>OX421456.1:1930000-1947500 GCA_949126865.1 Montipora capitata | reverse complement strand
AAAGCTCATCTCTCTTTGGTATGGAATTCGTTCAACTGCCGAAAAACGAAAAAAATGTGCCCTTATAGGTTAGTCTTTCCTCGTGTTTGTCAAAGTTTCTCGACAAATGTTCGCCCCAACAATTTGAAGGAAGTGTTGAAATGTGGCTTGATTTCACAACCTATCCTCTCTTTATTTTTGACAAGATTTCTGAACAATAGTATAAGGGAAAAGCGTTACACTTCGAAACTGTCACAACAAAAACTGTGATGACTCCTTTTTGCTTTTTCTCGACTTTTTCTGGGGAAAACATACACTTTAACTTGAACTTATCTAAGCTAGCGTAGCGTTATTATTTTTGCACCTTCCTGGGAATATTACAGTAAGAACTGATAATTTTCTTTATTTACGCAAACACCTGTTTTTTTATTTGTTAATCACGGCGATAACGTGAATTTGACATCTAGTCTAATTTGAATTCAAGAAAATGTAAAAACCATAGCGTGTATGTTTCGGTTCCCACGAATTAAGAATTAGTATAAGCCACGTTTTCATGACAACTATTTCTCATCAGGTACTTCGCTGGTTCAGTGCTATTCACTAGTACCGACTTTACAAAAAAAAAATGAGAATACGTTATTTAGCGTTATTATGGTAGGACCCTCAAAAGAGACCCTAAACAGAAGAAGCTGAGGCCATGCCGAGACCTTTTTTTACATGAGCGGAGCATTAAGCACTACATTCCCTTCTTCTAGGTATTTCCGCATCGTTAAAACCTCAATGTATAGAGTCATTTTCACTTCAGCCAAAGCCAAACTTATAGTCCTTGGAGGCTGGCTTGCGGCCTTATCAACTCCTTTGACATACACCGCCGCTAGAAAGGATTACGTGTTTCAACCCGGGAAATTCTTTTGTTTCTTTGAGTCCAAGTTTTCTTTGCTTGCTCTTCCATCCTACATCTTCATCGGAATATCAATGGTAATTTTGATCGTTTGCTACCTAAGAGTTTTCAAAGCGCTTAAAATCCATGAGAGAACTGTGGCAAAGAATCTCCGGAACGGAAATACAAGGAAGGTCTCTCTCTCGATAGAGGATATCAAAGTAACAAAAATCTTGTTTGCAACCGTGGTTGGCTTTATATTCTGCTGGACTCCAATTTTAGTCCTGGACATTGTGGATAACTTTCTCGGGTCGGGATGGGAATTGACCCGCGAAACCTATTACATGTATACTATATTTGGCATTTCCAGTTCAGCAATAAACCCTATCATTTATGGCGTCATGAATCCTTCTTATCGGAGAGCCTACTTAAGGTTGTTCGGAATTCATCGTGTGGGACGAGTAGGTGGGGAATTGCCAAAGAAAATACACGATCACCCAAGGACCAAGGCTGTGGAAACACATTTGCGGGAACTGAACAATTTGTCGATCAACTGAACCAGAAACCTTGGAAAAACTCACTGGCAAGTTCACTTTTCTCCAGTAGTTTTCAATGGTACTTCAGTGAGAGGAACTGCGTTTCCTTTCTTTCACGACCTTTTCTCATTTTAGGTCTTGTTATCGCTCATGTGTTTCAAGCGTTAGTTTTGTTTACCTTTCCTGTCATTTTAGACAGATTCTTGAACTCCCGGCGTGACTGCATCGCTCTCGAAATCTACACCAAGAGAACCAACGAAAAGTCATGAGTTGCAAATACACGACTTTCACCCTGTCTGATCGGGTCATATACCGTTTGAGCTTATATGTGGAGACTGATTTCGCTGGTCGTTTTGTGAAATGGAAAGAGCTCAGAATTAAATGAACCTTGATGAAGCAATTGTTTCAAACGCGCTTCTCACTGGATATGAAATGGGTTCATGATGTTCCCAACCCAAGACAACAAGAGATAGATAGATAGATAGATAGATAGATAGATAGATAGATAGATAGATAGATAGATAGATAGATACTTTATTATCACCTTAGATTGCAGTTATAACTGAATTGATAAGGTTTACATTACATATAAAAATACATGAAAATATATATACACATATAAAATTATTAACTATAAGGTACCAAAGATGAAACAACAACAACAATGATATTAAATGTAAGGAGAAATGTAGACTCGGAAAAATATCCCATCTGGGACTCGGATATTTTTCCGAGTCTACATTTCTCCTTACATTTAATATCATTATAAGGTACCAAATGGAGAATTGACTAATGGTATTCGTTATATAAATAAAGAAGTTTATTTAGAGTCATAAATCCTAGCGCTAACGTTAATAAAGGTATTACTAAACCTATTAGTCTTACACAAGGGCGTTCCAAAAACCCTTGGTTTACGCAGGGTTACCGAAGGATGATTAGTGTTAGATGATAATAAGTGAAATAACTGATTGTTAGGATTAGAAATGGTTTGTTGAAAAAAACTCTGACACAATTCAGATCTTCTTTGCGATAAACTATTAATATTAGCGGTCTTAAGAGCATTAATGTATGACACATCGTAGCCATATATAATACGCATGGCGCTCTTTTGTACCCTCTCTTTTGTACTCTAGCCCTCAACCAAGTATAACAGACAGTAGTTTGTGGGGTAATGGGGTAGGAGATGAAGCACTCCATCAGAAGGTCATGGAAAGGCAGGTTAACTAAGTTGCCAAGCAAAGAGAGGTCGCGATCCTCTCCAAAGGGTTGCAATCCCCAAGGTCATGACAACAAGTTCGCAATGCGAGGTTACAATCCGCGCCAAGGGATTATAATCCCCAAGGCCACAATCCTCTCCAGAAGGTTGCAAGGTCCTTACCTATCTAGGGTTCCGTCCCGGGTTTCTATGATAACAGTGCGCGATCAGAAGGCACACAACCCTGATACAGTGGATCTTTGGGGCAAAGGGTGACCCGGATAGGAACATTTCATCCCCACGCATATTTTACTTTATATTATTCACTAGATCATTATTTTACAAAGCGCAAAGTAGCATTTAACACTTCCTATCAGAAAAGAATGTCATTGACATGGAAACACTGCATGCGACCATGTTAAAATAGATCAAGCCTAATTAAGAGTGACAGATATATATGAAATACATCATTTCATTGCACTGCGGGTATGAAATCAAATGAAACCATGTTGCCTCGCAGTGATTTTTCAGGACTTCAACGGGATTTGAAGCCGCGACCTCGCGATACCGGTGCGATGCTCTAACCAACTGAGCTATGTAGCCACTGACGTTGGGAGCTGGTCACTTCTGAGTTTACAACTTCCCGTGATAAGTAATTATGAGTGAGAGATATATATGAAATACATCATATAATTGCACTGCGGGGTATGAAATCAAATGAAACCATGTTGCCTCGCAGTGATGAGCGCAAACTTCTATTACGTCGAGAAGCCTGAAAATTTCTTTTCAGGAGTTCAACGTTATTTAAAGACGCGACCTCGCGATACCTGTGCGATGCTCTAACCAACTGAGCTATGAAGCCACTGACTTTGGGAGCTGGTCACTTCTGAGTTTACAACTTCCCGTGATAAGTAATTACGAGTGAGAGATATATATGAAATACATCATATAATTGCACTGCGGGTATGAAATGAAATGAAACCATGTTGCCTCGCAGTGATGAGCGCAAATTTCTATTGCGGCGAGAAGCCTGAAAATTTTTCAGGACTTCAACGGGATTTGAAGCCGCGACCTCGCGATACCGGTGCGATGCTCTAACCAACTGAGCTATGAAGCCACTGACGTTGGGAGCTGGTCACTTCTGAGTTTACAACTTCCCGTGATAAGTAATTACGAGTGAGAGATATATATGAAATACATCATATAATTGCACTGCGGGGTATGAAATCAAATGAAACCATGTTGCCTCGCAGTGATGAGCGCAAATTTCTATTGCGTCGAGAAGCCTGAAAATTTCTTTTCAGGACTTCAACAGGATTTGAACTTGGGACCTCACGATACCGGTGCGATGCTCTAACCAACTGAGCTATGAAGCCACTGACGTTGGGAGCTAGTCACTTCTGAGTTTACAACTTCCCGTGATAAGTAATTATGAGTGAGAGATATATATGAAATACATCATATAATTGCACTGCGGGTATGAAATACATCATATAATTGCACTGCGGGTATGAAATCATACCCGCAGTGCAATTATATGATGTATTTCATATATATCTCAAATAACCACTTTGAGTAGACTTCAGAACTGTCTTCCACCATTGATGTCATTGATGCCTATCTGACTCATTTAAAGCATATGTCTACTATATTGCATATATTCTCTGATATTTCTCCCTGTTTAAGAACTGAAAGCAAATTCACCTGTCGCCTTTGTTTGATGAATTTTCAATATCCTTCCTGTATTTAAGTAAATACTTGCTGTTTTGTAGCTATTTGAAAATCGGAAAATGCTCCCTGTATTTTTATTATTGTTCTTGTTTTGAGCAGTACCATCATTTAGCATTATTCTTTCAATTTATTTTATATGGCTGTAAAGACAAGACTTAAAAAATCGCCTGCTCGCTTTCACCCTTTCGTCTGGTTCAAAATAAATGGTTGTTTTTGACATCAATAAACCTACCTTTGCTACAATGACGATTTCCATGACTTTTTATATGAAACTTTTAAATTACTGATTGAAAGACGTCATGATCATTCACTAATATCAGTGTTCTAATAAGTGCGACCATCACTTCAATAAATGAATACATTGCAAAAACGTAAGAAAAAAGTCACTCCTTTTACACGAAAGGGCGTCAACTCGAGGTGATATCACTGATCAGCAAAATGGTTTCTTCTTCCACGAAAATTGCAGACGGGTCCCCTCTTTATAAAGAACTCGCTACCCGCTCGATTTCCTCCACAATTGGCGAATCGTTTTTATACGCTTTTATTGTATCCGTCGGCACTCTTGGTAACGTTGCAGTTTTGTTGGTTTTGTATAAAAATCACCGACTTCGCAACGTTACAGCTCATTTTGTGATTTCCTTGGCCATATCTGATATCATCATGTTGGACATCTGTGCACCATTTTCTCTTAGTGTTCTAATCGTTGGAGATTGGATTTTTGGGTACCTTCCTTGTCAGATCCAGGGATTCCTTGTTATGTGGGTAGCTTGCGCTTCAATTGGCACCCTTGCTTTAGCAGCGATAAACCGGTGAGTGAGGCTCAGCTATTTCCATTGTCAAATTGAACTTGAGTTATTTGTCATTTTCTATCTTTTCTAAATCAGACAAAAGGAGTCACTGAGATTCCACCTCACCCAACGCAAGAATCTAGATAAAGCTCATCTCTCTTTGGAATGGAATTCATTCAACTGCCGAAAAACGAAAAAAATCTGCCCTTATAGGATAGTCTTTCCTCGTGTTTGTCAAAGTTTCTCGACAAATGTTCGCCCCAACAATTTGAAGGAAGTGTTGAAATGTGGCTTGATTTCACAACCTATCCTCTCTTTATTTTTGACAAGATTTCTGAACAATAGTATAAGGGAAAAGCGTTACACTTCGAAACTGTCACAACAAAAACTGTGATGACTCCTGTTTTCTTTTTCTCGACTTTTTCTGGGGAAAACATACACTTTAACTTGAACTTATCTAAGCTAGCATAGCGTTATTATTTTTGCACCTTCCTGGGAATATTACAGTAAGAACTGATAAATTTCTTTATTCTCGCAAACTCCTGTTTTTTTATTTGTTAATTACGGCGGCAACGTGAATTTGACATCTAGTCTAATTTGAATTCAAGAAAAATGTAAAAACCATAGCGTGTTTGTTTCGGTTCCCACGAATGAGAAGACATATTTGAGTCTTAAAAATGACCGCGCGTTGCAATTTCGTGCACTTCTGTCCCAGTAAAAGAATTAATATAAGCCACGTTTTCATGACGACTATTTCTCATCAAGTACTTCGCTGGTTCAGTGCTATTCACTAGTTTCACCGACTTTACAAAAAAAAATGAGAGTAAGTTATTTCGCTTTATTATGGTAAGACCCTGAAGAGAGACCCTAAACCGAAGAAGTTGAGGCTAAGCCGAGATATTTTTTTTTACATGAGCGGAGCATTAAGCACTACATTCCCTTCTTTTAGGTATTTCCACATCGTTAAAACCTCGATGTAGAGAGTCATTTTCACTTCAGCCAAAGCCAAACTTATAGTCCTTGGAGGCTGGCTTGCGGCCTTATCAACTCCTATGACATACAACGCCGCTGGTAAGGATTACGTGTTTCAACCCGGGAAATTCTTTTGTTTCTTTGAGTCCAAGTTTTCTTTGCTTGCTCTTCCATCCTACATCTTCATCGTAATGCCAATTGTAATTTTGATCGTTTGCTACCTAAGAGTTTTCAAAGCACTTAAAATCCACGAGAGAACTGTAGCAAAGAATCTCCGGAACGGAAATACAAGGAAGGTCTCTCTCTCGATAGAGGATATCAAAGTAACAAAAATCTTGTTTGCAACCGTGGTTGGCTTTATATTCTGCTGGACTCCAATTTTAGGGTGGATAACTTTCTCGGGTCGGGATGGGAATTGACCCGCGAAACCTATTACATGTATACTATATTTGGCATTTCCAGTTCAGCAATAAACCCTATCATTTATGGCGTCATGAATCCTTCTTATCGGAGAGCCTACTTAAGGTTGTTGGGAATTCATCGTGTGGGACGAGTAGCTGGGGAATTGCAAAAGAACATACACGATCACCCAAGGACCAAGGCTATGGAAACACATTTGCGGGAACTGAACAATTTGTCGATCACCTGAACCAGAAACCTTGGAAAAACTCACTGGCAAGATCACTTTTCTCCAGTAATTTTTAATGGTACTTCAGTGAGAGGAACTGCGTTTCCTTTCGTCCATGACCTTTTCTCATTTTAGGTCTTGTTATCGCTCATATGATTCTAGCTTTAGTTTTGTTTACATTTCCTGTCAGTTTAGACAGATCCTTGATGTCCGGCGTCGCTCCAGCGCTCTCGAAAAGCAACGAAAAGTCATGAGTTGCAAATACACGACTTTCACCCTGTCTGATCGGGTCATATATACCGTTTGAGCTTATATGTGGAGACTGATTTGGCTGATCGTTTTGTGAAATGGAAACAGTTCAGAGTTAAATGAAACTTGATGAAGCAATTGTTTCAAACGCGCTTCTCACTGGATATGAAATGGGTTCATGATGCTCTCGACCCAAGACAATAAGTGTAACAAACAGCAGTTTGTGGGGTAATGGGGTAGGAGATGAAGCACTCCATTTGAAGGTCATGAAAAGGCAGGTTAACTAAGTTGCCAAGCAAAGAGAGGTTGCGATCCTCTCCAAAGGGTTGCAATCCCCAAGGTCATGACAACAAGTTGGCAATGCGAGGTTACAATCCGCGCCAAGGGATTACAATCCCCAAGGCCACAATCCTTTCCAGAAGGTTGAGAGGTCCTTACAGATATCTAGGGTTGCGCTCCGGGTTTCTATGATAACTGTTCGCGATCAGAAGGCACACAACCCTGATACAGTGGATCTTTGGGGCAAAGGGTGACCCGGATGGGAACATTTCATCCCCACGCATATTTTACTTTATATTATTGACTAGATCATTATTTTACAAAGCGCAAAGTCTGATTTAACCCTTCGTATCAGAAAAGAATGTCATTGACACACTGCATGCGTCCTTGTTAAAATAGCTCATTAACTGTAACAAATCCACAGATAGTTTACAACTAACTAATTCCCCATGAAATGACCTGGGAAATGATATTGAGGCACCAGGTATGAAAAGAGGGAGGGAAGGGAGGGAATTTCAGTGTAGATGCTTCTGAGCTAAAGTGTTTTCGCAATAAAGACAGAACTGGAGTGACGCAGTAGCAAATGTCAGACTAGACGTGCTAGTCCATAAGCACGAGGCGCCAAGAATGTGATTGGATAATAAGGTGTATAGACCGAAAGCATAAATGGCGACCAATAAATCATTCTTTTGTTTATGTGCTAATCAGACCATCTAGCCTCGTTCTAAAGCAACATTTCTTTTGTATTTTGTCCGTGCTAACGAGGCTAGTGGGTCTAATAAGCGCAGACAACAGTAAATAGTCTTGGTTCAAATGAATATCCCTCGCAGAGGTCATGGTTGTCACATCAACTTTAATTTAAAAACCTTTATAAATTCTCTTTATAGTTAATTCGGCGCTACGCCTCCCGTAGGCCATTTACCAACTCATATCCAACGTACGTTCATAGAGTCATTGTTGAATACGTCTGCCCACAAAAACTGAAAATATACACTTCAGCGATACAGACTTCGTGTACAAGTCTAGACAATTAACTCAGTGGATCAGGAAACCAAATAATTGGAGCTCGAAAAGAATGGGGAATTAGGGCGGTGTTATATACGGCAGATTATGCGCCAAGTACGATTGTTATCCAGATTAAAAATGTTCTGAAACCTATGAAAAAGGAGAGCAAAGCTATTGTGTTTGCTCACTTAAGGACGGTGCCTACTAATTAAAGATATTTTTGCCCCGGTTTGTGATTATGAAGGAAATGTAGATCTTAACAAGTGGTATTGAAATACAAAAAGAAAATTGGGGGTAATCACGAATTTTTCAAAGATAATTCATGAATAATATTTGTAAAAAGCTCTAAAATACAAAGCAATGTATGGCGTTCTTTCTCAAATTTAAGCTTATTTATCTCTCAAAAATGAATGGTTACCCCTGATTTTCTTTTTGGATACCAAGAGTACTTACTAAGATCTACTTTCTCCGGATAGCTTTGAACCACGCAAAAATATCCCTGTATTAGCAAGCATCACCGATAGGAAATCCGAGTATCTCGAGATACGCAGAACGTATGCTCAATAACAATATTAGGCACCTTCCTTTATATGCAAATTTGTGTCGTTGTCGTCGCCGTTGTCCTTGCTTAAGTTCCGTAATAATAAGCGGCAATGAGCGCCTTTCCTTCACCAGCCATGTAGCCTGGCCGTAATCACTTAATTTACAAGTGACGCTCATCCAAAAAGCTCACCAACTTTGCACATGTCAAAAGATATCTTGATGTTGTCACTTTTACCAAAGACGGCAAACTAGTCGTCAAACGCGACTCGCCCCTCTCCCCCAGAAGTGTTAGCCTGACTGAGATGGTTGGGAAAGACCTCATGTAAATGAATATAGATGAAGGTAAATGAATATGGATGATTGAATAATGGGAAATCGTGGGACTCGTGGAGGGTATATACATGAGATCTCTGCCGATGGGTTACTAACAACTCTTAGCATCCAGCTTAACATGGACAAAGCCGCAGTATCGACCGTTCAACTCAAGCTTGTTTTGACTGAGCTGTCTCAAGCCTATTCCCGACACATTGCCGTAGGTCTATCATTTGCCGCACTAAAGTCAAAATCTACAGGGCAGTCGTGTTAACTACTCTCCTTTATGGCTGTGAAACCTGGACCATCTACAGGAGACATGAGAAGCAACTCCACCAGTTCCACCTTCGGTGTCTACGCAGCATCCTCAACATCCGCTGGCAGGCTTAGATACCGGACACCGAGCTGCTGGAGAGGGCACAGCGCCCCAGCGTCATTACCACCATGCGCAAGGCACAGATAAGCTGGGCAGGTCACGTCTTCCGAATGTCAGACTCCAGAATACGCAAGCAGCTGCTGTACGGTGAACTTAGTCAAGGGGCAAGGAAGGTAGGAAGACAGCGTAAGCGCTTCAAAGACTCCCTGAAAGCTTACCTCAAGGACTTCAACATCGACATCACCACATGGGAAAACGTAGCATCTGACAGACCAGTCTGACGAAGCATGATTCACAAGGGCGCCCTCCACTCGGAAGTTCAACGATCCAACGCCGCCAAAGAAAAACGTCTGGTGCCAGACCTGTGGCAGGGGCTTCCATGCCCGCATCGGTCTCATCAGCCACCCGCGGACACCCCGCGAAATGTTCTAAAATGTCGTCTGAAATGGTCATATTCGTAATCGAATTGACGAACAACAACATCATTTGCCGCTAATACACCTATCACCTATTTCCAAAATGCCGCTATTTTGATATTCTTTTGTTTTTGTTCAAATTAGACCTTGATGCCTCGTTCAAGGCAAAATATTCTTTTGAATTTTAAGCTTAAGAACGAGGCATCAAGGGCTAATTTGAATAAAAACAAAAGAATATCTAAATGGTGGCCATTTTGGAAAAAGGTGTATAGTATATTATGCGCTTGCAAAATGTTATGCTATTGTTACGAAAATGCTTTATTACCTCCACCACCACGACCCTTCAAGTGCACGGACATCACCAAACGTTGCGTGATTCCTTTATCCGCCTTTACTGTCAGCTTGGTCCATTGGACGCACCAACGGCTAATAGAAGACGTTCCGACCAAACCCACGTGGCAGTTTGCATTTCAGTTTTCCTTCGCCGGTGTCACATCTAAACAATCAAAAAGCGCATAAGGCGCTATTCACTTGCGCGGTATATACTAGTTTTGGTTGGCGGTGCTGCAGGGCCTTTAACACAGGCGTTACTAGGGCTTCGTCCCAACATAGTGCTACGTTGAGCACTAAAACAGTTGGTATCGGAGTTTTTCACGTGGCGACATCGTC
The DNA here is from genome assembly GCA_949126865.1 of Montipora capitata. Classification (NCBI taxonomy): domain Eukaryota; kingdom Metazoa; phylum Cnidaria; class Anthozoa; order Scleractinia; family Acroporidae; genus Montipora; species Montipora capitata. The sequence continues at coordinate 1,936,942 of OX421456.1, read as the reverse complement.
GCCACGTTGGTGGACGAAAACAAAAAATCTCTCATTAGCTTGTTTTGTTCGTCCACCAGAAGTCGTACATTTCTCTATTGTTACTGGTGTCTCTAGAGGTTGGTTGAAAACATCATATATGAGGAGTAGAATCGGAGAGCAAGCTCTGTTTCGGTTTTGAGTTAGGTTTGCGATAGCTTTTGCGCTTCTGTCACCTCTATTTACACTCGCAAAAAATCGTGAACAGCTGATAAAGTGAAAAGCGCCCCTCAAGGCCTGCACAGCGAAAAATTAATCTCTTCTTGACCTGTGTTTTTTTCTTGTATGTTCATTGACAAGCAGGGAGAATGGCAAAAGAAACAGCAGTCAATTTGCATGATGGACATGAAAGCCATGGTTTTTATCAGAGTTAGGTGTATTGTTTTCTCCTCTTCTTTTCGTCGTTCTGGTTTCTAGGGTTATGGCCAGTTGACATAAATAAATTCAGGTCAACAATCATTCCCCGATGTGGAGGAGAATAGTGTTGGAAATTTATCCAGTCGGGACTTTCACCGGCACTTAGTTATACACCACACAAAATAATCCGCCGAGTTTATCGATGAAGCATAAGCGAAACGGGAGGCTATTTTGTTTTTTGGACATCTGCCTTCACGTAATTGGCACCTCTTCCATCTTTTAAAAATAATTCTCCTCCGAGTCCGTAGTTCATACAAAATGATACGTCAATTTAAATGTCTTATCAGCCTGAACTTACACTCCAATGAGTTCTTGCGAAACGATGCAGTCAAAAGTGAATAAGTTCGCAAGCTGGGCTCCCTGTCGTGAGCGCCTTCTATTCGCTACTTGTATCAGTGGATTTTTGCTGTTGTCTGGTGCACATCACTCATAATTCACCCCTAACAATTTCCTTTATTTAAGCATAAAATACTTTTAGCTGATATAAAACCCTGTGGCCTCAGTTTTTCTGTAAGAGCTATTTGTTGTAGGTCCTTAACGATTACTTCAAGACTCAAAGCGAGGACTTGGACAAATCGTTCATTGTTTTGTGGCTGTAGTCTGTGATAGTCCTTGTTATGATCCGTAACTACAGGAGACAGTTAGTTGTTTAAGTGAAACAACATTTCTTAATTTATCAAATCACAATAACATTCTAGAATGGGATCAAAATAGGCGGGGCAACCACTTTGAGTAGAATTTATAACTGTCTTCCACCATTGATGCCTATCTCACTCATTTAAAGTATATGTCTACTATATTGCATATATTTTCTGATATTTCTCTTTTCTCTTTCTCTTATTCACCTGTCGCCTTTGTTTGATGATTTTTTAATATTCTTCGTGTATTTAAGTAAATACTTGCTCTTTTGTAACTTTTTGAAAATTGGAAAATGCTCCCTGTATTTTTATTATTGTTCATGTTTTGAGCAGTACCATAATTTAGCATTTGTTTGTTCTTTCAAGTTATTTTATAGGAGTTTAAAGACAAGACTTAAAAATCACCAGCTCGCTTTCACCCTTTCGTCCGGTTCAAAATAAATGGTTCTTTTTGACATGCATGAACATGATATGAATACGATTATATGGTGAGGGGGTCGATAATTCGGTCGCGCGCCAGGTGGTATGAACAAGGTGAAAGGAATACAAAATATTTACTTAACTTAGAAAATCATAATAAAAAGAAAAGTTGTGTTAGGAGGCTGCTAAACTCAGATGGTGCAGAGATAACAGACGCGAATAACATATTAGATGAAGTCCACAATTTTTATTCGGATCTTTATGACGAAAAGACGGGGATTCAGACTGATACTCACTGCCCATTCTTGGTGGACTCCTTAACGATTTCGAAATTAAACGACGATATGAGGAAAATATGTGATGGTCAGTTAACATACTCTGAGTGTTTTAAAGTCCTTTCTACTTTTGAAAATAACAAAACCCCTGGGAATGACGGACTCCCCAAAGAGTTTTATCTTTTTTTTTGGCCAGAGATTGGTAATTTGTTGGTAGACTCATTAAACTACTCTAATGATCACGGCGAACTTTCGAAATCACAAAAAGAAGCTGTTATAACCTTAATACAAAAAGAGGATAGGGACAGAAGACTGATAAAAAACTGGAGACCAATTTCTCTTGTAAATGTAGACGTAAAAATAGGCTCGAAGGCTATCGCAAAAAGATTAGAAAAGGTCCTACCATATATAATACATCGCGATAAAAATGCATTTGTGAAAGGACGTACAATTTTTGATGCGGTTAGAACAATTAACGATGTCATGGACTTTACGGAAATGAAGGGATGTAAAGGCATAATGTCCGCCGTCGATTTTGAAAAGGCATTCGACTCTCTTAGATTGGACTTTCTTTTTAAATCTCTTGAAACTTTTGGCTTTGGTGCGTCCTTCATAACATGGATCAGTACATTTTACAAGAATATAACGAGTTGCGTAGTTAACAATGGTTTTTTCACACCATCCTTCCAGATTAAACGAGGAGTTCGCCAGGGTGATCCTTTATCGCCATCTCTTTTTATTATAGTTCTAGAATTGTTAGCAATATCCATCCGCAACAATCATCGAATAAAAGGAATAACAGTGGGGGGATTGAAATAAAACTAGTAAATTTTGCTGACGATATGACAACCTTCGTCCGAGACAAACAGTCTTATCTTACTCTTTTTAATGTTATTAATTTATTCGGGACACACACTGGCCTTAAGATTAACCGCGATAAAACTGAGTCTCTCCTACTTGGAAATCTTAAAGAGACTGCGAGTAGCTTAGAACTAGATATTTGTGAATTTAAAAGATATGTTAAAATTCTAGGTGTTTACTTTACTTATAAAACATCAATGTTTTCTAAACTAAATTTTGAATCAATTGAGAAATCACTAAAACATTTGGTAAAAGGATGGAGTTGGAGAGGATTAACGCTGATTGGAAAAGTGCAAATTATTAAATCGTTTGCTTTACCTAAGGTCTTGTATAGGCTGACGTTAATTTCAAGTAACAAAGAGTTTATTAAGAAAATAAACACGTTATTTTTTTTTGTCTGGAAAGGTAAAGATAAAGTTAAACGCGCGGTTCTAATAAATCAAATAGAAAAAGGTGGACTTAAAATGCCTGACTTGAACTCGATGATCTCCGCTCAAAGAATCATGTGTATAAAGAAGTATCTAACTCCAAATGCAGCCAGTTGGAAGTATTTCTTGGATTTTCATTTAAGGAAGGTTGGTGGTAAATTCTTGTTTCACTGCAATTTCAACTATTCCAAGTTATCAATAACCCTTCCTAAATTTTACAAAGAGTGCATTATGACATGGGCCTCCTTAAACTGTGTAAGCCCTTCCTCAGCCTCGGAGATTTATGAACAATTTTTATGGAAAAATAGGTTTATCTGCATTGAATCCCGCTCAGTTTTCAACCAAAAGTTAATTGATGTTGGTATTATAACTATTCTGAACCTCCTCGACTCACATGGCAATTTTAAACAGCTTTTTTACCTACAACATGCACACCTCTCACCTATTGATCATTATTTCCTTTTTAGTCTCTTTTGTGCCATCCCGGAGGAATGGCGTAGATTGTTAAAGACAAATGAAAATGCAGCTCTTTTACACGATTGTTATGTAGATTTGGATAGTTTTTCACTACACCTTGGAGGGAAAAAGGATGATGTTGAAAAGATTCAATCGAAACAATTGTATGAAACGTTTTCTTCTAAAATCTCTTCTAACCCTACCTGTATGAAAAAATACAATGAAATGTTCAACACAAAGACATTTGAACTAGACTGGGAAAGAATATTTTCTTTGCCTTTTAAAATAACGCTGAATACAAAGTTAAGAGAATTTCAATATAAAGTTCTTCATAGAATTTGTTATACAAACATTATGCTCTTCAAATTTGGTTTAGCCCTTTATGTTATTTCTGTAATGAAGAACTGCAGACATTGGAACACTTCTTTTTTTACTGTAGTAGGGTTAGCACCTTTTGGAATGAGCTAAACATTCTCCTCAAATCGAAAAAGTTAATCTCTAAAAACTTCCATATCCAAGATATTTTTTATTTGGGCTTTTTTCTGCAGATAATGTCGATGACAATATACTTGAGAGCAAATACCTTATTTTTCGTTCGAAATTAAGCCAAACGTTTCCCACCATTGCCCTGTTAACATCAAAATGCAAAACAACGCACCAGATCGAGAGTTTCATTGCGAGGAAAAATAACAAACTCCACTTTCATAATAAAAAATGGCATCAATTTTTACCCATAATGGAACATGAGCTATCACCTCCAACTCCCAACTTAAACTAATACTGTAGTATTGTATTATGTTGAATTGTGTATAGTGCGTATAGCTTAGATGTGTAGTGTAGTTTTGGATGTTCTGTGTTTATTATAGATAGGTAGCGTAGTTTCGATATATAGCTCCTATGCATAGTTTAAAATTAACATGTAACTAATAAATGTGGATATATTAAACAAAATATATATATATATTCTCTGATATTTCTCTTTGTTTAAGAATTGAAAACAAATTCACCTGTCGCCTTTGTTTGATGATTTTTTAATATCCTTCGTGTATTTAAGTAAATACTCGCTCTTTTGTAACTATTTGAAAATCGGAAAATGCTCCCTATATTTTTATTATTGTTCTTGTTTTGAGCAATACCATAATTTAGCATTATTCTTTCAAGTTATTTTATATGGCTTCAAAGACAAGACTTAAAAATCACCAGCTCGCTTTCACCCTTTCGTCCAGTTCAAAATAAATGGTTCTTTTTGACATGAATAAACATACCTTTGCCACAATGACGATTTCCTTGACTTTTTAGATGAAAGTTTTAAATTACTGATTGAAACACGTCAGGATCAGTGGTATAAGTGCTATAATAAGTGCGACCATCACTTCAATAAATTAATACATTGCAAACAAATAAGACAAAAGTCAGCCCTTTTTACACGAAAAGGCGTCAACTCGTGGTTATATCACTGATCAGCAAAATGGTTCCTTCTTCGACGAAGATCGCAGACGGGTCCTCTCTTTATAAAGAACTCGCTACCCGCTCGATTTCCTCCACAATTGGCGAATCGTTTTTATACGCTTTTATTGTATCCGTCGGCACTCTTGGTAACGTTGCAGTTTTGTTGGTTTTGTATAAAAATCACCGACTTCGTAACATTACCGCTTATTTTGTGATTTCCTTGGCCATATCTGATATCATCATGTTGGACATCTGTGCACCATTTTCTCTTAGTGTTCTAATCGTTGGAGATTGGATTTTTGGGTACCTTCTTTGTCAGATCCAGGGATTCCTTGTTATGTGGGTAGCTTCCGCGTCACTCGGCACCCTTGCTTTGGTAGCGATAAACCGGTGAGTGAGAGTTCCTCAGTCAAAATTAAACTTGAGTTATTTGTCATTTTCTATCTTTTCTAAATCAGACAAAAGGAGTCACTGAGATTCCACCTCACCCAACGCAAGAATCTAGATAAAGCTCATCTCTCTTTGGAATGGAATTTGTTTAACTGCCGAAAAACGAAAAAAATGTGCCCTTATAGGTTAATCTTTCCTCGTGTTTGTCAAAGTTTCTTTACAAATGTTCGCCCCAACAATTTGAAGGAAGTGTTCAAATGTGGCTTGATTTTACAACCTATCCTCTCTCTATTTTTGACAAGATTTCTGAAAAATAGTATAAGAGAAAAGCGTTACACCACGAAACTGTCACAACAAAAACTGTGATGACTCCTTTTTGCAATTTCTCGACTTTTTCTGGGGAAAACATACACTTTAACTACACCTTCCTGGGAATATTACAGTAAGAGCTGATTATTTTCTTTATTCTCGCAAACACCTGTTTATTTGTTAATTACGGCGGTAACGTGAATTTGACATCTAGTCTAATTTGAATTCAAGAAAATGTAAAAACCATAGCGTGTTTGTTTCGGTTCCCACGAATGAGAAGACATATTTGAGTCTTAAAAATGACAGCACGTTGCAATTTCGTGCACTTCTGTCCCAGTAAAAGAATTAATATAAGCCACGTTTTCATGACAAGTATGTCTCATCAAGTACTTAGCTGGTTCAGTGCTATTCACTAGTTTCAGCGACTTAACAAAAACAATGAGAATAAGTTATTTAGCTTTATTGTGGTAGGACCCTGAAGAGAGACCCTAAACCGAAGAAGCTGAGGCCAAGCCGAGACCTTTTTTTTTACATGGGCGGAGCATTAAGCACTATATTCCCTTCTTTTAGGTATTTCCACATCGTTAAAACCTCGATGTATAGAGTCATTTTCACTTCAGCCAAAGCCAAACTTATAGTCCTTGGAGGCTGGATTGCAGCCTTATCAACTCCTTTGACATACATCGCCGCTGGTAAGGATTACGTGTTTCAACCCGGGAAATTCTTTTGTTCCTTTGAGTCCAAGTTTTCGTTGCTGATTCTTCCATTCTACATCTTCATCGGAGTATCAATGGTAATTTTGATCGTTTGCTACCTAAGAGTTTTCAAAGCGCTTAAAATCCATGAGAGAACTGTGGCAAATAATCTCCGAAACGGAAATGCAAGGAAGGTCTCTCTCTCATTAGAGGATATTAAGGTAACAAAAATCTTGTTTGTAACCGTGGTTGCCTTTATCTTCTGCTGGACTCCAATTTTAGTCCTGGATGTCGTGGATAACTTTCTCGGGTCGGGATGGCAATTGAACCGCGAAACCTATTACATGTATAGTATATTTGGCCTTTTCAGTTCAGGGATAAACCCCATCATTTACGGCGTCATGAATCCTTCTTATCGGAGAGCCTACTTAAGGTTGCTCAGAATTCATCGTGTGGGACGAGTAGCTGGGGAATTGCCAAAGAACATACACGATCAGCCAAGGACCAAAGCTGTGGAAACACATTTGCGGGAACTGAACAATTTGTCGATCAACTGAACCAGAAACCTTGGAACAACTCACTGGCA
>OX421456.1:1922500-1927500 GCA_949126865.1 Montipora capitata | reverse complement strand
AGAGGGCACAGCGCCCCAGCGTCATTACCACCATGCGCAAGGCACAGATACGCTGGGCAGGTCACGTTTTCCGAATGTCAGACTCCAGAATACCCAAGCAGCTGCTGTACAATGAACTTAGTCAAAGGGCAAGGAAGGTAGGAGGAGAGCGTAAGCGCTTCAAAGACTCCCTGAGAGCTTACCTCAAGGAATTCAACATCGACATCACCACATGGGAAAACGTAGCATCTGACAGACCAGTCTGGCGAAGCATGATTCACAAGGGCGCCCTCCACTCGGAAGTTCAACGATCCAACGCCGTCAAAGAAAAACGTATGGCAAGAAAGGCTCGAGCCGTAAACTCCACCAATACGCCCCTCTCTCTCTGGTGCCAGACCTGTGGCAGGGGCTTCCATGCCCGCATCGGTCTCATCAGCCACCAGCGGACACACCGCGAAATGTTCTAAAATGTCGTCTGACATGGTCATATTCGTAATCGAATCGACGAACAACAACATCATTTGCCGCTAATACACCTATTTCCAAAATGCCGCTATTTAGATATTCTTTTGTTTTTATTCAAATTAGCAATAAAAGCAAGGTGACACACGCTAACACCAACCCGGTGTGGCCAACACATTACGCATGCGCACAACCATTCCACCCGGTCAATTAGCAGCCATGGACAGCTTTTTTTTCGTAAAAGGAATTTATTCACAAATAAAAACCTATATACATCGAAGTGGCACTTAATAAACAAATCCTAAACACGCTCAGTAAACTAATTAAGATAACAAACAATTACTAATTACAATCCTAATTAACTCGGAACTCTATCTGGACGCGTTGGTTTGCGGGCGGGCGGGCCTTCAGAGTCTGAAATTCTTGCAGGAGCACGCTTAACAGGCTTCTTTACATCTCTACTGGAAAACTTGCGCTGGACACGGAGGACATAGTTAGTCATATAAGAACGATAATCCGGAGACAAACGGTGCTCGTCTATCAAACGAGAAACAAAATCAGCAACATCCTTACTGGACATTCGAGTGACAGCATCGCGGGAAAGTTCTCCTAAAGCGGAAAGAAGAACAGGATCAGTATTATCACGAAATAACGTAGAAGCAGCAGATGAAACAGGAGCGGAGGATTTAGGCAGCTTAGACGCATCAGGTACAGGAACACTGGGAACAGGAGGAACATCAGGCAAATTAGGAACAGGAGGAACATCAAGCGCAGGGATACTAGGAGCAGGAGGAACATCAGGCGCAGGAGCACTAAGAGCAGGAGGGATGTCAGGCACAGAAACACTGGGAGCAGGAGGAACATCAGACGAAGAAAACGGAGCAGGAGGAACATCCGGTACAGGAACATGAGCATCAGGAGGAGGGGAAGGAGGGGGAGCTGCCGAGGCAACGATCTCATGATCCCCAGACATCATCTCATCACCATCCTCCATAGAGGACCCAGTAGAGGCATGAGAAGGAGGGACGTAATCAGCATCATCGTCATCATCAGCAAGAGGTACAGTAGAAGACAAAACTTCGGTCCCCGGGTGGATGGCACCCCAAGGCTGCCTGCATTCTCTAGCCATATGACCGGGCCGACGACAGCGCCGGCACAGACCAGAGAGCGGGCAGGAAGGACCACGATGACCGACTTCACGACAAATCGTACAATGGACAGGTTGACCAGGATACCAAGCGCGACAACTAAAATCACCGATCGTTACGAAATAAGGGATGTCAAGATCCACGGCTAGCTCAACCACACGATTACCATTGTAGATTGCAGGGAAATTGGCAAACGTACTACGGCTGACGGACAGAACGTCTCCATAAGACTCAAAAAAGGCTTTAACGTCATCATCAGGAACCTCGAACGGTAGATCGCGAACATATACAGAACGAAACCTCAGATCTGCGCGAACAACACGGACGTGGGCATCATCGAAAACAAGACCGGACGAGATCAAATCATCACAAGAGGCCTGATCCTTGAAAGTCAGACGAACACGGCCGCCCCGCAAAAACTGCACACTTGTAACCTTTTCAGCATCTACTGCTTCCAACAGACGGGGTAACACCTCCGACGAACCACAATTGGCATGAACTGAATCTGGGAAGTGTAGCACAACACTGTTTGGACAGCAAAGGAACGACATGGCGAACACAATTTAGGGTTGGGTCCACGCCGTTCCCTCCCGGCAGGTACTTAGGACAGGACCCAAAAAATAAACACAAAAGCCAATTGATCACAATCACACAGCTGTTTCAGCCTTTTGGGCCTCATTAGCATGGCGTAGCTAACATACCGGGCGGGTGTGTTTAGCACCCCTTTAAGAGGCAGCTTCACATGCCAAACATGTGGTAAGCTGGGTTGGGAACAGCAAAACTGTTCTCCCACGGCAAGCGTGTGGGAAGGTGGATCACATTAAGAGATCGGTGTGCTGATGAGGCCCAAAAGGCCGAAACAGCTGTCCATGGCTGCTAATTGACCGGGTGAAATGGTTGTGCGCATGCGTGATGTGTTGGCCACACCGGGTCGGTGTTAGCGTGTGTCACCTTGCTTTTATTGCTGTTTTTAATTTACGTGACACACCGATCTCTTAATGTGATCCACCTTCCCACACGCTTGCCGTGGGAGAACAGTTTTGCTGTTCCCAACCCAGCTTACCACATGTTTGGCATGTGAAGCTGCCACTTAAAGGGGTGCTAAACACACCCGCCTGGTATGTTAGCTACGCCATGCTGATGAGGCCCAATAGGCCGAAACAGCTGTCCATGGCTGCTAATTGACCGGGTGTAATGGTTGTGCGCATGCGTGATGTGTTGGCCACACCGGGTCGGTGTTAGCGTGTGTCACCTTGCTTTTATTGCTGATTCAAATTAGACCTTGATGCCTCGTTCAAGGCAAAATATTTTTTTGAATTTTAAGCTTAAGAACGAGGCATCAAGGGCTAATTTGAATAAAAACAAAAGAATATCTAAATGGTGGCCATTTTGGAAAAAGGTGTATAGTATATTATGCGCTTGCAAAATGTTATGCTACTGTTACGAAAATGCTTTATTACCTCCACCACCACGACCCTTCAAGTGCACGGACATAACAAAACGTTGCGTGATTCCTTTATCCGCCTTTACTGTCAGCTTGGTCCATTGGACGCACCAACGGCTAATAGAAGACGTTCCGACCAAACCCACGTGGCAGTTTGCATTTCAGTTTTCCGTCGCCGGTGTCACATCTAAACAATCAAAAAGCGCATAAGGCCCTATTCACTTGTGCGGTATATACTAGTTTTGGTTGGCGGCGCTGCAGGCCTTTAACACAGGCGTTATTAGGGCTTCGTCCCAACATCGTGCTACGTTGAGCACTAAAACAGCCCGTATAGGAGGTTTTCACGTGACGTCATCGCCGCCTTGTTTGTGGACGAAAACAAAAGATCTCTTATTAGCTTCTTTTGTTTGTCCACCAGAAGTCGTACATTTCTCTATTGTTACTGGTGTCTCTGGAGGTTGGTTGAAAACATCATATATGAGGAGTAGAATCGGAAAGCAAGCTCTGTTTCGGTTTTGAGTTAGGTTTGCGATAGCTTTTGCGCTTCTGTCACCTCTATTTACACTCGCAAAAAATCGTGAACAGCTGATAAAGTGAAAACGCCCCTCAAGGCCTGCGCAGCGAAAAATTAATCTCTTCTTGACCTGTGTTTTTTTCTTGTATGTTCATTGACAAGCAGGGAGAATGGCAAAAGAAACAGCAGTCAATTTGCATGATGGACATGAAAGCCATGGTTTTTATTAGAGTTAGGTCTATTGTTTTTCCTTCTTCTTTTCGTCGTTCTGGTTTCTGGGGTTATGGCCAGTTGACATAAATAAATTCACGTACCGAGTGAGATGGTATTTTCGCAGGTAATGCTGCTTTTGGTGTTTTTTTTTTTGTATGTGAGGTAACAGGTCGCAGACGCGAACAAGTCTGATATTTTAAACGCATATGTTGACAGCTTCCAAGTTGCTTCCTTTCCTTTTTCTTGCTGATACAGTCGGTTACTCTACGCAAACCAATCATCAACTTGAAATTTTATTGAAACCCCTGCTTGAGTGGGAGGTCCGGTCCTTCCCTTTTTTACTCAGAAATTACGATAAACGGTTTCCCCTGAAAAAAAAAACACTGCATTTACTTTTTATAAAATAAATACATATTTTTCAAATGTCAAATAATTTTCTTTTTTCTTTATGTTTTTAGGCTGGGTTTTTCGTATCTACTCCTTGAGCCGGCTCGTATCAATCAATTAATTTGTCTAAATGAAACAACATTTCTGAATTTATCAAATCACAATAATATTCTAGAACGGGATCAAAATAGGCGGGGCAACCACTTTGAGTAGACTCAAGAAAGTATGAAGGAAAGAGAGGTAATCCCTCATATTGGCCCTATTCCCATTGTAATCCCTCTTAGGTTATTTCTGGATCTCCTGCGAGATCCGGTATTCCCACGAGGGTTAACTGATAGCCAATCATCTGTCCCCATTTTCGCGAACGACGCGAATCATTGCGCTCAGCTGTCAACATTGGTAAAAATGGGGAGATTTGATTGGCTATCAGTTAACCCTCGTGGGAATACCGGATCTCGCAGGAGATCTAAAAATAACTTAAGAGGGATTACGATGGGAATAGGGCCAGTATGAGGGATTACTTCTCTTACCTTCATACTCTCTTGGTAGACTTCAGAACTGTCTTCCACCATTGATGCCATTGATGCCTATCTCACTCACTTGAAACATATGTCTACTATATTGCATATATTCTCTAATATTTCTCCCTGTTTAAGAACTGAAAGCAAATTCACCTGTCGCCTTTGTTTGATGAATTTTCAATATCCTTCCTGTATTTAAGTAAATACTTGCTGTTTTGTAACTATTTGAAAATCGGAAAATGCTCCCCGTACTTTTATTATTGTTCTTGTTTTGAGCAATAACGTAATTTAGCATTATTCTTTCAAGTTATTTTATATGGCTGTAAAGACAA
>OX421456.1:1900000-1917500 GCA_949126865.1 Montipora capitata | reverse complement strand
AATTTGAATTCAAGGAAATATAAAAACCCTACCGTTTTTATTTTGGTTCCCACGAATGAGAAGACATATTTGAGTCTTAAAAATGACAGCCCGTTGCAATTTCGTGCACTTTTGTCGCAGTAAAAGAATTAATATAATATAAGCCACGTTTTCATAGCAACTATTTCTCATCAAGTACTTCGCTGGTTCAGTGCTATTCACTAGTTTCACCGACTTAAAAAGAACAACGAGGATAAATTATTTAGCTTTGTTGTAGTAGTACCTGAAAAGAGATCTTAAAACCCAAGAAGTCGAGGCCAAGCCGAGACCTTTTTTTTTTTGCATGAGCGGAGCATTAAGCACTATATTCGCTTCTTTTAGGTATTTCCACATCGTTAAAACCTCGAAGTACAAAGTCATTTTCACTTCAGCCAAAGCCAAACTTATAGTCCTTGGAGGCTGGCTTGCGGCCTTAACAACTCCTTTGACATACACCGCCGCTGGAAAGGATTACGTGTTTCAACCCGGGAAATTCTTTTGTCACTTTGAGTCCAAGTTTTCGTTGCTGATTCTTCCATTCTACATCTTCATCGGAATATCAATGGTAATTTTGATCGTTTGCTACCTAAGAGTTTTCAAAGCGCTTAAAATCCATGAGAGAACTGTGGCAAAGAATCTCCGGAACGGAAATACAAGGAAGGTCTCTCTCTCATTAGAGGATATTAAGGTAACAAAAATCTTGTTTGTGACCGTGGTTGCCTTTATCTTCTGCTGGACTCCAATTTTAGTCCTGGATGTCGTGGATAACTTTCTCGGGTCGGGATGGCAATTGAACCGCGAAACCTATTACATGTATAGTATATTTGGCCTTTTCAGTTCAGCGATAAACCCCATCATTTACGGCGTCATGAATCCTTCTTATCGGAGAGCCTACTTTAGGTTGCTCAGAATTCATCGTGTGGGACGAGTAGCTGGGGAATTGCCAAAGAACATACACGATTACCCAAGGACCAAAGCTGTGGAAACACATTTGCGGGAACTGAACAATTTGTCGATCAACTGAACCAGAAACCTTGGAACAACTCACTGGCAAGTTCACTTTTCTCCAAGTCTTTTTCAATGGTACTTCAGTGAGAGGAACCGCGTTTCCTTTCTTTCACGACTTTTTCTCATTTTAGGTCTTGTTATCGCTCATATGTTTCAAGCTTTAGTTTTGTTTACATTTCCTGTCATTTTAGACAGATCCTTGACTTCCCGGCGTGGCTCCAGCGCTCTCGAAATCTACACCAAGAAAACCAACGAAAGGTCACCAGTTGCAAATACACGACTTTCAACCTCTGTTATGGGGTCATATACCGTTTGACCTTATATGTGGAGATTGATTTGGCTGGTTGCTTTGTGAAATGGAAACAGCTGAAAGTTAAACGAAACTTGATAAAGCTATTGTTTTAATTAATCGCGCTTCTCAGGTACCGGGAGGCAAGGTCGGTAGCAGAAAGCAGCGAAGGGCCAACTGCGTCCAAAAGCGATCGCACGGGCCGAAATCCCGAGATGACTCGTTTGGTACGACGCTCCAGCGCCATGTCTGGAGGTACTGCGTTTTTCTCTCTTGTTCAAACATTCCGTCCGCACACGCGTAAATGTTCTGGCTCTCCGATACCTAGCCTACCAAAGGAATTAACATGCTGCATGGTTTTTTTTTTTTACCAGGAATTGACATTTCAGTTGATTAAACAGAAATAAACGTAATGTAAGAACCGTGCGTGTCTGGTCTTCTCGAGACAGAGGTGAGAGATGGTTTCATGCAGACTGGGACGCTTAAAATGCTCCGATTGTAAACATGGCTGTTCACGAGTGAAGTTGTCTCTCTGGCCTTTCTGTTGACGAATTCCAGGACCTACCGATACAATTTGGGCAAGTTTTGAAAGCTAGAATCTTCAATCGATGCGGTATTTTGCTGGTAGGACTGGGTGGCCCGACACTTATGAAAAAACTATGAAATGAGAATAGGGAGTCTTGCCTTGTCACGGAATGCCAGAATTACCCAGAATTCTTTTTGGGCATGAGTGAGGCAACTTGAGAAGCACGAGACTGGCCCCTCATTGTATCGTGAAATCGGCCAGAGGAAAGAAATTGTGGCCAGATACTCAGGAGTAGGCCTGGTATGTGCTGTTAACGTAGATGTTGGATTTCTGAACAAGTTTTTACCGTAGAAAATTCGCGACAAAGTTGTGCTTTCATTTCGCTGTAATCTTCGTGTCAAAGAAACAGTATAATGTAAATAAGAGAAAAACGAGATCTATATTTGCAGATTACCTGTTCTCTTACTACTAAAGTCAAACTTTACATCGCTATGCAATAAGCACATTCAGAATTTCCTCATATTACTTTATAAAAGTATGTTTTTTTTTTTTTTTTTTTTTTTTTTTAAGGTATTCCTGCTTATATGAAAAGTTCATTTTTTCTCCCGTCCATTTCTTAGGCACGATCTTCGCGGAAATTACATTCTGTCCCTCAATAAACCTAGAACAACCACTCATGGTCTTACTTCTTTTTTCTTACGTATCAGCTAATTTGCAGAATGCGCTACCTGATTTTATCCGTACCACTGAGTTTACTGGTTTCAAAAGAGAATCCAGGGCCGCATTTTGTACAGCGGCTTTTCTTTTTGGTTAATTAATATATCTTTAAATATTACGTATTTAGTATCTATCTATATACGCTATGTATTTTAGCTGTAAATGTAATTTCTCGAAGATATTAGCTCAGTGTAGTTATTCTGAAATTTGAGATGAAATAAAGTCTATGCATGCATGTATTTATGTTACCTTTAGCAGGGCGCGTGCGCACACATTGTAATCTGCGACTTCAGTGCTTACCATATGACAGAGAAAATGACTTTTCCCTTGAATAGATAAGCCATCGAATTCTTACGGTAAATTGTCAAGGGCTGTTTGGAGCTGTAAGTAGGCGTGGGATTTGTCTCGTATGGTTTAGGGGCCGACATATCTCTCCCTCAATGCCGTATCGGGAGGCGAGGTCTGTAGCAAAAAGCAGCGAAGGGCCAACTGCGTCCAAAAGCGATCGCACGGGCCGACTCGTTTGGTACGACGCTCCAGCGCCATGTCTAGAAGTACTGCGTTTTTCTCTCTTGTTCAAACATTCCGTCATCGCATGCGTAAATGTTCTACCTCTCTACCAAAAGAATTAACATGCTGGTTTTTTTTTTTTTTTAACCAGGAATTGACTTTTCAGTTGATTGTACAGAAATAAACGTAACGTAAGAGCCGTGCGTGTCTGGTCTTCTCGAGACAGAGGTGGGAGATGGTTTCATGCAGACTGGGACGCCTAAAATGCTCTGTTGTAAACATGGTGGTTCACACGTGAAGCTGTCTCTATGGCCTTTCTGTGGACGAATTCCAAGACCTACCGATTAGACCTTTTTGCAGATACGGCGGCCATTTTGAGTTCTATTGTTCCGAAACACATTATGGGATACTCAGGGGGCACATTAATATGTATTTGCCCCCTGGGCATCCCATAATAGCTATTCGAAACAATAGAAATCAAAATGGCCGCCGTATCTGCAAAAAGGTCTATTTGGGCAAGTTTTGAAAACTAAAATCTTTAATCGATGCGGTATTTTGCTGGTAGGACTGGGTGGCCCGACACTTACGAAAAAAACTATGGAATGAGAATAGGGAGTCTTGCCTTGTCATGGAATGGCAGAATTACCCAGAATTCTTTTTGGGCATGAGCGAGGCAACTTGAGAAGCACGAGACTGGCCCTCATCGAATCGTGAAGCGCGGCCAGAGGAAAGAAATTGGAGCCAGATACTCAGGAGTAGGCCTGGTGAACAAGTTTTTATCACAGAAAATTCGCGACAAAGTTGTGCTTTCATTTCGCTGTAATCTTTGTGTCAAAGAAACAGTATAATGTAAATAAGAGAATAACGAGTTCTATATTTGCAGATCACCTGTTCTCTTTCTACTAACGTCAAACTCTACATCGCTATGCAATAAACACATTCAGAATTTCCTCACATTACTTTATAAAAGTGTGTTTTGTTTCTTTTTTTAAAAGGGTTTTCCTGCTTATATGGAAAGTACTTTTTTTCTCCCGTCCTCTTCTTGGGCATGATCTTCTTCTCAAACGCGGTCCTGTTGACAAAAACGTCTCGTGCTTAAGCTCCCTATTGTCTCTGTTCAAAGACGGCTTACGTAATCTTATCATAATTGCCTTCCTTATGCGGCGCTTGAATGTGCTATTCTCCGTGGCAAGAACTTTTGTTTTGCTGGAATCCACTGAATGACCCGTGAGCTTGAAATGTTCATGAACAGCTGACGAATCCCTAGAAAGATGTTCCTTTACTCGAGTTTCTAATAACCGAGAAGTTTCGCCCACATAATCTTTGTCACATTGTTCGCAATGGATGTGATAGACTGTTCCAAACTTTTTGAGATTTTCCGTTTTATCCTTAACACGAACTAGTTGTGATCTTAAGGAATTGAAAGGCTTGTGGACAAGTGTGACCTCGTGAGATTTAAATGCTCTTTGGAGGCGTTCCGAAGTGCCCTTGATGCATGGCACTGAAGCATATATTCTCTTCTCGTTAACGGATTCTTCAGGAACTCTCGAAACAGTGTTCGGTATTGTTAGCATCCAGGGGCAGGTTGCTCGAAGCCTGGTTAGCGCTAACCGTTGGTTAAGAGGTATCCAGAGGTTGGTTAAGAGGTATCCATGGCATTTAACGCTGGTTAGCGCTAACCATGCTTCCAGCAACCCGCTCTGGAGCACTAATTGGGCAGGGGCACCCAACGAGAATATAGTTTAAAACCACTTGAACATAGCATTGTTAAACGTATTTTAGTATTTAAACGGTAGATATAGGCATATTTTTATCCCCTAAAAAGTTTTTATCTGTTCGGATTCCCTAGCTGAAAGTCTGGTGATCCGAAAATTATAGGGATTAAAACTTACCTTTTCGAAAATTTCAGCCAGAAAAAAGGCTCCCGAGAATTCTAGGTGACCTTTTTAGGGTAAAAATCCGTTAAAAATGGGCAATTATACCATGTTTTAGATGTTCGAAAATCCTAGGACAGGCAGGCAAGCAAGAAATTTTTGCAACAAATGTTGCGAAAATTCTAGATCTCAAATGAATCGTCTTCCGAACAGATATTTTCCGAAAATTGACGTTGGGTGCCCCTGATTGGGGACACTGTAAACTGAAATCAACAAGTAACGCAAATCAAGTCAAATGTTGGTTTTTGAGGAGAGGGGACTGAACCGGAGTACCGGAGAAAACCTCTCAGTGCAGAGTAGAGAACCAACAAACTCAACCCACAAATGACGCCGAGTCCGGGAATCGAACCGGAGCCACATTGGTGAGAGGCGAGTGCTCTCAACACTGGGCCATCCCTGCACCCCAAGGTTTGCTCAACGAGTCGAATTTCCTTTACCTTGTCAACTTCTTCAGACACCAAGGTCTGAGCTCGAAGAAGCAGAGTGTTAACTACAGCTCTTTTATGTTGCATGCAGGTGGTGGTTAGAATGGAAATTCAGAGAGTGGGTTTCCGGTATACGGTGACCGTCGTTGAGCCATCCACGTTCACGTAATTTGGTTCCAGTCTTCTAATCAATTATGCAACATTTGTCAGAGATTGCTTCTTGTCGTAACACCAAAAGCCGAAAGCGACCGTTTGGCCAAGCAGAAGGGAGGAATCTTCTGTGACGAATTTAAAGGTATGCAATAACGGTAATTATTAACGTTTACCGTGGTGTTTTGTCCAACGGATAAGGAAAGCAAAGAAACATTACGCCCGATCATTGATAATTTAAGAAGGTTCGCACGTGTTTTTCCTGGAATTCGTTCGTTGCGCCCACACGGTAATTCGTCTACACTTGAGTCGTTTTGCTCGCACTATTTCGGTGAAGATTTGCATCATTTACATTAGAACAGGTGTTGGCGTCAATCCACTGAAGTGTGGGCAAAGCGACTTAAGTGCAGGCGAAGCATTTTGTGGGCGTAAAAACTTCAGTGAGTGAGCCTGAAGCGAACGAACGAGGCAGCTCTCTAATCGGGAGAAGAACACGTTTTTCTTTGAAACGCAAGGGATTGTGGTGAAAGACAGAAGGAATTGTGGTTATGCGCGAATGCAGGAATTAAGATGCGTGATATGATGTTGTTACACAGACTGTTTTTCATTTCTCTTCTCGTATCGGTAAACCATGGATATAGTTTACACTGTCAAGAAACAAAAAAATTAATTCTAAATCGTTCAATGAAAAAGACCAAGAACTTGGAATGTTGGGAAACACATCTTTTGACCACCTGTCCAATCCTCAGGTCTGCGTGGTACATACCTTTCCGAGTTCTTTGTCGAACCGTTTCACGCAACTTGATAGAGTTTAAAAAATTCTATGTAGACACCTTGTGGTCCACCAATATGACGGCTGGTAATGGATGAAACATGTGGCGTTGACTTTGCAATGAAAGTGCTTACAGTACAGGCCACGGGTTTGTCAGCATTACACGCATGTTTCCTGCGCGAAAAGAAGCCATATTGCACACAATTTACACTCAATTTACACGCGCTAAACACGCAAGTAAAAAAAAAATACACGAAAGTGCATGTATAAAAATAACGCAACTCTTTTGCAAGTGCCGTCAAAATTTACAAGCAGAAGCTCATTAATTGCGTGTATAAATATTAAAGTACATGTAGTGATGTTATAGAGAGTTGATTTTATTCTACGGTTTTTTAGCTTAACTGTTTACGTTTTGAATACACTCTTCCTTTCTGAAGCTTCGCTTTTACACATAATTTTTATTTGTTTAGATTCGCAACAAATGTATTTTCTTCAAATCCTATTAATATTTTTGGGGTATTTAAAAAGGCTTTATTGCGTAACATCAGAAACCCATAAGGGTTGAAACGTGTAACGCGCGTTCACAGCTTCCGAATATTCAGTGCGAACTGATTGGTTGAATGTTTCAGTGCTAAGTACCATATTTGGAAACCCCTCGCTCTTGTTGTTCCAAATATGGTACTTAGCAAATTGAATATTCAGAAGCTTGTTTCCCAGCACACAAGGGACCGTTACACGTTTCAACCCTTATGGGTTTCTGGTAACATCTCATCATCAAGCAACCAAAATTCTTGTGAAAAAAAGTTGTGAGTGACAACAGGATGCGACATACTGATATGACTGCGGTGATGAAAATCCTAGTGGATTTTCCCTTCACTATCAACTTTGCATTGACATACGATTTATCTGTCAATGTCATATCTTATATTTTGTCAAGTTATCGTAGTGGTGGTCCAATTATAAACAAGATGCCATATGCTGACACGAGGTTTGCATTGTGTAAGTTCGATTGCCTTCTGGAATTTCAACTAAAACTAAACGTTTGCACGGAAACGTGTAAACGATCCAAATTATTTATTATGCATCGCACTTACATGTATGTCAGAATTAAGCGTTTTCCGGACAGATTAGCCTAATCAAACACAAATTAAATTCTGAAAACTGGTTTCTCGACATGGATTTTCAATTAAAGAAATCCATAGTGCAATCCGTTTCTGAATTTTGGCTTTGATTGAAAATCTAAAAGATCCAACTTTTAAGGTAAATCGGTATTTCTCAATCGAACGCACAATTAATTTGTGTATTCTTCTCTAGGAAAAATACACGCAGTTTGCGTGTATGAATAACAAAAGATGCGCCGCTTATCAGAGTTACACTCAATTTGCGTGTAATTGAGGTGCGTGTAAAGCTTGCGTAAATATTTACACTCATGTTTCGCGCATGTATTTCACATGTACATGTATTTTGCGTGTAAAGACACCATATTGCACGCATTTTACACGCTTGTTAGTGCTGCTATTTTTGCGGCCTGCACTGTACTTCTCGCTCGAGATAAAAATTAATATAAATTGCTGCTCAAGATTCACAGGGATAAGTTTTTTTTCGACCAAGTAGCTTTGCATCGTGGTGTTACTCAGGGTGACCATTTGGAAATTCAAAGTGCTGTATTTTCGAAATGAAAGATGTCACGGAGCTGGAAACTTAAAAATATATTCATTTCTAGGTCATCTTCAGAAGACCTTGAGATTTTGATTTAGAATTTGTTGATATCACTGTGAAAACCATCTACTGTTTTCTTTCCTCTCCCAAGTGGGTTCCAGAAGGAGGTCCAGTTGGCGATCCGTGTTTTGTACCGTCCCTGCTCAAGACCTAATAAAATCTCCCTTCGATTCCATGCACAAACCATCGTTACAGCAAGCATAATTTTAATTGAACATCTCTCTTCCCCTCGGCAGCATTACTACCATTTAGGTAAACTAGTTTAAAACTGAATTCCAAGATAGTATATTTCCAGATCTAAAATTAAAACATCTAACGGCAGAAGTTCCATGTGTTTCCCTGATTGTGTAAGTTAGCTGGGAGAAAATTTTATGTTAGTTAGGTTTATGTTTATTAGAAAGATTTAGCCTTGAGCTTATGGCAAACAGCAAACGTTAGACTGTTTTGCATTTTGCCAGAAATGGAAGAACCTTGTTTGATGTTCAGCTCCAGGGATCAAGCAACTTCTCTTAGGAGAAAGACAGCAGAATTTTCATGCATTTATGACAAGCAGCAGCCTGCCATTTCACATACATGGGTTGCTAAATCCATCTGCGGTGTATTGTCAGAAAATGTCACAGGTAAACCAAAAAATAGTCTAGTGATTATCTTACTTAACCCATTGACTCCTGAACTCCCTCCATTGATGAGTAAAATCATGTGGCATTAGACAGAATAATAGCTATTATGTCTCACTCCCAGGGGTCAATGGGTTTTAATTTTTAATGTCTCTGTTCCTTATGTTTGTGTGCTAACTACTAGTTATGAGCAAACATTGACTCCAGTTGGCGTTAATGGGGGAGCACTGCCTTGCGTTGGGTTAGCCTGTGCGACTTCCGGTGATTGTGTGACAAAGGAACCTCACTTATCTCCCCAGCACTACGAGCTGAATGCAAAACAGCACGTGCTGGATCGAACAAGAGTATCGGTTAGCAGGCGATATTCAAATGGCAACACAGCCAACAATCTTATGGAAAGTCGCTGTGCAGACTTAACTGCACCACACAGGAGTGTCCTGACAGACAACGAGGCCCAATCTCGACTCCAAAGGGAGGGAGGGAGGGGAAAAACCAAATCATAAACAAAACTAATATATTGAGAGCTAACTGCGCTGAACAACAGAACATAAGTGATATCTAAATAGCTTTCACATGCTTTTATAGCTAGACAAATGTCTGCTGGCATAGCCAGTCGGAAGAGCTGTACTATGAGAGAACTTAGTGTTACACATGCCAACTCTTAGCCGTGAATAGAGCTTTGAAAAAAGCGCCAATGCCGTGGATCATACTAGCCTGCTAGCGACAACAAAGCTGTGAAGTTCAAAGCAAGAATACAATAAATCCTTAGTGTTTGCTGACCTTGGCAACTAGACGGCACAAACGCTACATTGAAAACAGAGCCTCCATGAAAGGGGTAATTACCGATAATATTGTCACGATCCATTAACTACATTTTACTTGCATGACAGTAAAATTGCCTTTAAAAAATTACAGGTACATGCAGTAACACTTCCCATAACATGGGAAGCAGCTACAACTAGTTGCAAAATTGTTGACAGAGACACTTTCATTAAAAAACACCTTTTCTAGCTTCCAATGCCCGCCATTTCTAGAACTTAAACCTTTCCCACTTCCTCTCCCCTCTCCCCCTTTCAATGTTGACTGCTTAAGTTTCCAACATTTTTTTGTCTTGCTAGCAACACTGATAAGGGGGGGGGGGAGGGGGTGAGGGGGGCTGCAGTGTGAGAGATAATAGGGGAATTAATGGTGAAGTGTCTCCAATATTTTTGCAACTTGTTGTAGTTACTAGTGATAAGCCAATACTCAACTGGTATAGAGTAGGCATCAGGAGTCACTTCCGACAATGGAAGAGGTCATAGCATCTCGTTGGAAAGCCACCACCAACTTCAAACTGCACAGCCCCCGGTCAATGAGGTTCTTTCTTGCCACAGGTCGCCTGCCTCAATGGGCAGGGCACAGAGGCAGAGTTTCTTCTTTTTTGGTCACTATAAACCAAAAAAATTTTGCCATTCCTTTGCTGGCTTGGGATTTTTTCTCCCTGGCATTTTCAATGCCATGTTATTTGGGACCATAACTAATGCATGACGTAATGTGTGACATATTACTGTGGTGCAGCAAAGCAAATTGAAGATGCAAGAACAACAGCAGTGATTAACAACAAACTGCTCAGACTGAAAGTTATTAATGTGGACATTGCTGCATTACAAGAGACTTGGCTACCTGAAACTGGCTCCCTTAGAGAGGAACTATACATTTTTGTTCAGTGGAAAAGCCTTAACTGAGATGACATAATGTGGAGTACCGGTAGGTCTTCGGTTGACCAATCTCTAGAATAAGTGTAATCCAGTGACGTGCCAAGAGCATGTCGTCTACAAGGGCTTTAAAGCCAGGTGCAGGATCAGTGCGAATCATGGCGTGTGGGCCGTCTAATGGACTCATCAGTATGTACAGCTGGATGAGCCAATTGTGGAGTAAAACATGTCCTTCTTCTCCAAGGAGCAAGGAGAGTGTGACAGACTAGTGCATTCCCTCAGCACTAGAATGAGTTGACGCGAGCGCTTACAACCTCTGCGGCGAATGCCACTCCCACTACATCTGTAGGTGGGCTTGAGCACTGCTCAATGCGGTCCTGGTATGGCTGGTGGAGGGAAGCGCAGACCTGGCAGCCTTCTGTGACGTGGCTGATTGCGTTATCCATATCCAAGGCAAAAAAATTGGGCTTCACTACTGACTTCAGTTGATGGTCAGAATTGTGACATAACTGAATATGGAACGCAGTCAGGATGCCATCTAAAACTTGACGTGGAATGATGATTATCTTGCGAGCAGGTGACAAGGGGTCTGTGCCTTTGATGACGAGTAGTCCATGCCTGGCAATTGTGGCCACATTCAGATGGCGTTTAACTTCCTTGATATTGTTGAGCTTTTTGGATGGCCTGGTGCCTTGCTTAAGATGAGCATGTGTACACCGGAGATCATTTTGTTCCAACTAGATTCTGATTGAGAGCCATGCTGGCCAGCTAGTTTCTTGAGGCTGTTAAGGAGACCTTGGATGGGCACTCTTTGCAAAAAATAGAATCCACTAGGCGTTTCTTAAAGGAATATACATGGCACAATTATTGATCTTCGCAGGCAGGGGCATTGGTGCTGGCAAAGCCCGATGGGAGGGTCGTGGTGCCAGCAACATGTCTAACAGATGCTTGATAGCAGCTGACTGTAGACACAAAGGTTGAGTCTGTGCGGCTGGTTGAGAACTTTCCTTGACATAATTTTTTTGTAAGCTTGTACGCATCGCTTACTGTTAGTTAGAATGCATGCCTAGTAGTGATGGTGATTGATAAGGCCTCAACCTCACAAGGCAACCATGAGGACTGGGTGCCATCTAGCTTTGCATCATCGGGCCTGGGTAGAGTTATCATGCGACTCTCGGAAATTGCACTCTGGGCTTCATGGAAGGAGGATTGAATTATGTTGGTCCAGCCAGTGATAGCATTGTCGAGTGGGGCTTAGAGTGCAGAGCAACGTGGTACAACATGGGACAAAATCTTACAAGCACCGCTAAATGATCTCAACTGGTTGACTGTCTTGGGAGCTGGACAGGATGCTAACATGGCTATGCGATGAGGGCTTGCTTTAAGGATGCCTGCATTCCAGATGTATACCAATACTGTTGTAGATTGAGGGTTTATTATGGTTTTGGATAGAGATAGGTGAAGGTTACATTGGTACAGCGCACATACATGTAGGACTCTTTCCCAGTTGTTGAGTAGGTTGGTTTGGGTACCACCACCACAGTACAGGTCATCAGCTAGCTTCATCTCAGTGCCTTCTTCTAGTAGATCACCTAGCACACAGCAAATAAGCTCTTTGAGGGCAGTCAGAGCTGGGCATGTATGTACACTTGGACTCCCTTGAAGGGAGTGGCAACACTGCAATACTTCATGGAGCTCTGTGAAAGAGGTATCTGATAAAATGTGCTTGTTAAGGTCAGTGATGATTAGGTGCTTCCACTGAGTGATGTGGCGTAATACAGAATCTATGTTGGGCTCGGTGAGGGCTGAGGCTTGCTGTAACGTCCGACGTCAGCAAAGGCTTTGAAGAGTCTAAAGCCGCCATCATTGATCGCGTGAACACACAGATGATGGAAGTTTGTTGGCGTCTGTTCCATTTCTGGTGACAGGTACCTCAGAGTGAGCAAGAGAATTTAGTCCCTTGTGCAAGCTGCTTTGCAAGATTTATTTTGACAAGCAAGTAATTGGTGTTTATCTTTGTGCGGTTGAGGTCATGACGTCAAAGTCACACTACTCGGTAAGAGAAGCCACAGTACTCGGTTGAAAATGGCTTGTCTACCTAAACTTATCTGATATACTGGAACCAAGAAAGTACAAATGTAAGGTAAACGTAACATTTTTTTTTTTAATACCTTTACTTAAAAGTGGCAACTTCAAAGTGGTTTTTTAACAGTACTCGGCAACCTTTCGGGTAAACAAGATGATGCTTTATATTATTTCTTTAGAGTGGGAGTGAGTACTGTTGAAAATCCACTTTTAAAATGCAAAACATGTGAACTTGAAACATAATTTTGAGAAAAAAATCATTGATAATTACGTGCCTTGCATGCAATGCCTTGCATGCAATAAGTATAATGCGAACCGTTTAGGAAATATGAGCAAAAAGTGCTCGTGACACTGCGTTATTTTGGCGAGAACTGTTGCTGTCTAATGAAATGTAAACCAGCTCTTACATTTTATCTAATTAACCAATTCCAGTGTACTGGAAGAATTCCCTTCGGCTTTATTCTGCACATAATTTATTATTGTTGACATTATCCGTTCATTGCTACAGTTTACAATATTGAAGTAGTCACTCTAGTACTTTGTTCTGTACCCCTTTGAACCCAATACAGCTTCAATACGTTTTGGCATGCTCTCTATAGTTTTGTCAATCAACTTGACCTCGATTTTAGCAAACATATCAAGTACTCTGTTTTTGAAATCTTTGAATGTTTCTTTTCTTATTTGGCACAATACTGCTTCTTCAGCTAAACTGTTTTTAACAACATGAAAAATATTTTCAATAGGATCGAGATCTGGTGAACGAGGCGGAATTTTATGGTGTTCAGGTTCAATCTGTTCCATAGCTCTAACTGAAGCTTTGCTGTTTTGCGAGGGATCGTTATCCATTACAAATAAATGTCTTCCATTTCTTTTTGGTCCTGCTTGAGTAAAGCATGAATTAAAATTGTCTTTTATAAACTGCGAAAAAAAAGCAGCATTCATTTTCTCATAGGTTTCCTTCAAGATAACTCCTTTTCCATATGCAATTGCCACCAGTATATGAAGTCTCCGTCCTCCTGCAAGATTTTGAGACCCTTTTGCAGTAACCTGAAGTCCCTCACCTTTCTTTCGCCAAACTCTTGCCTTTGGTGAGCTTGCGTCACTCATGGGTTTTCCTTTGTGAATGAAAGAAACTGCGTCCAAGTAAAATGCGATATCTTCTTTCCAAGTATGCATGGTACCCACGGATATAAGAATAGACGTGAAGAAGTTCATTTGTCATACTTAATTAAGCTGTAGAAAGAACTTTTCCAAGCGAGCCACATCAGATTATGAGTCAACAGTGAATTGTTTTACAAAACGTCTGCCGATAATTTGGCTGTCAAAAAGGCGAGAAATGTCTAAAGCCGCTCCAATAGCTATCAATGCCCTCAAAGTCGATTTGCTCTGCAAACAAAAGTTTCAAGTGCTGAAGCGCCAGACGTACATCTCTGAAATTTTTAAGACTTCGTAATACCTACCCTATTACTACAGTTATAGTTTTCTTGTCTATATAGTGCTACTTTTAATTAGAAACATTTCCATTATTTATACACATTGAACAACTATGAAATGACGGAATCAGATATTTTGTTGTGAACTGTTAGTCAGAGAAATACAGTACAGTAACTCAGTGTATACTGTAGAAGATTAGACAATGTTACGTTTAATATACCGTTAAGTTACAAGTTGGCACTGAACTTTGTTTAAAGCTAGTAGATCGCTTGAAAGAGTGTTGATTGTTCTATTGTTTCCTTGCATGAAGTGTATTTACATACATACATACAAACTTTATTCATGCTCCCTAAGTGGGTTTTTCAGCTCAATAGAATTAAAAATTACAAATTTAAATTTAAATTAATTAAGAATATAAGTACACTAATATTATAATTATAAAAAATATATCAAGAATATCAACCTAATAAAACATTTTGTATGATACGCATTAAAATTGACATTAGACCACGCCCATTGAGTATTTTTAGTGATCCTGTATTAAGCGGCCAGTTTCTCAAGTCCCGAGCGTGGCCGTTATAT
The DNA here is from genome assembly GCA_949126865.1 of Montipora capitata. NCBI lineage: Eukaryota > Metazoa > Cnidaria > Anthozoa > Scleractinia > Acroporidae > Montipora > Montipora capitata. The sequence continues at coordinate 1,903,020 of OX421456.1, read as the reverse complement.
ACAGGTTCGGCTGTACTAAACACAAGCAACTTTTTGATTTTTCTTCTGTTCTCTTACTTAAAGATACCTCTGCCTGATCATTAAAGCCTGGTTTCGATATAATTGCAATTTTCGCAAGGGTCAATGCAATCGCAGCACGCAACGATCGTTAAGATCACATGGAAACCATACAATCTGCGATTGTTACGATTGTTGCGACTGCAATCGTAAATATACAAAACTTTGTATCTCTGTGATCACAGCCAGTTTTCAGACTACAAGACTGCATTGAGCGGTCGAATCAAACAGCGTGACTACAAAGTGCCGGGTTCTTTCAAAAGTCGAGAAAGGTAGTGCGAAGCAGAAATGAGGCTAAATTTTACATTTTCCAACGCTCGGAGTGTGAAAAATGTCTCCGAAAGTGACGTGAAGAACAAACCAGTGTAATCATTCAAGCAGATTTCAATTAAACTCAATCGGAAAAGGAAAGTGGAAATACGAGTTTGATTGGAGAGTTTTTCTTCTTCTTAATGGTGTACCGGTACTTGATTTTGTGGTCCACTTAATTTTACTTCACACATCCTAAGTTTGATTGACAGGAGTTGAAGTGGGCATAGAGAGTCGAGTATTCCCTAAGCTAAGTTTGCCAGCCAATCACAGCCGAGTTGTTGTGAATATGCAAATTGTTATGCCGCCCGTTGAAAAACTGGGCACTGCAAGTACATGTCGCGAAAGACAATAGAATTGTGGGCGATGCAGGTTAATCACAGTGAAGTACTAGGCGGTCAGCAAGATTCAATGCGTTTATTAACATCAGGCTAGTCCGACCATTTCCAGCACTTGCGGTGAAAACTAAAAGGAAACGTGATTTTTATGTCAGAAGAAACAAAAACTACGATAATACTCTGTGCAGGTAAAAGAAGGTAAAACAAACCACATGTACAAGGTCTACAAGCGTGACTTATGTCTGATCTTGACTCCGAGGCTAAAAACTCCAAATTTCCTACAGTTGAAACAATTGCGAAAGTTATCCAATAACTCCTAACATTGTGATGGACTCTTTACAACTGAGTAAGTGTTTTTTAGGAAAAGACTAATCTAGTGGATGCCTTCTGATGTAAATGAAATAAAAATGAGTAAAGCCTTGTACGCCTACCCGAAGAACAGATTTGTAAAGATCATGCGATAAAATAATCAATGCTACAATAATTTATTATGAAAGAAGAGTGGTCCTTTAATGTAACTAATTAAAATGTCATTTTTTGCGGATAATGTGACACTCGTCCCTTTTCCCCCCTTTTCCAATGTTGACTTTTACAACTACTAGCAGTTGCCCAAAAAATTCTCACACAACATTGAATTGGGGGTAGAGGGATGTGGTATAAGCTATGGTCTTGTAACACGATGATTCTAGACCATTCGCTAAGTGTTCCAACTAAATAATTGTAATTATCTAGTTTTGTAGGGTTTGAGCTTTTAGGGGCACTGCATGTGGCTGTACGCATGATCTTGGCATTATCAGCAGCATGGATCTAATCAAGAAACGAAGAGAGGGCCTGCGTTATCTCAGGCTTTACTGACGCTAAGGAGTGCGATCACAGCTCCATTCCATACTGCTGCTTGACGAACTTGGGTGACTCTAGGTGCACGAGCCTGAGCCATGTGAACCTGATGGAATTTTCAAGGGTTGGCGTAAGCTCCTCATCTTCAGTCACCGCCTCGCCATGGTGGAAAATTCCATTAGTCTTGAAGAGTATGTCCTCTAGAGATGCCATTAACCTCTGATAGAGGTCCTCTGGATGTTCATTGGGCTCCAAGTGAATATCAGCAAAGTCCAGAAAATAGTGCACCAGTTACCAGAAATCCGTAGTGCTGGCGAATACATGAAGTATGCCACTCCCAAGTCGATGGATGTTGATTTCCTGACTATTGTATTTCGGAAAATCACTGGACAGTAATTTGCTTTTTGTCCGAGCACTTAATAGCTCCAAAAATTCACTTTTTGTTGTTCTGTGAGGCACCTGGCACAACCCAAGCACTGCTTTGGTGCCCGGTGAGTGCTCATTGTAGCCACTTGGTTGTTTAGGGTACGATCGGTTTGCCGACGAACTTCCTGTTGCTTGAGCTTGCTCAGTGGTATCTGACGTTAATGCACATGTAGGGTTTGGGAAGTTGCTACCACCACGCCAGTCAGTAAGGCCAGCAAACTCAAAACCTAAATTGGTTGCAAGGGGTTGATTGAACAGGAATGTGATCAAACAAGCGGGCGGGTTGATCGTGGAAGGAGGGGTGGGAGTCCAGATGTAAAAAAATTCTCAAGATGTTAAATCTCTGAAGTATAGGAGACACTCAGATGGCACTCACTCACTCCTTTCCAATTAATCTATTTGTTAAACTCTGATTAAGCATTTTTCCTGTGCGTCCCATGCTTGGCTTCACTTTTGTGCCAGAGTCGTTATGAGCCTATCTCTGGAAGGTTTCATAGGTAGTGGAAAGGTTATGTTTTGGCTTGGTACATGTATAGGTCTTGAAGCAAATTTTTAAGTAATGGCTGAAAGAAACTAAAACTGTAGTCTTAAGGCTTGATTCCTTTTCTTTATTCCTTTATCTTTAACCTTGTTTCTACAATCCGTGATTGCTTCCTTATCTCTGTCCTCTACTGTATATCTGATTACACATAATTCGTCACAAACGATTAAGTCCTTATACAGAATAATGTCAATCATTGGAATCACTACAATGATATAAATTTTTAATGAATGAAGGGTTAACATGGATACCTTTTTCATTCCATCCTCCAACAAAATATGCCTTTTTGGATTTGGAAAATATTATTACAATCGTATAAAGGAGATAATGTCCGAAAAAATGAACACAGGTTTCTTAAAAAGTGATGGAAATTATGCAGTGATGATGCAATAATTGCCAAGAAATTAATATCAACAATCACCTTGCTTCATTTCAGCGGATTGAGGATTATTTTTTCTTGCCACTGGAAGGAAGAACTTGACAGGGAATGGATATTGTTTCATTGGCAAAGT
>OX421456.1:1872500-1895000 GCA_949126865.1 Montipora capitata | reverse complement strand
AGTGAAGTTTCATTAACAGTGAAGTAGTCTCTCTAGCTGTCAAAGTGAACGATAGTTAGATCATGTTGAAGCTTGCAGACATAGTCTCACTTGACCAACTAGACAGCGCCATGTTTGTTACGACTGCACTTCTACCAGCAGTCTATTAAAGTGGTCAAAATGTAAAGCAAATGCAACAGAATTTAGTTAAAAATGACAAATTTTCAAGCCTAATTTATCCATCATCCATGCGGTCTGTCATATTGATTTGTTGTTTCAATACAAAGGACGGAAACAAGGGTAAGAGGAAAAAAAGCCATGCTCGCGCGAATAAACAAGGTCCACTGGTAGTACAAAACTTTCCTCAAGCTTTGATGAAACGCTTTTTTAAAATTTATGTTGCAAAATAATGAACTCAAGCACCATGAGCCACCATTTCTACCGAAAGCAGTGATCAACCACAGGTCTCAATATGTTTAATCTTTAGTTACTGAAAATTTTCAGTTCAATTTGTGACCCCTACAAGCCAGTTTACTCCTTCTGAAAGCAATGGTCTCATGTATAAGGCACACCCGTGATTTTTGGCCCAAAACTAAACCAAATAGGTGCGGCTTATGCACGAGTCTTTACTGTAATTGAGAAGGGACACAGACGAAAAAGAATACAAACAAAAGTTTGATTACGAGAGGTTGTTGAGGTTGCCAAGACATTTGAAGTGACAGCATTCGGGAACCAGCTTATGCAAACTGCTGGGAACACAGAAGGAACAAGTGAATTTTACGAGCAAACCAGTGGAATCATTCATCACACTGCTTCTGGTGTGGTGGCAAACTTCAACAGCCCTGACAATATTACTGCCCGGTGTTTGGAAAAAGATGTTGAAATATATCGCAGCCCATTGGCACTATTGTGTTAGATAAAGAGTCTTCTTTGAATATGGTTTTACCATATGCAAATGATCACCATACTACAGCTGTGGAAATGGAAAGGCAGAGTCTGCAGTTAAAATTACGAGGAACATTCTGACAAGGCAGCCATGGGGGCAGCATTCTAATTCTAAGGGCTGGATAGCCAGAGTGGAATCCCCTGGATACTCCAGATACCCGCCTTCCCGGGTTTTTAATATTTATTTTATTTCATTTTGGTGTCAATTTAAAATGCCATCATAGGGACTCTAGGTCATTTTTGGCCTCTGATGACCATTTTTAGTATATAAGATTACACAAGCTCACAGACAAGTACAATTTGGAAGTACATGTACAGCACGTAATAGGAACAAGTGATGTTTTGCAAGGGCTCAAGCAGTCATTGTGATTTACTAATCCTCAAAGCAAAAACGTGTTCCTCCTTTTTGTCTTTATTTTTTTTCATTCAGGTATATTATAATGCTTGTTTAAGGTACAGTAATGTAGTTGCTCTCAAAGCTGGTCATTATTAATTTTGGTATTGAACCAGCTTCTATTCTCATTTCATTTCATGCCAAAGTTTATAATAATTATTGTCTAGTCTTGAGTTTTCATTTTGGGTAGCAAAATAAAAATCATGTTGTGCCCTCCAAGAGCTACTTGAAGACCTCTAATTTCCTTTTTTTTCTCCATTACAATTCTCAGGTTAGCCATTAGATCGAAGTGAAAGAGGTCAAGAATGAACTTAAAGCTATCAAGCTCACAGACCAGAACTTTCTGCGTGCACTTGAGAATTGCATTTGTATTGGTATGCCTGTGCTTCTGGAAGAAGTTGAGAGACCCTGGACCTTGGAACCAATCTTGTTCAAGCAGACTTTTGTTCAGGTAAGATAGAGATTACACTTTTCATGACATATTTAGTTTTTAAGTTGTCTATAAACAGTACATGTAGGTTGACAATTAAAGAATTTCGGAAGTTTGTAACCCAAGCCCTCCCCAATTGCTTGCTTATTGCATATTTTATCAGCCTTGTTCAAACTTGGTCCTTTAAGGTCCAAGGTAATATCATCACCACCAACTTTTATGAAAGAGAAAAGTTAGCGCAGCCTCTACATGTTGAAAGGGGAAGCAGGAGATGGTGAGCTCATGACTTGATCAGGACACATTTGGACCTTGAGCCTACATGTAATTTGCATTTTCAGTGTGAAAAAATCCTACTTGCAGGAAGACTTCAAATAAATGGATCTGGATAGACGATTTTGATGAGTGGTACACTGTAGCTGCTTGTATTGGAGGGTTTTCTACAGTACTTGTACAGTACTGTGCAAAAAGAACGCAAACGAATTTCACTCTTTTCGCTACTTTTCGGCAAAATATAACAAAATTTTGGGCGAAACAAATTTTGTGTGAACTTCGTCGAAATTTCAAAATGCCTATTGTTTCATTCAAAGTGAAAACTCACGTAACTTTTGCAATGGCCGCGCGAATTTTTGAGCGAAGTTTCGTTTTGTGACAGTGAAATTTTGTTGCGACATAGCAAAATTTCGAGTGCTTATCGAAAGTTCGCAGTAAGCATTTGCCTTTTACATTTAACTTAACGTTCCAAAAAGGCCCGTCGAAGCCTTTATAAGAGACCACCCTGGGAATTTGCGAGAGCCGATTCTCGTAAGAAACCAAAATTATAAACAATAGAGGGTGGTCGCTTACGAGAGCTTTCAGCAAAAGTCTCTGGGATTTTAAAATTATTATTGATGGTAGAAAAGATAACGTTTGGGAATGCACCTATTAAAAACTGGAAACTTCTTTCTTTGTTTACGGGAGTGGTCGCTTATGAGAGCTTTCAATTAGAGTTGAAGTGACATTTTAAACAGGGATTTACTTTGGGGGTACAATGATTACTTTGGTGGTAATGTGAAGCGCTGTTTCTATCCATGTTTACCTTGTGAGTGTTAGCCCTACTAAATAAATGTGATTGGGCCCACACAAGGACAGAGAAAAACTCTGACCAGGGTGGGAATTGAACCCACAACCTACAAGGTCAGAAGGGAACAGGTCATGGGAGTTAAAGATGTCAAATTCATGGCAATTAAATGGTACAAGTACAAGGAAGGGAACTGAACTCGATTATGCACAGGATTAAATGGAGGGTGAAATGGAAGTTGAAAGGGTTCATGTTAGCTTTAGCCTTTCCATTACGTTACCCACTGCTCCTGAACATGTATCAAAATATCCAACTGAAATGGAAAATAAGCAGTTAGAACCATATTCAAAGAAAGACAACACATTGACCTTACCGACAAGCTTGCACTATGAACGTAGTAGGGGAATTAAGCAGGAATATGACCAGCCAGTTCCAGTTGAGGAGGCTGAAGCCACAGTAAATCATTGATGCCTGATGCCATTGCATGGGCATGGCCCAAGAGACAATTGAAAGTTGTGTTAATTTGCCAGTGTCAGAGGTCTACAAATCTGTGAAACAACCCTGCAGGATAATTATGGTCTACCTCACATTATTGCAAAGACTCATTTGAAGAAGCTGGAGTGCTTGCTTCCTCTAAAGAACTGTGCAGGTTCAATGTTTTTGGAATTTGCAAGAAGCCTTGAAGTGGCAGACAGAGTCCTTCAAGGTATGGGTTGTGACTACGTTGATGATTTAAACCACTCTAACACCCTGCTGGAATTGAGCAGGAAAACTTCCCTTCTTTATGAGAGGAAAGTGGACAGAGCATGCTGGAAGAATTATCACAGCTGAGGAAAGGCCAAGGTTTTCTGTTTTCCTACAGTTTGTAAAGGATAGAGAAAATCTTGTGAACAACGAGTTTTGGAGAGGACCAGTTGCTAGTCCTTCGAAGGAAAAGAGGGGAAACGAACAGAAAAGGGGGAGATCTCTATCAAGAGTAACAACTTTAGCGACCAAAGTCAAACCTAATTTCAGTAAAAAGTTGAGTCGCCACACCGAGGGGGTGCCTCATGCCTGTGCTGCAAGGCAGGCATGGTGGCTGGCATAATGTCCTGGGGCCCAGTTAACCCAGTCCAGCAGTAGAACAACATGCCCCCTCCCTGACGGGGCTTCAGCACAGGGCTGAAGGGGTGCCGCAGGCAGCAATTCCCCTCCCAAAGGCGAGGGTTACCCTGTGCTGAGGCCTATCCTAAAGACCCCTTCTCCACCAAACTACAAGGGGAAAGGGGAGCAAGGCCCTTGTTGGACAAAGACCGATCGAGAAATTTGGGGCAGTGGGGTGGTAGAGGATTGGACCCGCGTAATTAAGTCCTATTATTATGTAATTATTAATTATTTATTATTTTTTTGGAGGAAAAAAGGAATGAAAGTAGAATCCAAAGAATATTAACTAATAACAAGTATAAAACCCTGTAGCGTCCAAGTCCCAAGAGACAGCAAGTGTTCTCAAGCGGCTGTACGGGTAAACAGACAACAAAGTTGTTAGTGATTAAACGTTAGGGCACGAAGCTAGATTCTGCGACACTTGTAAGATTGTTTCCTTTGGCGTCAAGATGTAGCCCTGGTAGGCATCGGATTTCCAATGACCAAGGACTTAAATCAGCCAATCAGGTAGACCAGCGGCAGCAGCCGTAGTTGCGGCTCCAATGTGGAAGCTGTGAGAAGCATGGTGGGTGCTGTTCACCCCACAGACGTGTTGGAGGGTTCGTAGAATACTGGTAAGGGAGGAACAGGTGAGATAATGGCCATCTGCAAACTGGAAGAGGGGCTGGGCAGGTCCTTGTGTTGATGTTTGGAGCATGTAGTCTCTCAGGGCGGTGACAGCGCAGACCGTTGAGTTTGATTTAGCAATAATGAGCTTGGCTGATTCCCGGAAAGGGCCAGTTTTGGACTTCGTAATTGTAACTTCCAATGAGAAGTAGATGGCTGAAACGATATGTCCGACCTTGACATATGGGAGGTAATGTCAAAGTTACCACTGCAAGTGAATTCACTGCAGCGAAGGAAACCAAAAAAGCCAAAGTGAAGGCCGCCCACAGCATGGATGAGTCGGGATCAAGGGAATGGCCTAGTTTTAATTTGTCATGAATACTATGTAGGATAGAGATTGTAATGGGAAGGGAGGTTCGCTTAGGAGTACCGAGGGACGTCCTAATGCCACGAAGTGTCTTGTAAAGCAGCGGCATAGAGGTGAAATCCAGGGAATAGCCAAACTCAACATGCAAATTTTTAACTGCTGCCAGGTAGACCCTAATAGTACCGTGGGAAACGGAAGATGACCGGGGTGTTACAAAATGAATCAAAGTTGCCTCGCGGGCAGGCAGCAAGGGGTTCCCTGGCGACACTAAGCGATGACCAAGGCAAAAACGGATAAAATGACACTCCCCAGCAGAATAAGATCGACTAGGTTGAGGTGGCAATGGACTTGAAAATGAAATTGGCCGCTTGCATGGTTAGACTCTCAGCAGGTAGGCAGGGATGGGATAGGGAGTAGGCGATGCATCTGGTACAAGGAAGCGGAACCAGGACACCGGCACTGAAGGTTAAGTTATATTTTGAGGTTTGGAAAGTAATAAGACGGATAAGGTTCATGGCACGAGGGATCCTTGAGCTCTTACAGGGTAGTATGGCAACCACAGCCTGATTTTTGCAATGGAAGCAAATTCTATGGTTTGCCCAAAGGGGGCCCCACACCATGCACACCAAATAGATAGGGAAAAGTTCCTGCCATGTAATGCTGATGCCCATAGAAGTGTTCAGGGAGCCATCCACCTTGGAACCAAAGGTTATTGAAAAATGCCTCATAACCGATGGCACGGGATGCATCGGTGAACAAGTGAATTTGCGGTGAGGGTTCAGAGTAGGGGGGAGGAGAAAAAGGCTTACCCCATTCCAGTAGGAAAGGAAAAGTTGCCACATGACAACATCCTTGGGAAAGTCGTTGTTGAGAAAAATAACCTGCCACGGGTGGTTATGGCCCTTGGTCAGTTGAATAATGTGTTGCAGAAAGGCGCAACCCAGGGGAATGACACGGCAGGCAAACTGCAAGGTCCCAATAAGGGACTGCACGTCCCTTAAGTAACAAGAACGTTTGTGTGACCAACTAGAAAGCATGGCCCTTGCTTTGAGAAGCTTATCCCCTGGGAGACGGGCCTGCATGAGTACCGAATCCAGGGTTATTCCCATAAACTCGAGGGAGGTTGAGGGACGGAAAGTTTTCTTGGGAGCTATAGGGGTATTTTATTCCTCAAAGAGGTCAGCACCCCGCAGAGGGCAGTGGCACAGTGGGATGCGGGGGGAGGTTGAACTATGAAAAAATCATCCAGAATGGAATGACAGATTGAATATTAAGGTGATGTTTTACCAACCATTCCAGGGCTTCAGGCGACTGGTTGAAGAGGAAATGGGGCGCTACAAAGACCAAAGAGAAGGACTTTGTCAAAATAATACCGGCCCTTCCAAGACATGCCCAAGAGTTCCCAGTCTTGTGGGTGGACTGGGATGATGTGAAAAGTGGACTGAATGTTGTTCTTTGTCATAAAGGAGCCAGGGTCATCAACTCATATATACTGAAGGGTGAATTCTTCGATGGGGATGTTTGCATTTATGCTGTCGGGGGACCTTTGGGGTGGGAGAGGTGGAAGATTGTACGCCACTTATTGGAGTCCTTTTTAGGGACCAGACCGAGGGGGTGAATTTGAAAATTGGGAAAAGGGGAAACTTTAAAGGGGCCTGCCACCATAACAAGTGTTACTTCATCCAGCAGGTTCTTTTCAATTGCCTGGGGTTGCTGGAAAGCAGAGGGGAGGTTCTTAGCTTAACGGGGAAACCGCTTGCCCTTGTATCCTACCCGGAAACCAAAGCTGAGACCATGACACAGAAAATTAACAAATTGTTTTTCTGGGTTAGTCTGAATAAGAGTGTGGAGGATTGAAACATTGACAAGGGTGACTGGTATTTGACTCTTGACGACTTTATCAGTTTGAGGACTTCTTATCACTAAAGCTTCGAGATTTTGCAGGGGACTCGTTGTGGCCGGAGGCTGGGTGTTCCCCGTTGCAGGTTTTGCAGCAATGGCTAAGGGGCAGGGGTCTTGGCTGCATCGGAGGCCTTGGTTGTAGTTGTTGCAAACCCCACGTTGGACTGAGGTTGGCATAAGGGCAGAAAGGGAGCACCCATTAGAGAACCGGTCCCCACTCCCACAAATAGTACAGCAAGATTTTGCCTCTCCTGTGAATTTCAGCAGGTACAGTTGAATATCCCGTTTCCCCCAATAAATTGAAGGTGAGCAGGCCGCTTTCCTGCGGAAATCTATATCGTAGGAAAGCCAGGCAAAATCGCCAAATTTGCAGTGAGCAGACCGGATAATCTCCTGGTAGAAAAACATTTGAACGACCCTGTGGGGAAACGAGGTAAGGAGGACTGTACAGAAAACTGCAAACGCAGACAACCACTTGTCAATCGTGTCGATGTGCGTCTTTTTCTTACGGGAGGGGGTAGGGATATTGACATGTTTACCCTCAAATTGTATCGAAATTCCCGGGAGATCATGGTCAACAATGGAGGAGTTTTCTGGCAGCAGGGAATCAAACTCAATGAACTTAACGCTCGGCTGAGTGAGGAGACTTGACGCAAAGCTAGGGTCAGACAGTTGCTGTTTGAATGGTGGATTGAACGGCCTTTCTGGTGGGCAGGCCAATTGACTCGGTGCAGGTTGACTGAAACGGGTTGTACGGAATGACTTTTCGTCGACGATTGTAGCGATCATTTGTGCCAGTGTGGTTGTGTTTCGCGGAATGCGCCTTTCTTCTTGAATGCCGCCATCGTGGATAGTACTTGTGGTTGATGGGCCTGAGCTGTCGGAAATATCGGCAGTATCGTCCTGCACAACGGAGATTTCCTGTGGGTCGGGTCTTGAGGAAGTTTGTGCAGGCTGATCCGTAGTGGTTGTGGTGGAACAGGCCCTTTTGGGAGTGGGCTGGCTTTGATCAGAGCGTCTTGTTCGTGGGGGATTTTCCCGCATTTCAGGTACTTGAGAGACGCCAGTTGGGATGGAATTCAACCGCTTGAGGAGATGTTCCTGGGACCCAGTAATGGGCAAGTTGTTTTGTGCCAATAGAAGGTGGACCACTTCGTTTGACAGTGTCGAGGAATCCATAGAGACGTGTATAACCTCTGAAAATAGGGATTACTGCACGCAACGAAGGCAGAAATGAAATGCCTTTGGATTACAGAACATGTGATACCAAAGAGGCCACCACGTGATAGGGGTGCAGCAACGGGGACTGAGGGCTCAAAGGTTATCGCTCGTAAACATTGATTTTACACTAAAATATCACTATGAATTGCAAGGAGTGACAGGAGTTAGAAAGGTCAAAGGGCATGTCCTAGATATTGTTGTTATGTCCATGGATAACAAAGTGTCAGAACATTAAAATTGCTGAACAGATACCTGTGTCAGTCAGTTGTAGTCCACACAAGCAAGACTTCTCAGGATGGTCTCATTTGAGAGAGAAATTGAGCTGTCAGTATCAAGTGAATCAAATGTTAGGCTGATAATTAGTGTTAAGCCTACATTGTACATTGTTTGTCCCCTTGGAATGCAAATTATGCAATGGAGATTAATGAGTCAGTAGCAGTGCAGTATTCCCTGGGCTGGACAGTGATTGGTCAGTTGAGTGAAACAAAATCAGAAGAAAATTGTTCAGTCAATTTCGTAAGAGTGAACAACAAGGATATTTATGTTGATGAACCGGTTGAACAGTTTTTGAGTGCAACAACTACCTAAAGTGAAAGGTGGTGAGCCATTCATTGAAGGGAGTAAAACAGAGAGATCCTCATGCAACTGCCATGTTGATGAAAAATTGAAGAGTAAAGAATAGGAAAGCAAGTGTCAGATTCGAGATGAGATTTTACTGGAGCAACTTGAGAGACTTTGGAAAAAATATTTTGCGCATTCTGTTGTGAGGTTGCCTGTTAGTGCCTCGATTGAGGACAAGAGGGCGTTGAAAATGATGGAACAATAATTGAAAATAGTGGATGGACACTACAGTCGAACCTCGATTATCCGGACTCGTTGGGACTGGACGAAATAGTCCGGATAATCGAGAATATGAATATTAATGAGGAACAAAAACTGATTACATTAAGAAAGCGACATTTAATCATGAAACAAAAGATTTGCAAATCGTTTGGAAAACAATATGGTCTGCATCTTCACTGTCCGTTGTGAATACCTGTACATGTGTCGGCAAATGCCATGATCTTTTCCTTGCTCTTGCGATATCAGATATCTGCCGAATACTAACGCCATATTCAGCTGACAAATTGGTTCCTTTTCCTTCTTTCTCTAATCGCAAAATTATAGCCTGTTTATCTTTTATCAAAAGAACGGATCTCTTACGCTTCAAGGACATGATGATCGTGAATAAACATTCGCGACGTAGTGTAGCTTGTTTGCCGAATGAGCCAATAGAGCGTGAAATTTCACTTGGCAACAAAGCAACTCTAAGCCAATCAGAACTCATTCGAAAGTTCTGCATTAGTTACAACGTGTGCGAGCACTGCTTTATTTTGCTTCTTGAAAGAGAAACAAACTCACGTTTACTTTTCAACGCTGTAGTTTTAAAAAGAATATGGCTAGGGATCTTGATGATGACTAATAAGTATTCATGACAAAATTGGGACCAGAGAAAAAGTCTGGATAATCGAGAAATCCGGATAATCGAGGTTGGACTGTATCAAGTTGCACTGCCATGGCGCACTAATCCTCCATATTTGCCTAATAACAATCAGGGCCGAAAGGCAAGCAGCAATTCTAAAAAGGAGTTTACTCAAAGTTGAAGATTTATTCTCCAAGTGCAATGCAACAATGGACAAGTATATTAAGGAAGGCCATTGACTTATTTATTTTGTTTGCCACAAAATATATTTTTTCATTAAGGAAAGAAAAGTCATAACAAAAGGGACACAATATAATCGGGTAGCAAGTGAATCTAGGTAAAAATAATAAATAAGTAGATAAAATAAAGTAAGGTATTAGAAAATAATTTGTGGCTGGGAAATCTCAGTGAAGCCCGAGGGCTTATTACAATAATTGAGACTTCCCCCCAGTGTAAAGAATACAGACTCATAATAAGCGCATGACAATTTGTGCAGCAATTTGAATACTGAACGAAAAACTGAACTGAGGATGAGGTGCTAAGCTGTGTTCTGTCTAACTCTTAGGAATGTTTTGATGAGACGCTTAAATGTACTGAAAGTTGAAGCGGCTTTAATGCCGGTTGGTAAAGAATTCCACATTTAGGGACCTTGAAACAGGAGGAGAAATTTTCTAATATTGGTTCGGCAAGTGTGGGGTCGGTAAAAATCAGAGTATCTGGTTGAATACTGATGAATATGATTGCTGGTGGTTTAAAAGATTTGAATGAAGGAAGGTGGTAAAAAACCATTATGATATGAGTACATGAAAGAACTTGCCTGGAGAGAGAAAATAGTAAATAATTTAATTATAATTATCCAGAACATTCAAGCTTGTGAAGAGAGGTTTACTTGGAGCCCTATATTCAGCCTTTGAAATCGTACAAACAGCTCGTTTCTGAAGTAACAGGGTTCGCACGCACCTTGAAAGTACTTGAAAAGTCCTTGAATTTTTAGTTGAAAAAAGCGTACGAACCCTGAGTAAGTAAATTCGTTGCAAGTTGGTGACGTAAGTAGAGGCCCAGATTAGGTTACACTTATATAATTAGGTAAGGTATGGGTAAATAAAGGCATAATATAGTGTAAGAAGAGATTTCGAGGGAAAGAAAAATTTGGCTTTGTAAAGTAACCCCATGGTCTTAGAAATCTTTGCAGCAACAAAATTTGTGTGATTTCCATGTAAGATGTTGATCAATGTAGACTCCTAGAAATTTTGTATTTTATGCTATTTGAAGAATGCTGTTATCTAAAATAATTGGTATTACAAGCTTGAAGCTTTTGTGTCGTGGTCTGAAGATCATTAGCTTTGTTTTTGTGACATTCATAGACAATTTATTGGCCTTAAGCCAGGTTGACACATTGCAAAGCTGGTAAGTATATCAAGGTCTCTATGTTCAAAAAATAGACTGGTGTCATCAGCAAATAAAATAAAGTCAAGGTCTTTTGAGCAAGCTGGCAAATCATTAATGTATAATTATGATATAAAGGGGCCAAGAATAGAGCCTTGTGGTACTCCACATATTTGGTTAAAAACCTTGGATGGGGATTCATTAACCCATTGACTCCCGGGGGTTCCCCATTGACAAGTAAAATCGTCTGGCATTAGACAGACCGGTTTAAGGTGGTTTGGGTGTTAAAGGGTTAACTTGGAGAAATTGTTTCCTGTTACAAAAATAGTCCTTCATCCATTGAAGGGCTGTTCCAGTGATGCCACATGCTTCGAGTTTTGAGAGCAGTATTGCATGATCGAGAGTATCGATTGTCAGCTAAATATTTTTGGCGGTCAACTGCGCTGGAAACTTTGTTAAAGAAGTTAATTAGAGCATGAGAGGTAGAATGGCCAGGATGAAAAACCATATTGATGCTTCAACAAGATATCATTGTCTTGCAAAAACTGAAATAGGTGACTATAAATGGCTCTTTCAAATAATTTTAGAAAATGTAGGAAGTATTGAAATTGTCTGGTATACTTTTTTACTAAGCTAGCATTATCAAACTTGAAGATGGGGATGATCTTAGATATCTTCAATCTATCTGGGAATACTCCTGATGACAGAGACAAGTTTATGATTGTAATTAGGGGGTCAGAGACAAGATGGAGTGTAACGGCCATTAAGTAATTTATCATAAGAAGCCTTTTTGCTTACAATTTGCGTTTTAGAATATTAAGCCAGTATTTAAGTTACCTATTGAGTCTTTCCATTACCGTATTTTCCCCAAAGGAGTGTAAAGAGCCTTCAGCAGGATGCACGAGCTAGAATTTAATTTTTTTATGCCATATTTGTAGATGATTATGATGCAGCTTTTTCACTCAACAGTAATCGCAACATTTCTTCGCAAGCAAGTAACTTACGTCAACTTGTTTTTTGTTGACATAAGCGAAGCAAGTGAAGTTTAAGTTTTTCAGCTTCAAGTTTTCCCAAGTTTTTTCAAGTGTTTCACATTGTTTCAGTGATTACAAGGGCAGCAGCTAGCACCAAGGTAATTATTTTGCCTCTGCATAACTAGTTTTAGCTTACATGATTCTTTAGCCATGCCGCTTTATTGTTAACTTTTCTGTAATCGTGCGTACCGTTTCTATTGAGTTTCTTTTTCTCTGTTTTTAAATTTGTTCAGAAGATGTAGTTTTAACAAGCATTATTAGAATATTTCCTTTTTTGTTCAAAAAAACTATGTGGACAGAAGTATTTGCATCTTGTATTAGAGTTATGAGTGTTAGAATCAGAGTTTCTATCTAAAAGAATGTTCAGGGTAACTAAGTCAAGGTCGTATTAACTTGGAAGACGATCAATATGTTTTTTGGTGGGAAGAGAAGAACTGAGAATATTGTTATATTGGCCACGTGCAGAAATCAGATCGCTGTAGTAATTATTGTAATATGGAAGCTGGCTTAGGAGTGTTTTGTTTACCTTAGTAGATTGTTAACGTTCTTATGGAGCAGTGCCATCACCAAAAGAATCCTAGGCGAGCTGTTAGAGTAGACAAATCACTTGAATTTTTGATGGCGACCGAACAAGAGCTTTCATTTTTCCTCAGCCAGATGGTGGAGTTCTTGGCCCAGCAAAATGAGAAATGATATCTTTCCTTTATTTTCTTGGCATCAGATAATAAACTCTGTAATCATGGAAAAAGGTGATTGTAGATAGCAGCACATTCTAAGGATGAGTTTTCTCGGAGACCAATATCTGCAGGATCGATCCTGTTTACTTCTCTACGGGAAGCCATTACACAATCACCGGCGATACGCCTAGTGAACTTACAAATAATCAGTTTCGGCCGACCATCGGACGTGTTACGCGTTACTCATGTACATGTACAAGTGCTTTCCCTCGCTGTCATTGGGCAATGTCACTGTCTGTGTCAGATTGGATAAGGTCTATAAACTGTAGGCCCCATTTCACAATCTTTCCTGTTAATCAACCCTCAGGGGATTTTAAAGAACCCACACACTGTCTGTGAAGAGTCGGTGGAGAGACCTCTGGTGTTGTGGTCAGCTGTCCTCCTTTCACAGACATGCTTTTGTGAGATCAAATTGGACTGATAGCGGCATCCAGAGGGGCCTTTACAAGCTGACAATAATGATCTTACGCCCCAGAGAGAGAATTTGTGTTATATGTTTGGTATAGACGTCACGGCGGCCATGTTGGTGTCCCCAACTAATCCTCTGGGAATCAAGCTCTGTTATTGTCATTGGTTTCTTGGTTATTCTAAACATTAATTGTGCCTTTTTACTTTAGAACTGGCTCGACTGGCATGACAGCTTTCACTGTCTTGAAGGAGGAAATATTCAGCAAGCCTGTCATTGTTAAGATAGCATCTATAGAGGTACATGATCATGTCTATTTGTTTGTTTTTGGTGGTGGTGGTTGTCATTGTTGCTGCTGTTTTTGGGGATATTGTGTTTGTGAATTAAGTATTATCATGATTTCTCCTCAGCCCCAAACAAGGATGAGGCATTGCTGGGTTCTTTGTGCTTGTTTCTGAACAAACCTGTGTTAGATGTGGCCAGGGAAGGGGGTATTGCCTGCCTTCTTTCAGTTCAGAATCTTGATTATAAGATTGCAAAGTGTATGGTTGCAAAGCACTGATGAGAGTAGAAGTAAAAAATTGGAGATGACAAGAGACATTGAACACCTTTGATAATGTGAAAATCAAACAGACCACTAAGATGAGCAGAATTTTGCGAGATGTGAGAAAGAAAATGAAATAAAAATATATTATTCCACTTGGGGCAGAGGATGAGGGACCTATATAATTAAATGACCAATTCTTTGTTTTTGATCTCTTAGGTTTGCCCAAACCCCTTATTGCTCACCGAAAGCTCAGATGATGAAAGCTCAGGATTAGGCGAAGGTCCAGGAGTCAGTTTTGGCTTATTGACTGTCTACCTTTATTGCTCTAGGTTTGTATTAAAGAACTCTAAAATTTAAATTATATTTACACGCAAGTTGTCTTCACATCAGTGGATTTTTTTGTTTGAAAATCTTGGTAAGACTTTCGTGAAGAGTAAATCAATCAACCTTGACACCCTGTATGCTGATGTGTGACCCACCACGCCTCTTACCTTCATCTTATCGGCAGGGTACAATCCCAGTAGTCTTCCTGAGATTCACCTGTGAAAAGATCGAACTACAGCAAAAGGTGGGGCTTAATGAAGCCTTAAGGATTAGGGATGTTTCTTTAGGTCATAGGTTGTCGTGCAACAGACTCCCCAATCTCTTGACAAGCTGTTATTTTGGTCATTGGTTACGTTTGCTATGCAGTAGGATTTTGGTCTTAACAGAAGTAGCATTGCGTGACTACTAGAAAGCACTGGGAGAAGTCTTGCGTGACAAGCCTAAAACTGCAATAATTATGATTGAAGAAAGGTGTAGTCTAAAATTCGGGCTAGGAAAGGTGCTGCTGCAAGCAGCGGTGCCTACTACCTCCAAATGTTGCGACAGGTTCCCCCCTCCCCCTGTAAAAAAAATAGGTCCGCAATGCGTACATGTGTGGCTTACAAAATTGAGCTGCTTTGATGGGGGAGGTTACAAATTAAAAGGATCTGTTTTGTCATTGAGTTTCTATTAGTAGAGCTAATATCTGATTACGGTTAGTTTTCAATATTGTTCCTCTCAATCAATAAAATAAGATAATTGACATACATCCGTCCTGAAATGCTTATTTTCAAGATGAGGGTTATTGGGTAAAGTTTTATGGAGGTGTCATTTTGACAACAGAGGTTGCGCATGTAACCTGAGGATTTAAGGAACTGAAAAAATGTCAGCATCATGTCCTATAGTGGGCTGATAGATTAAGTCATGATTTTGTTTACGTAACCAAGTGGAATTGAGTTCTGAGTTTGTCCAGGGCAAGTGTTGTGAAATCAACTCCAGGGAAGCATTTCGTATGAATGTTTTTGGCATTTTGTGTACCAGCGCAGGAGCACAAAACTTTGCCGAAGGGCTGGGACATACAGGAAACGATGTAACCTTTGCTAGAAGCCACATTGGGAGCTTGATTTGGTTTGAATGTACGACTAATTTTTGACAATATATGCATGCAAAGTATCATAATGCTAAATTTTCAATAAAGAAACAGAAAAATTTAGTTGATGTCAGTGGCTATTGGGTTGCAAGTGGAAGAATTTAGGAAAAAAAGATAGACGCATAACAATATCTGAACACAAGCAATATTTTAATAAATCATATGTTGAGTAGTGCTTATTAACATTGCTAATAATTTTTAACCCGATAAGATTAACAATTTTACCTGGAGGTTTTAAGAAAAAGTTCAACAGAATTCAATGTACAGGGAAGTTCATGATGGTATCGTATGACTTTAAATACCAGAATCTTTGAAGTTTTCTTATTATGGACCTTGTAATTTTATGTCAGTGTGTTTACCAAGTTCAAGCTATGTGGAAACATGAAATGAATAGATGAACTTGACATCATGCAAAGTGCTAATCTACTGTACAAAAAGGTCCAAAACAAACATTGTGAGCAAGTCTAGTACACAAATTGGGTACACAAAACACTACTTCATTCCATATTTTGTATTGTCCAACAACTTGTTTCAATGTTGGTAAATAAAAGACATTCATGTAAAGCATCATTATTGAAACGCGACAAAGCATCTTTTGTTTTAAGGAAATTGTCATGAGAGCCGATTCTTGATGGGTATTGTTCAACAGAGATTCCCATGTTACTTACTTCTGACGAAATCGTGGGCTAGCAGACTCTTGTCAACTGTGTGTGGATGATTCGTCCAATTCGATTCAACAACAACATTGAGCAATGACAACACAAGCACAGGAGAGTCTCTTTTGCTTTCAAGTAACTTCAGAGCCTTTCAAATACTTTCAGAAACTTTCAGATATTCAAGCAGGTCTGCTGAGCAGATTGAAGCCGTTAAATGTTGGCTTGCGAGAGTCAATAATGACTCGTTAGTTTTCATGTGACGCAACCTGTACCAAAGGTCCAGACCGTGAATTGAAATGTTGCCCTGTGAGAGCACAACTCCTCGCTGTAATCCGAACTTAGAAGACAAGCCGACTGTAGGAAAGCCGGCGTGTAAAATCCAAGCAGCAAAGAAGAACGAATAACTAGATAAAAAACGATCTTCGACAACGCGCTGTGTTACACCCACAAAATGGCCACTTTCTGAAGCTTGAAGTTTACGTGGCTTAGCCGAGAGTAGACTGGGGCCTGAGTTCGATGATAGTAAACCACGTGACAGCCACTCTGTTCACCGTGACAAATCCAGGAATAAACATCTTGGGCCATGGCATTGAGTGGTTTACACTTCGTGTAAGCCACACAATTATGCAGTTTTTCTTTCACTTCATAGGATTCCGGCAAGGTCAGGGGCCTGTGGCCAAGAAAATGATCTCCAATGCAACTAAAACAGGAGACAGGGTCTTCCCTTTGCTGTGGGGAGGGGGGGGGGGGTTGGGCTAGGGCAACACATGCTAAACAGAAGCTAACAAACACTCATTCAGACACTAATCCTCTTTGCGTAGCAAAAAAATGACATTTGAGGATCACATATTTTTGTTAGCTTGACTCGATCTTGACTTAATTCCATGCAACGTTCTTGCATAAAAATGTTATTTAGTTTGTCAGCTTGTGTCGTCTAGAATTAACTTTTTGATGATAACATTAGGAAAAAGGGTTTCTTGGTTTTTAAATTTCGTTTTCTACAATTTCCATCTTGCTGTTAGCCATGGAAACGCTCATCAGACACCTTGCCAGCCCGAAAGTGGAAGTACACAATAACTTCGGCTGTTTCTGAGCTCCCTACCAACAACATCTTTTCCTGTGACGGATAAATGAACCACCTAAGGACTCAGAGCAAATGCTAAAGGAGCTTTTGGTGAGTTCAGTGCTGATGCATTTGAGAGTCATAGTAAGTTCTTTCCTTTTTGGTTATTCTTATGCTACCTTCCCAGCTCTTCGTCCGCATGTGCGTAACACCCTGGCTAAGAAAAGATGGTGACCCATCTGTGAGAGAAAATTTAGTTTTGGTCACGGCTACTATGTGGTGCAAGCCTCGCACTAAACGAGAGCGCACAAAACATCCCAAGAGCTGTCTTAAAACTTTTGTTTAGGCCTAATAAGAATACAGAAAGTATCCTAAACATGCATAAAACCTAACCTTAGGCATAGTTAGGCCTAAACAAAAGTTTTAAGACAGCTCTCGGGACGTTTTGTGTGCTCTCGTTTTGTGCGAGGCTTACACCATGTAGTAGCCTTGGTCACCGCACAATTATTGTCCACCCCTCCAAGTATGACACTGTGACCAGTGTCACATGACCATATCACAGGCTCAAGTTTAGAGCTCATCGAGATCAGCTGTTTTTGTTGGCCGCTGACCAGGTACTGGGATTCAATTGGATCGTATGCTTGAGCCTACAATAAGCAACAAAAGTAGTTGAGACGCTGAACTGGGAAGACAGCAATCAGGAAAAAATCACCTTAACGTTTTATTTTCCACTTGCACTCCCCCCTCTCCCCCAGCCTCCCCCCTTCAATGTTGGTAACGGAAAAAGGAAGAGTTGGCGATAAGAAAACAACATTGTTTGGTGGGGAGGGGGTTAGATGGAGAGACTTTGAAGGAGCTATTTGTCCGAGATTCCTTAAAAGGGAAAGTGTCTCAACCTTTTGGCACTTATTGTAGGTTAACTTATAGTAAGAAAATATAACCTGGGAGCTCTGCTAAATCTATATAATTTATTAGCCATTTTCAGACTTTCAGGCTGTGGAAGGAGACAAAATGTTGGGAAGGAGTAAGAAAATGAGGAAGGGCTGATGCAAAGAGAGCCTCTGTCGCCAGTCTCTCCTTGAGGCAATGCTCGCTTCAAATTCATGCTCTTTCAAAATTCTTAGATTCAAACACCTGACCAGTTTTTACTGGGTTGTTTCCAAATTGAATGGAAATTAATCATTGATTCCCAAAAAACACTTCTAGTCCCCCCCCCCTTCCTCCCCCTTCCTCCCCCTTCCTCCCCCAATCATGCGTGTTATGTTTAATTAACCTGGGTGTGATTCAGTTAACACTTGAATGTGCTTCATTCATTTACTCATAAATTGACGTGCTCATCTTTTTGTTTGTTTGTGTTTCAGTTCTTTATATTATAAATGATATCATAATTATTATTATTATTATTATTATTATTATCACTAATTACAATTGATTTATGAATTAATTACAAATTTTGTCCCACAACAATTATCATGTTGGTACTAATCTGTTTTCCTTTCTTATTCATTTAACAGTACTATGAGTTTGAAAGCCCTATAGACAATTTTAAGATGTTTTTAGCAGAAGGACAGATTCCTTGGGATACCTTCACCTTTATCACTGACCAAGAGAAAAGGTTTGTTCTGTAAAGTCGCTTGCAGTTGCAACTGTTCTTGAGGAGACCATAAAGGTGTTTTAATGCCATGGAGCGAAAATGGAATGGATTTGCAAAGAAACAGTGAGTTCCCATCTGCACGGTAACAAATTCATGTTTCCTTCACAAAACACATGAAAAGTAACTATTTCTTTTCAAAAATAATTGGAGTTTTTTTAATCTGTTCTGTCCCATTTTTGCTCCGTTGCTCCGTTCAGCACCTTCAGAAAACTGCACTATTAAGATTGATTTTACAGTGGAACGCGGCCTTACGGCCACCTCCGTAATACGGTCACCTTGTTATTGCAGCCACTTTTTTTGGCCTGGCAAAATGGCCATACATTCTCTTATAGAAAACCCTCGTTAATACGGCCAATGGCCACAATTTTAAATCCCAAAAAGTGGAATCCTCTATAATTTCACCCGGTTACTATGGCCACTCGCGCTAAATATTATTTAGAAAACCAGAATGCCTTTGACATGTCAATTTCATTGACGTTTGTAATTTACCACGGGAATCGAACAGCCGATTTACTTTACGAAGTACTGTCAGCAACACTCCTCCCTGTTTTCATTACTAACATGATCTTGACACTGCTGTAACATCCAGTAAGGCAAATTGCAAAGGGATTAAGTCATTGTGCTTTCATCAAAACACAATTCATACTTAAGTCTTTTGGTTAGGTAATTACGGCGGCTTCTGTTTTTTAGAAGCATAGTAAGCTGGACCTGTTCTTGTTTTGATTTTAGGCTCAGAACTCAATTTTAAGTGTTTTACCTAAGTACCTAAGTATTTTATATAATTACTGTACAAACATTTAGCTGTTTATTAAAGAGAAAAGTTGTTCTGGAAGTGCAAATGTTTCACGCAACAGCTGTATATTATGATACCATATGAAACACCAATAATCGCTTAACAAGATACGTTAAAAACGTGATGTAATAGGTTACCGTAGCAACAAAAGAGCCCTCTAAATTCACCTTATTTCTTGTTTGTAAGTGGTTAGATCTCAAAAATGAAGTCAGTGGCTCTCAATTTTTATTGCTGGGAAATGATTACCAAGCTAAAATAAAACTCTGCAAAGTGAAAGGAATTTTCAGGAGCGGATTCAGAGATACCATCACTGTTGAAAAATTGTAAGGTGGCTGTGAATCCGCTTTAGAGAATTTAAATAACCTCTCAGAGGATTTCACCTTCGCCTGTTAATTACTTCCCAGCAACAAAACTTGGAAGTCACTGAGTTTGTTTGCGCAAGACAAAATAAAGGTTGTATTTGGATAGCTCGTTGGTTGCTATGGTGACCTAAAACATCTTTTCAGCTATAATTGTTGTTTCATATGAGACCATAACATTGCTGTCATCTGAAATGGTGTTGTAGGATCAATCCTTCTAATAAGACATTTAATTAAAATTATTGTTGAAACTGGTTTTAGTCATCTTTAAGTGCACCCAAACCAAATAATTTTACATTCGGGGTATTTTTCTACTAGTTGCTTTTTCATTTTGATTTGGATGGTGGAATGGTTTTTTTTGGAATTATATTTGGGGAGAAAGTAACTGTAGTGTTCCTATAAGGGTGGCAACGGTTCTTGAATATTGTGGATGCAATTAATCTCGTTTTCCTCTTTGACAATCAAGTAAGAACTCAATCCTCGCAAGCTGTGTGAGTGGAACATGAAAAACGTCGCAATGATTGCGTCCTTATGAGACAGGCAAAAAGAATAGCGATAGACTGCTTGCAATATGGAATGAACTCAAGAAGTAGCACATTTAAGCTTAAGACTGTTTTTCATTTTTTTTGTCATATTTTCAATTTTTACTGGGTTGCCGTATGGCAATCCCAGTCGGAAAATGGGTAGATTTCTCCGTTTTATTTTTTTTATTTTTTACCGTGTCGGTAAAAGTCTTGCCTGTCACTCCCCTGCTAAGTGGTGTGTTTGTGCATAGAGCCCTGGTTCACGTATTTTCTTAGGATCGAGAGGGTAGTGGGAAATGCGTAGATTTCTCTGGTGGACACATTATAGCGATTAACTTAACCGGCAATGGCGTCGAAAGTCATGTAGCGCGAATGGTGTTTTAGTGGATCTTTGAACAAAATATACCCTTATGAAGCTCAATAATGGCAAATCAATTGGATACTGAACAAGACAGGCAACAACATCGACAACAATCTGTCGCCCGTCGAGCCGTCTTTTTCCAAGTGTGCTGTTATGTAGAACACTGAAGATTCGCAGGGCAGCAATAATAGTGAATTCAAAGACTAGACCAGGTGGATTGAATGGAATTTCAAGCGTTAAAATCGCTGAAAAGGTAAGATTATTGTCGAAGCGACGCCGCAATTGCTTGTCTTCACCACGTGTTCCTTTGATCTCACATTATTGTGTTTTCCGTCAAAATATTCGCTTGTTTTCGCTTTCGCTCGAACATATTTACCTTTATTACATGTCCAGTGAATAGTTTTATCCTCTGGGATGAATTTTGCATCGAAAAATCGGTTATTTGGGCGGTCAGTGTAAAACGCAGACTGCAGACCGGGGGTAAAATGCAGACTGAGGGTAAAATAAATATTAATAATAAAAAAACGAGTCATAAGGATAAAATAAAGATTGTTTGAAAGACAATCCTGTTTTACATCTGTCAACAACTCACATTATCATGACTGCTTTGTTTTTGCACTTCCAGATGCATTGCAATGTTCCAAATTATTTGTCACACCGGTACATCGAGGGAAATGGATTGAAAAACCAACAATTATTACTTCGAATACCTGAATAATCTCGGTTGTCTTTTTTCGGTGCAACGAAATGCACGAAGAATTTCATGTATTCCGAGCAATTAGGACGCGGGGATTTCATTGGTTAAGCTATGCGTGATAACCCCTAGGGAGAGGTTATAATTGAAAATTACATCTTCCAGATGCAAAACAAACGAACTTGTGAACTAAAGGATAAACATAACGTACACGAAAGCGAATGAAAGGATCCTAATAAGAAATTTTTACACCTCAGTCATACTGGCTTAAGCCAACTGAATTGAGACGTTACAGATCTCTCTAAGGAGGAAAGCACGAAGTTGAACATTTTGACGGAATTGTAAATGAACTGTAAATGGTTGCAAAATCCACGTTATGTCTGTCTTTGTTAATTGGTATTGTAGCCATGCGTGTCAAAATAAATTGAGTTATTGGATAATTACTCAATTACTTTGTTCAGTGCAGCAAAATGGACAGTTGAATTACGGGGTGGTGACTTCTTTGCCTAAAAGCAACTCACTTAATGAAACTATCCTTTTTCCAACAACAACAAGGATTCAAACAGCTTCAATTCTTACAGAGTTCGATGAAAATCTGGATTTAAAACATGTGGTGGGGCAACCAAAGCGATGGGAGCTGTGTTGGGGTTTCAGTGTGAAAGTACAAACGGCTACTAACACTCTTATAACTCTTTTTTCATTATTATTTTATTAACCCGCAGTCTGCAGTCTGCATTTTACCCTCAGTCTGCATTTTATCCCTGGTCTGCAGTCTGCAGTCTGCAGTCTGCATTTTACACTGACCGGTTATTTGGGTGGTTTTTGGCAACAGAGGTTAATTATTCGTAATGCGATCGCTTCCGTTGCCGTTAGCCGTGGCTCGCAAATTTGACAGTGGCTCGCATTATCACATTACGCATTGAATCCACGTTATCTATTATTCCTAAAAATCTAAAAATATTCGTGCCTCATCAGTTTTCGGTCGAATTTATGTCCAAGAAAGCAGATAAATTGCAGAAAATTTTAGTTTTGCATCCAAAAATTCGTAATCAACGCTAAAATGACCAAATTTTGCCTGGAAAACATATTTTACTGTTATTTTTCTTAAATTTTTGGAAAAGCTTATTTTCTTAGCTTTAAAATGATGTATTTTTTTCCCCCTAACTTTAAATATTTTTTGAGAAAAAAAACATTTTTTGGCGATGGCTGATTTACCGCGGTTTTCTCGCGGTTGGGAAAGTAGGAAAAAGAGTTAGGCCGGTAGCCAGGTTTTTAACCTCAGAAAAGGATCTGTTTCGTCGTACGAACATGTGAGGACCTGTGAGCC
>OX421456.1:1832500-1867500 GCA_949126865.1 Montipora capitata | reverse complement strand
AGTCTCGAAGAACGTGGATTTTGATGTTTTTGAATCGCAACAAGCTTGGTTTTATTTTAAACCATTTTTTACTAAGCCTTCGAATTATCGACGTGATTTCGCAATCTACAAGACTCGACATTTTCGTGACACTCAAGACGTCTTGGTCGGTCTGCTACTCCTTTGTGGGGACATCAGTAGTCATCCTGGTCCTTCCACTGCTTTATATCAAGTTAATTCTACGGCGTTGACAAACAGAGAAGGCTCGCAAGATCCTGACGGAGTTCAATCTGTAATTCATCTTACTCGAAGCACTCGGGCGTATCCGTCATCTAAACCGTCCCTTCAATTTTTCTACCAAAATGTGCGAAGTATCATTTCCAGCAATAAACTTCGTGATTTCCAGGATATTGTTTATACTAATGGCTTTGACATCGTTGCTATCACCGAATCCTGGTTGACTCCAGTTATTTCAGACTCTGAGCTTTTACCTTGGGGTTACGACATTTATCGATGTGACCGTAAAAATATTATGGACAACAGTCGTGGAGGAGGTGTACTTATAGCTTGCATTAATCATCTTCGCTGCAATCAAATTTTCTTCAATGACTGTGTGGAAATGGAATATGCAGCCATCGAATTAAACACAAACAATTCTGGTAAATTGTTAATTGCTGTTGTCTACAGGCCCCCCTCTGCCCCCACTGAGTGGCTTCATGGTTTTATCAGAATGCTGAACAACTGTAATTATGATAGGGTTTTATTTATTGGGGATTTTAATCTCCCTGATATTACTTGGATTGAAGGTTCTGGTTTTTGCCCTAGCTCTGAGTCTGCTGTGTTTACATTTTGTGAAGAACTTGTTTCGCATAATTTGTTCCAGTTGATAGATTCTCCAACTCGAGGAAACAATTGTTTAGACCTTCTCATTACCTCAATTGTTGAGGGCGTTTCCAACATCGATATTACTGGTTGTGATAGTGTCGCTTTGTCCTCGGATCATTGTGCGTTGACGTTTACCATTCACTTCTCTTCACGCATACCAGCTAATAGCAACAAAGGGCTTCGATTTAACTTCAAAAGAGCGGACTTTGATGGTTTGAGATCTTCTCTACGCAACGATTCTTTTTTCTCTTCCTTTTCTCCTTCTGAAATTGAAGATGGATGGTCTGAGTGGAAATCATCGTTTCTATCTCATGTCGAGGAATTTATTCCTAAAAGAAAACCGCGCAAGTTTACTACACCACCTTGGTTTGACGGCGAACTTCTTCATGCCATCAGAAAAAAGAACTCTGTGAGGAAAAAGGCTCTGAAAAAGGACAGCAACTTCCTTTGGGACAAATTCCGCACACTTCGCAAAAATGTTAAATATATGGCGAGATCTAAACGTTCTTCCTACATAAAGGATCTATCTGATTCTTGCTTTAAGCACCAAAATCGTCTTTGGAGTTATGTTCATCGTTTGGCAAACCGTTCCCATATTCCAGATGCTGTTAAGCACGACGATATTTCTTATTCAAATCCAAATGATAAAGCGGTCGTCTTTAATAATTATTTCTTATCGTCATTTAATACCAACAATATGTTGGGCGATTTTCCATCTACGCCTTTCACTGAAGACGTCATATCATGCTTACAGTTGTCTAATGAGGACGTATTGTCGGCCCTGAAATCGCTTAATCCTAACAAGTCGCCAGGACCTGACGAGATCCATCCTCTACTTCTGAAAGAGTGTGCTCAGGATCTGTCCACCTCTCTATGCACTTTGTTTAATTTGTCTCTGCGTCAAGGGAAGTATCCTTCTGAATGGAAATTAGCGAACATTTCTCCAGTATTTAAGAAGGGTTCCAGGTCCTTAGTCTCCAACTACCGCCCAGTATCGCTGTTGTCAATTATCAGCAAACTGTGTGAACGCTGTGTGTTGAAGAAGTTGCTACCCAAACTTATCCATCACCTGTCATCCATGCAGCATGGGTTTGTACAAGGGAGATCGTGTGTTACCCAGCTGCTTTCTGTGCTACACGACATGGGCGCTTCTCTAGATGCTGGCGAAGAGATTGACGTTGTTTACTTAGATTTCAGCAAAGCCTTCGATTCGGTGCCGCATATTGGTCTGCTTCATAAATTGTCCTTGTTTGGCATCCAGGGCTCCCTTCACGCTTGGTTTAGCAACTACTTATCTTCAAGATATCAGCGTGTCCAGGTGGATGGTGCTTACTCTCCTTGGGTATCAGTCACATCTGGTGTGCCTCAAGGTAGCCTACTCGGGCCATGTTTGTTTTTGCTGTACCTGAACGATCTCCCGGATGTTGTCAGCAATTCCACGTCCATAGCGCTCTTCGCTGATGATGCAAAATGTTCATCCGTTGTGCGCACTCCTGACGATTGTCTAGCTTTGCAAAGAGACTTGAACTGTTTATACGACTGGACTACCCTTTGGGGTCTTAAGTTTAATACTAGTAAATGTGAAGTATTAAGAATATCTAGAAAGCGCAGTTCTTCATTGCTCAACCTTGCGGTCAGTCCCTATACCCTGGATGACTTCCCATTAGGTGCTGTTGCCACCCAAAAAGACCTTGGGGTCACGGTCACTAATACTCTGTCGTGGGGTTTCCATATTTCCAGTGTCGTGGCCAAAGCCAACAGAAAGCTTGGCTTTTTGCGGCGGCACTTCGGCAGTGCGTGTTTAGGGGCTGATCGCAAAAGGTTACTTTACTTAGCATTTGTTCGATCTCAGCTTGGCTATGCCAGTGAGGTTTGGGCCCCTCAGTCTTGCATTAGAGATTTAAAATTACTTGAAGGTGTTCAGAGACGTGCTACACGCTATATTTTAGGTTGTCACCGGGATCCTAATTCTCGCCCTAGTTATAAATCTCGCTTAGTATCTTTAAATTTGCTACCTATTTCTTACTGGTTGGAATGCCGCGATCTTCTTTTTCTCTACAAGGGCGTCAATGGTTTACTTAATTTTCCGCTTAGTAACTTTATTAGATTTTCTACTGGCCGCACTAGAAGTGCCGCCAGTTCTTTAAATCTTCGTCATTTCCTCCGTTTTCGCACATCATTATTCAGGGATTCGTATTTTATTAGAATTGTTTACTTATGGAATGATTTACCTCTGTCAATTAGGCAGACACCTTCTATTAAGTTATTTAAAACTAGGCTATATGAGCACTACTTTAAAAAATTGGATTGTGCCTTTGAAACCAATAGAATTAGAACTTGGAAAACTATTTGTCCTAACTGTCGCTCAATAGGGAGACTTGATTGTTGTTAATGTTTTTATTTATACATTTATCTAATTATCTGGGGGTCGCCTCGTTGGGACCTAGAGTCCGTTCGCGTGCCCCCTCACCGTCTCATAGTAACTTTCCTGTAGTCGGTGGAATTTTCTAAATAAATAAATAAAAATAAATAAGTCAGACAAGCATAAGAGCCTTGCCGGCCATGCATCACTATTCATGCCAGGCTATTTATTGTGAATAATAAATTATACCAGGTTGGTGGAAATAATGGTCTAAAATCTGCTCGATCTGTGTAGTGCTGGGATTCTAAAACATTAGGAGCTGCATCGATCCTCCTGCTTATTTGATCCTGCTTTTGCCTAAAGAACTTAGAGCTATTTGTGCACAACATTTTCTTGTGCAAATCTACATGTATGGAAGCCATAACTTTCTTATGTAATTTATATTTGTTTGATCTTAAAGTTTTGTCTTGTGGTGTGGTTTTGTCATTGTGTGGTGAGGTTTTGTCATTATGTGACAAGGTTTAATGGTTATGTGTTGTGTTTCCTTCACGATGTGTTGAGATCTTCTTTTGACATACTGTGTTTACATAATTTCATGTGGTGAGGTTTTTTTTATCACGTGTCTAGTTTCTCCCTTTATGTGATTACAAACACAGCATTTCAAAAGAAGACCTCAACACATTGTAATGGAAACACAACATGTAAGCAGCAAACCTTGTCACATGACAAAACCTCACCACACCACATAATGATGTTGCCACAGTTCACTCCAAAATGTCAAGACAAAACTTCAACACCAAAACAATAAAGATTACATAAGAAAGTTATGGCTTTCCATACAAATCGGAAAGCAACTTATTGGGCCGCTGGAGAAAAAGGAACACAGCTTTTTTACTCTCCGCTCCCCTAATCTTCAGTTCTTTGTTTTAACTGCAGTCCTGTACGTGTAGGCTTTGATTGTTTTGATTTCTTTCCTTTCAATGCTCTATGGTTGGTTGAATAGTTGAAAGTGGTTTATTGACACATGGTTGGTTGAAGGTTAAAATAAAGTTGAACCAACTGCATGCTAAGTTAACCAATCACAGCAGCATATTTTTCTACTCCCAGAGCCAGTTGGTTGCGCTTACCTTTGATCGGCTTATTGATTGTGTACCTTTGTTGCTATAGGCTCATATTAAAGATCTGTAGAATTAAATTTGTACATATGTATTTACACACAGGTCATCTTCGGCTCTTTGGATTTTGTTGTGTGAAAATTATGGCAAGACGTTCATGGAGAGTCCATCAGTGGACCTCAACACCCTGTATGCTGATGTGGGGACCCACCACACCTCTTATCAACTGGGTTGGATCCCATGAACATATTCCTGAGATTTGTGCGAGAAATGAGCTACAGGTAAAGGTGAGACTCAATTTCAACTGGTCTTAGTTCAATCTTCCCGATCTCTTAGCAAGCTGTTATTTCTTGTTGTCAGCAAGAAAATGCACCCTCTAAGTTTGCTTCGCAGCAGGATTTTGGTCCTAACAGAAGTAGCATTGCGTGACTACTAGAAGGTATGAGGAGAAGTGTTGTGTGATGGCCCTTGAGACTGCATTTGGCCGAGTCAGAAAAAATACCATAATACTCTTTGTTTGTCCCCTCAAATTTTGCATAAGCATATTGCTTCCTGTTTCACTTGGGACTTACAATGGTCCCAAGAGAAAACAAACGCAATGCTTATTCCAAATTTGGGGAACAAACAAAGAGTGTTATGGTATTTTCTGCTCCAGCCAATATGATTTAGGAAAGGTGTAGTCCAAAATACATGTAACCCAACTTCTATACATTAAAATTCAGTCCTACGCAAAAGGCATCATGTCAAGGCCCTGGGGAATAAACTCACACAAATCCTTATTTTTACTCCCCAGAGCCTTAAAATCATGTTTATTGTTTTAAGTTGAATTTTAATATATTGAGATTGGTCTATTCAGGTGAGGAAATGTGCTGTTGCGAACTACTACTTCCAAATGTTGCAACAGTCCCCCCCTCCCTAAAAGTTACGAGTTAAGTCACAAACAATCGTTTGTTTGGTTTGTTTCATTTTATTTTGCTTAGCTACAGTTTTGCCTTTCATTCATTGGATTCAGGGCATGTCGTTGGGTCAAGGTCATTGGCCTGTGGCCGACAAAATGATCACCAATGCAACTAAAACGGGAGACAGGATCTTCCTCCAGGTAAGAACTAGTGACTAAAACTCATGGGCGAGTTTGTTGGCAGGTTGGTTAGGATCAGTTGAAAGGGATCAACATGCTTGTCAACTGTCATTTTTGCGTCAAATGTACCTTAACTGCTAAAGTTGGCGAGAACAAAGGCATGTACAGTGTACATGTAAGAGAGCAACCTTGCTGTTAGAAGATGCCCAAAAAAGGAATTGCAACATTTTACTTTTCATTGCGTTTTAGCGGCTCTGTGATCCCAAGTGCTTTTTCTTTCTGGTCACCTCTCTAATGCCTGCACAATAGATTACTTCGACGACTCGACGGCCGTTTTGAATGATATTGTTCCAATAGCTATTATGGGATGCCCAGGGGGCAAAATGCATATTACAGTAATTTGCTTCCTGAGCATCCTGTAACATCTTTTTAAACAATTGGAAATCAAAATGGCTGCCAAATTGTCGAAGTATCCTATTATTAATTTTATGCATTGTTCATGCATAAAATTTAGTTTGTCAGCTTGTGTCAGCTAGAATAAACTTTTTGATGATAACATTAGTAGTAGGGGTTTCTTGGTTTTCATGTTCTTTTTTATCGTTTTTTAGAATCACCATGAAACTGCTCATCAAACACCTTTCAAACCCAAAAGCGGAAGTACAGGAGGACTTCGCACTGTTTCTGAGTTCCAGGCCAGCCAAGACTTTTCCTGTGACGGTTTTGGAGAACAGTGTCAAAGTAGAAAATGAGCCACCAAAGGACTCAAAGCAAATGTTGAAAGAGCTTTTGGTGAACTCAGTGCTGATACATTTGAGAGTCATAGTAAGTTGTTTCGTTTTTGGTTATTCTTATGCTACTTGTCCAGCTCCTCTTCCCATCCACACTGGAGATTTGTTACTTTTATAGTCATTGTCACAAGTTCAGGCCATGGAAAGACACAAAATGTTGCGAAGGAGCAAGAAAATGAGGAAGGACCAATGACGCAAAGAGACCCCCTGTCCCCAGTCTTTCCTCGGGTCAATTCTCGCTTCCTGGTCAACCTCTTTTAAAATTTTTAGATTCAAATGCCTGACCAGTGTTTTTGCATTTTTTTTTCTTTGGCATTTGCATCTTGGATGAAATAATTCAGGAAAGAAAGAAGTTTAGTCAGCGGGACTGGAATATCAGGGTAAGCGGTAAACATGTAAGGGAACAACTTTGCAGCAGAGGTTTTTTGTGCCTTTTTCAATGCAACAAATTTCCTTTATCATAAATATGTGCAAGTATTCTTTTCCTGGTTTATGACGTGAGTTTATGGAGAAAAGATAGTAGAAAAGAGTTTTGAGACAATAAGATGTTGTTGTACATATTGGTGTAGTGGTTAGTGTTTTGACACATTGTACTGGGAAACTCTTCTTTTTCGATAATTTGGTCACACCTATCTCAGCACTTTAAAGGAAGCCTCCGCTCCAGCTAAACAGATAAGAAAGCATTTGTCTTGGAAATATTAAGGGATTTTCAAAATTGCTTAGTTTTGATTTCAAATCTTTTTGACGCTGCTATCTTGAATAAATTGGGACATGTTATGGGTGCCCTATTATAATTATACAAGAGCTTGTCTTGTCAGAACCATAGGGCAACTGTAACACGTCAGAGTTGGCGGTGCCCGGAAAAATTGACACCCGCAAAGTATCAGGGGTTTTAAGTAACGGGCCGCAGTTGTGCTTTGGCCATGCAGGTAACTTCGACAAAGTTGTTGTTGTTTTCACTGCTATTCTTGTTATTATTATTATTATTATTATTATTATTATTATTACTGTTTTTATTATTATGATCCTTATCATTATCACTATTATTATCATTATTAATTATAAATAACTGTACTTTATTGATTAATTACAAATTTTTTCCCACAACAATCGTCATGCTTGTACTGATTTGTTTTTCCTTTGATGTTCATTAAACAGTACAAGTTCAGCGACTGGGATTGAGAGAGCGCTCTGGACAATTTTAAGATGTACTTTGCAGAAGGCAGATTCTTGGGATGCCCTCACCTTTATCACTGGCCAGGTAAAAAGGTTTGTTCTATAAAATGGCAGTTGCAACTATTCTTGAAGAGACCATAAAGGTGCATTTATGCCACAGCAAAAATGGAACAGGACGGGTTTGATAATTTTTTGTTAAGAAACAGTGAGTTCTATGAGCGCTATCTGTGTGTTAATGCATCCATGATTCCTTCACAAAACGTATGAAAACTGTTCTTTTCAAAAGTTATCGACTTTTTAAAAAATATATGTTCTGTCCCATTTTTGCTCTGTCTTGGAAACACGCCTTTAAGGAGACTCAAACCAGTTTCAGCCCTTTTAAGAAAATGTACTATTTAGATTGATTGGATCTACACTACTTTTTCATGTAATGGCTGTCATTATAACACCATATAAAACCACAATAATTACTTGACAAGGTATGCTAGAAAGGTGATGCAATAGGTTACCATAGAAACAAGATCCATCTATATAGAGGATATTACATGGCCGCGCGGAGATACGAAATTTCTCTTTGAACACAAGAAGAGAAATTTCATATCTCCAAGCGGTCATGTAATGTTCTCTTTATTACATAAACACCAATGAAATACTAAATCATTCACGAAAGGCATTGAATGGTGCGATTTTTATATGTAACCATAGCAACAGTGATCTTTTCAAGTGTGAAAATAACATACTTGGTATTTCATTGGTGTTTATATAATAAATACACCATATTTCTTGCCTGTAGGCAGTTACATCTCATAAATTAACTCGTTGACTCCCAATTTTTATTGCTGGGAAGTGATTACCAAGCTTAAAACAAAACTCTCTGCAAAGCTAAAAAATTTATCAGTAGCGGAAACAGAGCTACCTTCACAATTGGAAAATTTTAAGGTGGCTCTGAATCAGCTCATAAGAATTTTAATAACTTGTCAGAGGATTTCACCTCGCTTTGTAATCACTTCCCAGCAACAAAACTTGGGAGTCACCGAGTTTGTTTTTGATGTAAGCGTTTAAAGGCCAAAATAGAGGGTGTATTTGGATGGCTCCTTGGTTGCTATGCTAGCCTATAACGGCATATATATAACGTTGTCTTAGTTATAATTAGTGTTTCATATGATATCATAACATTTTCTTTACGTAAAATGGTTTTGTAGGTTCAATCCCTCTAATAAGACATTCCCTTCAAATTGTTCAAAATGGTTTGCACCATATCTCAAAGTGCATCCAAAATTTACATTTGGTTCATTTTTCTTCTAGTTGCACTTTCATTTTCCTTTGGATGGGGGAACGGTTTTTTGGTTGGAATTATATTTGGGGAGATATTTGTAGTATTCCTATAATTGTAGATTCTTGTTGGGTAGAAGACGTTTAAAAAGGTCATGGCATCATGAGAATGCAATCAGTCTCGTTTTCCTCTTTGACAGTCAAGTAAGAATGCGATTCTCTCAAGATGAGTGAGTGGAACCATGAAAATTGTCACGAGGATTGCATCCTTATAAGACTGGCAAAAAGAAAACTGAGAGATTGCTTGCAGTGTGAAAATAACTCAAGAAAGTTACACAAGCTTTAAGAGACTGTTTTACAACTTTATTTCATATTTTCAGTAGTAACAGATCACGCACTGAGCAAAGTAAC
Source organism: Montipora capitata (assembly GCA_949126865.1). Lineage (NCBI taxonomy): Eukaryota > Metazoa > Cnidaria > Anthozoa > Scleractinia > Acroporidae > Montipora > Montipora capitata. The sequence goes on along the minus strand of OX421456.1, from coordinate 1,858,434 downwards.
TTGCATGGTTAAGAACTGGAACTCAGGGGTTCACATCTTTATTATTTGTTTGTTTTTACAGATCACATGTGGATGATGGGTTACGAATGCTTAGGACCAGCAGTGCCTGACAACCATTCTAGGAAAATTCTAGGGAGATTCTTGAAGACGATTACAAGTGTTCTAGCTCAGGTGGAAATACAATTTTTCTGTTTACCAAGCTCTGTTTGCTAAGCCCAATCAGTGAATGGCTTTCAATTTCCTTACATGATCAAACTTACTACATAGTTGCTTTCCTTTTTTTCTCTAAAATAGCCACGATTCTTAATATTCTCTCCATTAGAATAAGTCTTCATTTGCCTCTTACTGTTGCTCAGAATTGGTTGTGACAAGGTAACAAGGGCTGCTTGAATGTAGCAAAATAATTTTCACAGCAACCATTTTGAAACAAAATCATCAACACGAAGCATCCTGGCCCGGATTGCTGGAAGCATGGTTAGCACTAACCAGCGTTCAATACCATGGAAACCTACAGGTTTTGATACCTGTTAACTAATGGTGTTAACCAGGCATCGCACATTCGGCCTTCAAGCAACCGGCCCCTGATGTAAAAAATCATTTCTCAGCTGGTACTGTGAAAAAAGTGTTGAAAAGTGATGAGAAATTACTTCCTGATGTTGGAAAATAGTAGTTTAAAGTAGCACTGAATTTTTGGTTAACCCTTATTGTATGATGTCTGTAGGTGTTTTTCCCTCCTTGATTTGATGGGCTCCTAGAGACCAGGGATTATAATGACAGTCCTTCACTATAGTACTTGGACAAGAAGTGGACCAATTTAATTCTCTCTTTCAAGTCATAAAGGTAGGCAAATACCTGAAAAGACAACAAGTTTTTCACAATTTGTAGGTTCTTCACAGTATTATCTGGGCAATGCTTCTGTCATGTGCCTTTTTTTAAATGACCCGGATCGGACCGGACCGGATCAATTACAAAATTCCCGGGTCACCAGTTTAGGTTACTTCAGACCTTCACGGATGTCCTTCGGGAAAAAAATTCTTGCACGCATTAGTTTCAATAAAATCCTAACAAACAAAATATGCAACCTCACAGCTGCACAACCAGCCTTGCATACTTATTTTGTTTTTGGTCATAATAAATGTAGTTTAAGATAAAAAAAAATATAGTTTAACCGAGTTTTCCTTTTAGTGTCAGGAGCCGGTAAGACATGAAACCACCAAGGGTTTTTCTATTGAATTTATCGGGTATCGGATGCCGCAGCACGAGCAAAATGACTTCACAGTGTTATTCACAAGATATCAATCAACGAAAGTGTCTCGGCCGTTTGATATACTGATTGGTTGTCTAGATATCTGCATCTAAGGTTGAAGTGACCAAAATTATGCAAGATGTGTTGTGTACATGGATGCCACGGGAAAAATATTTTAAGTATCAGAATTTCCTGACAAACTTTTGTTTATTGATGCCTTGTGAATAACATTGTGCAGTGATTTTGCTTGTGCTGGGCATCCGATACCCTATAAATTCAATAGAAGAAACCTCTACTGTTTCATGTCTTACCGGCTACGATCCTGACACTTGCGAAAAGGAAAATTCACTTCAACAATATTTTTATCGTAAACGACATTTACTGAGCTTTCTTCTGATGTATAGTTTGTTAGGATTTTACTGAAAGTATTGCGTGTACAAATTTTTTCCCGAAGGACATCTGCGAAGGTCGGAAGTAACCTTAACTGGTGACCCAGGGATTTCATGCGTCTACTTTGGGCGGGAATTTTGTTATTGATCCGGTCTGGGTTTTGCCAACGGCCCCAATCTTAAGCCATATGAATAATTCATTGTATCCCTAATGAATAGTAATGAATAGGAGAATATATGAATGTGCATAAAATGTGGAGAATGCATGAATATGTATGAAAATTGACAAATATACATGAAATGATATCCAATGAATGAATGAGAAATTATGGATATTTATTGAATGAATAAGAAGGAAACACATAAGAGAGCACAATGAGTAGTATCAGGTAACTACTTATTAAAGACGTTAATTGTGACAATGAGTTTAAAGCATGTGATGGAGGATGGGAAAAATCTGTTTGATTTGATCATGAATCAAAATTATTCATAATCTAAATGAATCGCCCTAATGATGACCAAATTTTATTTTTACCAGGATCTCTCCATGTGGATCCAATGCAGCCTATCCTTCGCTCCAGAACCAGTCAAAGACTTGCTTCTGTGTACGCAACAGTCATAATATACAATGTGAGTGTGGCTTCCTATCAAAACCCTAAACAAAACAAAGAAGAAAGACTTCTTGAAAATGATAAGATGCTGTGTATTACCTTGTAACAACTTATTACTTGTTTTCCATAACTGTATTGTGCTGCTAAAAAGAAAAAGGTCCTTTTTTTCCTCAATCCTTCAGTGTTGGCTGTGGTATCTGTAGACAAGTTTTCCGAAAAGGAATTCTCAGTTAGATGAGTTTACGTGTAAGTGGTTTAGTTGGGTTAAATTTAAACAAATGCCTTTGTATTTTTAGGCCAGTCCACAAACTTCGTTGTTGCTGTTTATCTACCAAGTGATCTTCAGTCCATTTTCTGGATTGAAAAGGAAACAGCTCTGTTGTGTCAGCTGAATTAATAAAAGACTGTAAACAGAACTTTACTTGTCACCTTAGCTTTGAGTTATTCAGACTGTTTCTGTGAAATCATCTTACTTGTTTTAAGAATCATCATTGATAGTTGAAGAAATTTTAATGAGATTTATTTTTAAATAATCAGGGTTTCAAAGCAAGTCATTTTCTATTCAATTTCTTTGGCAATATCTAAGTAGTGTGAGTAGTTGAGGATAAAAGACAACGCTGTTGTATCAATACTTAATTAATTTTTCTTTTCTTTTTTGCCATTTCACTCTGTGCTAAGTTAGGAAGAGAGTCCTGTACATTTATACGTTAAACAATTTTATGAATAAACTTTAAACTGTACAAGTGAGATTTGTATGATTTCTTTTTTTCGAGGCTCAAACTGCCTAGGAAGTTGAAAGGTATATTTTTCTTTTCTGATAAAAAGGCCTTTCCAAAGAATTGCACGATATTGATGAATATGCATAAAATGAACGGGAATTAATGATTATGCATGAATTCGATGACTATGCAATGAAACTGGCAGGGATTAATGAATATGCATGAATCGACACCAATGATGAATATGCATGATTGCGATGAATATGCATAAAATGAACGGGAATTGATGAATATGCATGAAATCGACAGTAATTAATGATTATGCATGAATTCGATGAAATGCATAAAATCAACAGCAATTGATGAATATGCATGATATGCATAAAATCGACAGCAATTAATGAATATGCATGAAATGAACGGGAATTAATGAATATGCATGAAATCGACAGCAATGAAATCAACAGCAATCAATGAATATGCATGAAATTTGATGAATATGCATGATTTTGATGAATAGCATAAAATGAATGGGAATTAATGGTTAATGAATATGCATGATTTTGATGAATATGCATATGCATGAATTTGATGAATATGCATGAAATAGACAGCAATTAATGAATATGTATGAAATCGACAGCAATTAATTAATATATATGATGTTGATGAATATGCATAAAATGAACGGGAATTAATGAATATGCATGAATTTGATGAATATGCATGATTTTGATGAACATGTATGAAATCGACAGCAATTGATGAATATGCATGATTTTGATGAATATGCATGATTTTGATGAATATGTATGAAATCGACAGCAATTAATGAATATGCATGATGTTGATGAATATGCATAAAATGAATGGGAATTAATGAATATGCATGATATGCATAAAATCGACAGCAATTAATGAATATGCATGAAATGTGATGAATATGCATGAAATCGACAGCAATTAATGCATGAATTCGATGAGAATGCATGAAATTGACAGCAATTAATGAATATGCATGATATGCATAAAATCGACACCAATTAATGAATATGCATGAAATGAACGGGAATTAATGAATATGCATGAAATCGACAGCAATGAAATCAACAGCAATTAATGAATATGCATGAAATCAACAGCAATCAATGAATATGCATGAAATTTGATGAATATGCATGATTTTGATGAATATGTATGAAATCGACAGCAATTAATGAATATGCATGAAATGAACGGGAATTAATGAATATGCATGAAATCAACAGCAATCAATGAATATGCATGAAATTTGATGAATATGCATGAAATCGACAGCAATTAATAATGCATGAATTCGATGAGAATGCATGAAATTGACAGCAATTAATGAATATGCATGAAATGAACGGGAATTAATGAATATGCATGAAATGAACGGGAATTAATGAATATGCATGATTTTGATGAATATGTATGAAATCGACAACAATTAATGAATATGCATGATGTTGATGATTATACCTGAATCGATGAATATGCATGAAGGAATGGTCTGTTTTTACCAGCTTCCCTTTGTAGTGTAAAGTTGCTTATCCTTCACTCAAGCCTCTGGCCAGCTGAGTTATTCAGCTGCAGTTGTTGCGATACCCGATTTGATTGGCTTGCTTTCAAAACCTCAAATAAAAGCAAAAAAAAATAAATTAAATAACTTCACTTTTTTATAAATCTTGAAGCTACCTTAATTTCTAGTAATTGGGTTTGTTCGACCTTGATTCACACCAGATTATGTCAAAGAAAACAAATGTTGAGGTATTTCTGAAATGACGTAAGTGATAAAAACGGATCAAAAGCGTTTCTATAAAATATCATTTTTTAAACTAATTAAAAGACTAAACCTTAAGCACAAGAAGGTATTACAATTGACTAAAAAAAGTTAATAAAATGTATATGCATAAAAATGTCATTTTAGAATAGTGAGGTTGCTTGTCATTCTTTATTGGCTGATTTAAGTTTATTCATTATTTTTACGATTTAGATGTTTAGAGTATTAGGAATTGCATTATAAAGAAACTTGATTACCATGGAAATGACATGGTCTTTTAAACAAAAGATAATCTGCTGTGTAAGGAGGGAGTGGTAAGGAAGGGGTACTATTAAAAGTATATGTCCTTATGAAATCATGAGTTTCCATATTATCATGCAAATTTTAGTTGCTTGGTAAGGAGTGCGTAGTCTTATTTGCGTGATAATAAGAAAGGTAACGGTCATCATAGTGATGGTGACATGTTTCTTTGGGCTTAACTTTGGAGGAATGGCAGTGGGTGGGGACTGATAGGTAACTGAGAAGAAGGGGTTGGGAATAGGGGTCATTGAGGCCTATCTGTCGTAAGGTGTTTTAAAAATCTGACGGTTATTAAGTATTTGGTTTTTTTTTTATTGTTATAAATTGTATTTGGTTATACGTTAATAATCGCTCCACAGTTTACAGTTTAGTGTTTACATGTAAGGATATTATTTGTTTTAACTAATTAAAATGTGCAATCTTTATTGTAATGAGAAACTATTTAGGGACAGAGGTTAATAAAATAGTGAGACGGAACGATAGAAAGGAAATTGTACTTACAGTCTGAATCTTAGATGGCCTTGCAAGTCTTGATTCTTCCTTGATTGTATTCTGCTGGAAATTTTGTTGAAGTTTAAATTAGGCTGCGTGGTAAGAGTGAGTGAATGGAAATACTTTTGTAAAGAATAAAAATGTATTTACCTTTTGAGTAATGCTAACAGCTTGGATTCATTAGCTTGGTCAGTGAAGATCATCATTTGCGAACTACAACTTATCTAACGAGAAACAAAAGAAAATGCAATCATATATTTACAGTTTGAGAATTGTCATTTGGAATTGCAATTTAAGGCTTCTCGATAACTGTCTGGTGTGAGTTTGAGTCACTGCTAGTGCCAAAAAGAGTATTGAAAAAGGATAACTGTCAAAGAGCGCACTACTTTGTGTAAGTTCCTCAATGGGCGTTCGAATTAACAATCCTTTTCTTGCTCCCACGAGTCTGAAATTTGCTTTAGCGTACAAGGGAAAAATGAAATGTTCCATGATTATTACTAATAACATTGTTATATTAAAATTACAAAATTAATAAGATAACTTCATTTCACCTACAGTTTGAGAGCTGTGCTGCCAGCAGGGTGTACTCTTCCAATGAAGTTAACGACTTGTTAACTGAAAGAAAAAGCGAATTGTTAATTTAGTTGAATATCTTGAAACAAACAGTAACTATTAAAAGGATATTATCGGAGTTTTTAAACTTATCCTTGCTCTATATGAAACCTTAATATTAGTTTCCAAGATATTCTTGATTTGCGGCGAGTTATGTTCATGCTCAGCAATTTGGCGTGATGAGATTTGAATATTACTAGATTAAGGGGGATATGTTTAAAAAAAATTATGGTAGGCTTTTTAAACGAGACGAAAGGCTCACTTGTTATTATTATTTAATAGGTATTCATATAAATTTGAGAGCTTTTTACGTGGCAAATTATTAGCACGCTTTAAAAAAGAGTTGTCAGAACTTAAGACTTTTGGACTTAAAAATGCGGTTTGTTATCGTTTTAATGTTGGTTCAAATCGCCATATTTTAATTGGCTGTGTTCCAGTCGAACTATTAGATTGGGTCATTTTTAAAGAAACATAACTTTCATCATGACGGAGAAGTGTGCAGAGAGAATGGAACGAAAATTGTAATGACCTCATGTACGTAAAAAGGGTTCTGTGCTACCGGGGTAGAGTGGAGGAGAAGAGAGGGTCCCTTAAATTACATGTCCTTATGATGCCATGGTGGTTTTCAAATTATCATGCAAATTAGTCACACATGGTATACCAAAAAGGCCAATATTAAAAAGGATGATAACACTGGCTAGCCGCCTTTTTGTATAAGTACCCTTTTGTATGTACCCTCAAATTTGCGAAAAATATATCCTTGGGGAGCGATTGCTCGCCAAAAAATATAAAGGAAATTGACGGGATGCCACTTTCCGAGTGAACAAAAATCGCGCTTTTGGCTGAAACATTTATTTGCATGATAATTAGCAGGGTAAAGTAAAGTAAAAGTAAAGTGGTGCATTTATATAGCGCCCTTATCTCTAACGTCTCAAAGGCGCTTTACAATGATCAATTTACCCCCAGCGGACTGGAAGCATATATAGGCGCAAATTGCAGCCGCTTCTAAGCAGTCCATGCATGCTGGTACTCATTTTACCGACCTCGGAAGGATGGAAAGCTGAGTGAACTTTAGCGGGAAAGAAGGTCGCCAAATATTCCAGTCTTGGCAGAACCGGGAATGGAGCCCGGGACCTTAGGGTTGGAAGGCAGAGATCTTACCACTGCGCTAACCCCTCCGCCGGTTTGTGTACTCGATATCGTTGTTGGGTTAGGGTGGGAGGAGTGGCAGGGGCTGGGTAGGAAAAGTAAGGGAATTGAGCAGGGGAGGAACAGTAGAACGGTGGGTTCAAGTTAAGAACATCTGCAGAGAGCGTTTAAATTTCACACAACACGATTAAAATTGATTTTCGTAATGCGTTTTAAGTTGCTATAAATTGTTTTCCTCCCGCTACTAATGTATCCTTTCAGCTTTCGTTTAATTTTTTAATAGGGATTGGTTGTTTAGAATTAATTATGAATAGGTTTACTTTAACATGGGCATTAAAAAAATATTGTGAATTTTATTGATAAAAAGAGGCGGAAAGAGGTAGGACAAGTTTGGCTAGGCGCTGTCGTTTAGAATTTTATGACGTCATAGAAAAGTAATGTGGATGTTGGCCGAAGAGCTATTTTAGGGCTTGTTAATAGCGGGTGTCGATTGCGAAAAAAAAAAGGGAGGACCAAAACATTGATAATGCGATGTACTTACAGTACGAATGTTATTAACTGGACAGTGAAATGCCTTAATTTCTCATCGTTTGCTTGCATGTTTGCAGCTGAAATAAAAGAAGGAAATGTGCTTAAAAGAAATAAATTTAGAGGCTAATAATTAGTACTTTTAAATACTATATAACAAATAAAACAGTTTTAAAAAAATGTGTAAGGATCACAAATAGTTGATGATGAAAAATGACAATTGTACTTACGATTTGAATTTGCGTTGTCCTACTTCTAGACGACTGCCAGCTGCAAATTAGGAATTGTTACCTCCACTGTCAAAAGATCCGCTCAAAAACGAGTTAAATGTGTTAAGTCAATTGATAATCACATTTACCTTGCGAAGTGAATATTTTATTGTATGAAAAAAGTAAAAGAGATTGTGCTTACGATGTAAGGGTTTTTGAATTGATGACTTTCTAGCTGCCATGTTGCAAACCAACCCGAGTTACCTACAAGATAAAATAAAAATATAAATTGCATTAAATTAAGGAACAAGTCGAAAAGTAATAAACTGGGTAATTTAAAAAGGCACTTACAGTTGGATGTGATCCTCCATGATATGTCACCATTAACGCCTGCTTCAAACTGGAATAACTTAGATAATGGTATTGAGGGCATCACCAAACTCGAATAATTTAGTTAACTCCGAGGTATGCATTTACCTTTTGAGTGATGCTGACAACTCTGATTACATTAGCTTGGTCCAGTGGTGATCGCAATTTGCGAATTTCAAATTACCTGTAACGAGGAAAAAAGAAGAAGATGCAATTGTATTTACGGTTCGAGATTGTCATTTGGAATTGCAATATTGGGCTTCTCGGTAACTGTCCGGCTGCTGTCAATTAGAGTCACCGGTACTGCCTAAAAGAGTACGTGAAATGGCTGGGTTTGCTTTGCTTCGAAAAATAAGTACCTTATTCTTATTTATTAAGAGAGTCAAAAACCGCACTTACGTTGTGAAGGTGTCTCAATGGGCGTTCGAATTATCCTTTTCTTGGTTCCATGTGTTTCAAATTTGCTTTAGCGTACTAAGGGAAAAATTACACGTTTCACGATTACTAATTATCCTTATTGATACAGTCAAAACTGAAATTTCACCTACTTTGACAGCTGTGCTACCAAGCAGGGTGTCACCCTTGTAATGAAGGCAACAATTTGTTGGCTGAAAATAAAAGCATGGTTTCATCGGTTAAAGAGACCATTAATTTGTGAATTTAGTTGATGTCAATCTAAGAGAGTAGGGAATGTCTTGAAACAAATTAACTATGAAGGGATATTATCGGAGCCTTTAAACTAATTATTGGTCTATTAAGCTTGGTATTAATTTCCAAGATATTTGATTTTCGGCGAGTTATTTTCATGCTCAACAAATTTAAATATCACTAGTGCAAAGGGGATATGTTTATTTGAAAGATTTTCAATTGAGACAAAAGTATTTTTCCCTTTTGTTATTATTTAATTTATTTATAATTGCAAGAACTATGTCAGGAGCCCATCACCCGGAGCGTGCAACTTAACTATACTTGTGCAACGGCGTTTTCACAAATAAGGTTTCTTTTAGATTGAATTTCCCGCTAATGAGACTCCCACAGGAGCCCGATGACCAATTACAAGAAATTAAGCTGACGTCATAGGGTCACCGAACCGTAACTGACTTTGTTTTTTGACCTAATTCGCGGGAAGGGCTAGTCTAAAAATAAACCTACTTGTGAAAACGCCGTTTCACAGACGCTGTATGGAAGTTGCGCAACTTAAATCATGACTGAAACGTGTGCAGGGAGCTAGAATGGAGGGAAACGTTATCAAACGGGATGAAGGGAGTTTGAAAATTGTAATGACCTCATGTACGTAAAAACCGGGGTAGGGTGGGGGAGAGGGTGAATTATCAAGGAGGAGAGGAGAGGGCTCCCTTAAAATTACATGTCCTTATGATGCCATGGTGGTTTTCAAGTTATCATGCAAATTAGTCACACATGGTATATTAACAAGAGGAAAACATTCGAAAAAGGATGCTAAAATTGGCTAGCCGCCTCTTTGCATAAGTAACCCTCAGATTTGTGAAAAGTATTTCCTCGAGGAGCGATTGCTCGCAAAAAAAGATGTGAAGGAAGTTGACGGGGTACGCAGTGAAAGAAGTCGCGTTTTTGGCCGAAAAATTTACTTGCATGATAATTGGAAAGCTTTGTGTACCCGATGTCGTTGTTGGGGTAGGGTGGGGGAAAAGCCGGAGTGGGATAGGCACAATTAGGGAACTGAGCAGGGAGGGGTGGAAGAATAGTGGGCCGAGGTTAAGGACATCTGTGGAGAGCGTTTGAATTTTGTTGATAGTGGTTTTAAAGTTTAATTTTAATGCGTTTTAAGTTGCAATGAAATTTTCCTGTTACCAATGTATTCTTCAGCTTTCAATTAATTTTTTTAACAGGGATTAGGTTTTTTTTTCTTTTTGTCACAATTAATTATGTTTAGGTTTACATGGTTTACTCTAACATCGGCATTAAAGAAAATTTTTACATTTATTGTAAAAAAAAAAAAAAAAAAAAAAAAAAAAGAGGCAGAAATAGGAAGGACAAGTTTGGCTAGGCGCTGCCGTTTAGAATTTTATGACGTTATAGAAAAGTCATATGGATGTTGGTGAAGAAGTATTTTTAGGGTTAGTATTAGCTGCTGTGTATGAACAAAAAAAAAAAAGGAAAAAGGCAAATATGATGTCGGGAGAATGGAGTCAACTGAAGAAAAAAAAAAAAGGACCAAAACATTGATAGTGCGATGTACTTACAGTACGAATGTTATTAACTGGTTTGAAAGGCCTCAAATTTCCCAAGGGTTGTTCAGTTATCTGCTTGCATGTTTGAAGCTGGAAAAAAATAAAAGAAGGAAATGTGGTCTGAAAGAAATTAGTTTTGGGTGGCAAATAATTAATACTTTTAATTACTGTAAGTATTAAATGTTGTTAAGTTTGAAAGGCAACTGGGATCGCAATACTTGGGGGCCTATTAATGTAGGCTGGAGATTATACCGTCTCTGATAAGTAAATGTTTCAAGCAATGAAAAACTGGCAATTGTACTTACGATTTGAAATCGCGTTGTGCAACTTCTAGATGACTTCCAGCTGCAAATTAGAATTGCTACCACCACTGTCAAAAGATCTGCTCAAAAAAGAGTTCAATGGTGTTAAAAAGCCGAAAGTGATAATTGCATTTGCATTGTGAAGTGAATATTTTATTTTATGAGAAAAGAATTCAGAATGTGCTTACGTTGTAATATAAGGGTTTTTTGAAATGTGCGATGTTTAATTTGAGGAAATGATGAGGTCGTGTAAAGGTATCCTGAGGAGTTTTTAGAGGCATTGATCGCGGTGTTGTCAGCGGCTGGTAATATGTAGTTTTAGACTAAGGAAATAAGTACACGAACACTTGATTAGTTGCAAAGGTAACGCGGCATTTTTCTAAGGAATTGTGAAGGGTATGAAAAGAAGTACTCACTGTGGACGATGTAAGGGGTGTGGAAACTGGAGAAGCAAATTTATCGTCTTTTGCGGACTCACGTGGAAAATGGATGGAATAAGTGGATACATTTAACATTGTTGACAATTAGGCCCGTTTTACAATTTCCGTTAACGGTGAGGAATTTGAATTTGGAAAAAATAAAACAAGGAACTTGAGCATAAATATCACAGGGCGTGGATAAAGGGTAGTCAAGATCCAATACAGGTACTTACGGTTTCCATGGCAATCACTTGCGTTTAAGATGTGTGTACACTGACTTTGGAGTGAATGCGGCTTAAGGTTTGAAAGAAAAAAAAAGGAGGATAATTTAAAAAGGTGATAAGTACTATTTGTTATCTTACTCTACGAGTGATTTTAAATATATAAAAGCTATTAATGATATACTTGTGGTTTGGAGATCTTTTTAACTGCAAGCTTCGTCAGTTTAGTTGGAAGGCTTGGTGTTGCCAACCGCTTGACCAACTGTTATGATAATATAGTTGTAAAATAAAGCCTATTAGTGATTCTGGATTTTTGTGATTGGTGTCAGTACGTTTGTGATGCAGATCAAGGGTATAACAAGCCTCGTTCTCAGGGCCTTTCTCCAAAGCGAAGGAAATTGAGATGTAATCCTTTCTAGAAATCAGTTGGTCATTGATTAGGGTTGGGATGGGGGGATGTCAAAGTATAATAGTCTTTTTTTTTTAATCAGTTTTATAGTTTATTATTTATTTTTGGTTAATTTATAATTATTTTTTCTTTTTAAATATTTTAATGGAGTGGATAATGTGCGGAAAAGAGAAAAAAAAAAGACCGGTATTTTTTTTTAGACAATTTAGTTCAGTTATCGTTTAAACATCGTAGTAATGAATATTAATTTCGCTAGTCTTACCGACGTTCTCTGTTGTTGTTTTAAAGGGGATTTTGATCAGCGGGTGGTATTGCATTGCTTCACATGAAGGAGAGGAGTATTCTTTCAAATTGCATGAACGCTTGATTAGTTGCAAAAGTAGTGCATGATTTGAGGGATTGCTTAATTGCAACAACTGTACTGATGATGTGGTAGAAATCGAAAATGGCTGCAAGAGAAGACTATTTTAAAGAAGTACTCACTGTGCGGACGCTGCTCGTGGGTATGTCAAGTGAAGAACCACATTCACTGTCTGCTGCGAACAAGACGTATCTGAAAATGGAGCGAATAACGGGACACATTTAAGATATTGTCCGAATGAAGTGTCAAAGAAGAAGTGAACTTAATTTGATGTTGGTAGTCGTCAACAACGGTGTAAGATTTTACTTGAAAAACTTCTGGGAAGAAGTCGTAAATTCAGTATGAATATTATTGTGGACATTAATTAAAGCTGGTGAAAATGAAAAATGTACTTACCGTTTGTACCGCCATTATTGGTGAAATGCCTCAATTTTTCATTGTTTCTTGTTTGCTTGCATGTTTGCAGCTGAAAAAAAAAGGAAATGTGCTTAAAAGAAATTTAATTTGGCGCCGAATAATTATTACTTTTAAATACTATATAACAAATAAAACAGTTTTAAAAAAATGTGTAAGGATCACAAATAGTTGATGATGAAAACTGGCATTTGTACTTACGATTTGAATTTGCGTTGTCCTACTTCTAGACGACTGCCAGCTGCAAATTAGGCATTGCTACCTCCACTGTCAAGAGATCTGCTCAAAAACGAGCTAAATGTGTTAAGTCAATTGATAATTACATTTGCCTTGCGAAGTGAATATTTTATTGTATGAAAAAAGTAAAAAGAGATTGTGCTTACGATGTAAGGGTTTTTGAATTGATGACTTTCTAGCTGTTATGTTGCAACCAACCTGAGTCACCTACAAGATAAAATAAAAATATAAAATCCATCAAATTTAGGAACAAGTCGAAAAGTAACAAACTGGGTAATTAAAAAGGCACTTACAGTTGGATGTGATCCTCCAAGGTATTGAGGGCATCACCAAACTTTAACTTTTGAGTGATGCTGACAACTCCGATTACATTAGCTTGGTCCAGTGGTGATCGCCGTTTGCGAATTACAACTTACCTAACGAGAAAAAAAAGAAGATGCAATTGTATTTACAGTTTGAGAATTGTGTCATTTGGAATTGCAACTTTGGGCTTCTCGGTAACTGTCTGCGGTCAATTAGAGTCACCGGTAATACCTAAAAGACTTGGTGAAATGGGTGGGTTTGTTTTGCTTCGAAAAATAAATACTTTATTCTTATTTATCAAGACAGTCAAAAACCGCACTTACGTTGTGAAGGTGCCTCAATTCTTGCTCTATTAAGCTTGCTATTAATTTCAAAGATATTCTTGATTTTCGGCGAGTTATTTTAATGTCATGCCAATTTAAATATCACTAGAACAAGGGGATGTGTTAAAAAAAATATATATGGAGTTTTTCAAATGGAACAGAAGTATATTTCCCTTTTGTTATTATTTAATTTATCATTTATAATTGCAAGAACTATGAGGAAAAGTATTAGTATTGCTTTAAAACAGTGGTAAGGATTATTGAAAATGAGTTGTAAAAACTAGAAAAAAAATGGGATGTAAGTGCTGCTATCGTTCTAATCTTGCTTCAAATTGCGATATTTGTATTGGCTGTGTTTTAGTGCTACTATTACATTTCGTCACATTTTTAAAGCGCAACTTACATCATGACTGAAACGTGTGCAGGGAGCTAGAATGGAGGGAAACGTTATCAAACGGGATGAAGGGAGTTTGAAAATTGTAATGACCTCATGTACGTAAAAACCGGGGTAGGGTGGGGGAGAGGGTGAATTATCAAGGAGGAGAGGAGAGGGCCCCTTTTAAAGTTCCGGAAGACCTTAGACAGCAATGACCAGAACCACTGACCAGCGGTTTTCGTTAAAACAATAGTTTGCTGGGGGTGCTCAGTGGCGCGGGCTCAGAAAACTCGGTTGTGGTCATTGTTACTTAAGGCTTTTCTAAAATTACATGTCCTTATGATGCCATGATGGTTTTCAAATTATCATGCAAATTAGTCACATATGGTATACTAAAAGAGGCCAACATTCGAAAAAGGATACTAAAATTGGGCAGCGGCCTCTTTGCACAAGTAACCCTCAGATTTGTGGAGCGAGCGATTGCTCGCAAAAAAGGATGCGAAGAACGTTGACGGGGTGCGCAGTGAAAAAAGTCGCGTTTTTGGCCGAAAAATTTATTTACATGTTAATTAGAAGACTTTTTGTACCCGATGTCGTTGTTGGGGTAGGGTGGGGGAGTGGCAGGAGTGGCAGGAGTGGGCAGGCACAATTAGGAAACAGAGCAGGGAGGGGTGGAAGAATTGTGGGCCGAGGTTAAGGACATCTGTGCAGAGCGTTAAAATTTCATTCATGGTGGTTTTAAAGTTGAATTTTAATGCAATCCAAGTTACAATACATTTTGTTCATTTTGTTTCCTTACTGCTAATGTATTTTTAAGCATTCATTTAATTTTTAACAGGGATGAGGTGGAATTATTATTTTTTTTTTACAATTAGTTATAAATAGGTTTACATGGTTTACTTTAACACCGGCATTAAAGAAAATTGTTACATTTCTTGTAAAAAAAAAAAAAAAAAAAAAAAAAAAAAAAAAGGAAATGTGCTCAAAAATGGGTTCAATTGTGTTAAAAGCCAAAAGTGATAATTGCATATTTGCCTTGCGAAGTGAATATTTTATTTTATGACAAAAGAAAAAAAAATTTTCCTTACTTTGTGAGAGTTGTTGAAATGCGCGTTTCAAGGGACGATTACGTTCTGGTTGCTATGTTGCAAGCTGGGTCGTCTATAGGAAAAGTAAAATATTATAAATTCATTTAAGGAACAAGTCGAAAAGCAAGAGAAAGGTAATTAAAAAAAAAAAAAAGGCACTTACGATTGGCTCTAATCCTCCTTTTATATATTGCAATTAACAGCTGCTCCAAACTGGGAGAGATTTTGGTTAGATAATAGAATTCAAGGCATCACTAATCGCAAAGAATTCAACGTTATTTTAGTTAGAAAGCTACTAACCGTTATTGTTTGATGTACCGGTAATCATTACCTGGTCTTGAACGTTCTGTTGTTTTCCTGCATCACCTGTACAAATAAATTTGGGTCATAGCAAACGTCTTGTAATGAAGAGAGCAATGTAAGGCTTGCTATGAACGTCTTGTGGTAACAAGACCCAGTTCATTTTGGGATTAGATATAAAAGATTACCGAAGTCGTTAAAGTACATTTGAAGAATGAAGTTAGGATTTTCTTCATAAAGTGATGAATACTTATGGATGATCCACTGATCTCCCAAATACTTGATTCTATGAGTGACGAAGTCATGAGGCCATGTAGGTCGCAGCTGAAAATAAACCCGAGAAAAATGTGAACGTTTATTGGACAAGGTTATTCATATTAATACGAAAAATCATTCGAGTGGAGGAGCGTGTCATTAAGTAGGTCGAAAATTAGGTGTAGGGTTATACATTGTTGATAGCTTGAAGTGTGAAAGTGTATTTGTTGGTAAATTAGATTCAGAGATTAAGTGGGAATTTTGAACAACATAAAATTTTAAACATTTTAGGTGTACAATACATTAGTTTGAAAAGGAGTTGCTCTGGTAAAGGATCTGGCATGCACTGTGGGCAGTTGGCGCTAGCCTTGTTCGGAGTAGGTTGAAATTGTTAAGGTGGGGGGGGGAGATGATGTATATGTACATTCAGTGTTTAGGAGGAAAAGGAAAAATGTTTAATGGAATAGTTTATGTCTGGAGAGGGTTAAATTAGGGACTAATTAAAAGGAAAAGGGTTAGGGTGGTAAATAATTTTTTTACAGGGGAGATGGGGGCGAGATAGTCATTTTAGGCGAAATGTGAATTAATTGGGAAGGAATTGTGTCTAGAAACTAAGGGTGGTGTCATATTTAAATTTGAGAGGTAGGGTAGGTAAGGTGGGAAAGAAGAGGCAGTAAGGGCGAATGTATGTTCTCAAATTATGGTGTTAGGATGGGCAACGAGGGAGATATTATAATTATGGCCTGTGGTTTGTTTGTGTTGTGTGTAAAAGAAATTTTTAATGAAATGTAAATTACGCTTTTAATGGCTATCAATAGGAGGTTTTGCACGGCAGCCATGTTGCATGACAAGAACAATGAAATGTTTTGCATTAGAATATTTTTTCCCCATAGGAACATGCAACATGGCTGCCTTGCAAAACCTGTATTTGTCGAATTCGCGTTGATCTCGATTTGTCGATGTAACGTAAAAGCACGTAAAAATGGTGAGTAGGAGTATAATACCTCAAGAGTATTTACTGCTGACCACCAGTACAGAGTAACTGTTGAGGAAGTGCCGATTATACTGTGACCTGTTTGGTTGAAAATAAATAAAATAACATGTTTAATTCATCCTCTATCAGTAATAAGCTGAATTACAGGATTTCGGGTCAGAAGATGACATAATTAATACTATAATATTGTGGCTAAAAAAAAACTCGTGAATTTAAAGGTAGTGAAATTGTACTTACAATTTGAATGCGGCGTGGACGCTTCATGGGGGTTGTTTTGTGAGCTGTAGTTTTGAGAATAGAAATTGTTTAAAGTAAGATGATATTCATTGTTGATAAACATACAAAAAAATAGCACAGTAGTGATTCAGAAGTTGACGCCAAATCTGGGTTGAAGTTGAGAAAAGTTATAGATTCGGTTATATCTATAACGTGAGGATAAGTGCTAAGTGGCCAAGACAGCATTCACGTCCACAGAGTGGGTTTTCATCTTATTGTTAGGTTAAATCAAAGTTATGAAAGAGGTACTTACGGTCTGCAGATTTCCATTAGGTTCTCTTTTCGGGGTGTGCACTTGCGGATTAGGTCTTTCTGAAATGAATTGGTGAGATACATACAAGAGAGAACATTTGAATTTGTCAGTTGATATGGTGTGTTTGTACTTACGATGTAAACATTGCGAGATATCGAATCTTTCCAGGATTGTCTCATGGCACTAGAAATTTTTGAAAACGTGATAGAAACGCGAGACGGACTCGTTAGCGGAGGATCGGTATACTTACGGTTTGGAAGGTCTTTGGCTGAAGCTCTGTTAGTTGTTCCAAGTTTCTTGGGAAGGGGAGAAATTGAAAAAATAAAATTAGTGATCTTGGACCTAAAAAGTAATTTACTAAGTATCATTAATTACTATGATTGCACACTAGTTATCTAGTGTGCAATGATAGCTAGAAATGGGGGTGGTCGAGATAATGTCTATTTGTATCTACAGAGCCCGGTTTAGCTTTGATTTGGGAATTTACTATTGGTGTTGCGACTGAAATAGGCAAGGAAGATTAAATGATGTGATAACTCGTATTTTAATCGGTTTAATAGTTAAATCATTTATTTTTATTCGTCGTTTTAAAAATTTATCATGAGTGAATGTTATGGGGAAAAGAAGAAGCTAGATGGTCTAAGAAATTGTGAAGGGTATGAAAAGAAGTACTCACTGTGTGGACGATTCAAGGGGTGTGGCAACTGGAAAAGCAAATTTATCGTCTTTTTGCGGACAAAACTAACCTGGAAAATGGATGGAATAAGTTGATACATTTAACATTCTCTATTTTCGAATTCTCCATAATACACTTTGTTTGTTCCCCAAATTTTGCATAAACCATTGTTTTCAAATGCTCTTGGGAATACGCAGTGTCCCCAAGAGCATTTGAAAACAATAGTTTATGCAAAATTTGGGGGGCAAACAAAGTATATTATGGGAAATTCGAAAATAACGAATGGCAGACAAGTACTTATCGTTTCATTAACGGTGAGAGATTTGAATTTGGTAAAAATAAAACAAGGAACTTAAGAATGAACATTATTACAGGGCGTGGTTTAAGGGTAGTTAAGATCCAAAAAAATACTCAGTTTCCATGGCAATTACTAGCGTTCGAAATGTGTAATACACTGATTTTTAAGTGAATACGGGTTTAAAAAGGTTTGAAAGAAAAAAGAAAGTAGGATAATATTTTAAAAAGGTGATAAGTATTATTTGTTATGTAACTTTGAGTGATTTAAATATATAAGGGTATTAATGATGTACTTACGGTTTGGAGATCTTTTAACTGCAAGCTTCGTTAGTTTTGTTGGAAGACTTCGTAATGCAACCCGCAACTGTAAATGATAATATAGTTGTAAAAAAGTCCATTAGTGATTCTCGATTTGTGATTGGTGCCATTAGGTTTGTGATGATCAAAGGGTGTAACTAGCCTTAGAAAATAGCGTTCAGTTATCATTTAAACATCGGTGGGTTGTTGTGCTGTCGGGTAGTAATAAATATCAATTTGCGCTAGTTTTACCGACGTTCTCTGTCGTGGTTTTAAAAAAAGGTTTCCTGAACAGTGTTGCGCAGGGGCTTTATGATTAGCGGTTGGTATTGCATTGCTTCGGAAGAAGGGGACGAGTATTCTTCCAAATTACAGGAACGCTTGATTAGTTGTAAAAGTAGGATGATTTGAAGAAAATTTTAATTGCAATAATTTTACTATCTTAAGGGATGTGGATGAAATCGAAAATGGCTGCAAGAGAAGACTATTTAAAGAAAAAAAAAAAAAAAGAGGAAAAAATAAAAAGAGGTGTTACTGTGCGGACGTTGCTACTGGGTGTGACAAAGGGAAGAACCACATTCACTGTCTGCTGCGGACAAGACGTATCTGAAAATGGAGCGAATGACGGGACACATTTAAGATATTATCCAAACGAAGTGTCAAAGAAGAAGTGTACTTACAGTTCTGTTGGTAGTCGTCAATAACAGTGCGAGATTTTACTGCAAAAACTTCTGGTAAGAAGACGCAAGTTCAGTATGTATATTATCTAGGGAATTAATTAAGGCTAGTGAAAATGAAAAATGTACTTACGGTTTCTACGGTAATTATTGGCGTCTGATTTGTCTGTAGATTGGTTTCAGAGTGACCACGGCTAAATTAAAGACGAAAATAGAGGGGGCTGCTGATATTATAAAACATGATAAAGTACAATTATCGTTTTACGTACGTAAAAGCTATTAATGATATATACAGAACTTACGCTTTGGAGATCTTTAACTGCATGTTTTGTTGCAAGGCTTCCGTGTTGCAGATTTCTTGGTAGTTGTAAGTTATGATAAATATAGCTATAAAAATAGGTCTATTAGTTACTTGGAATTTTGGGCCTGGTGTCTCAAGTCTCTGGTGATCTTGGGTGCAATACTACAGGAGCTAGATTTGGGTTGGGCGAGGTGATTTCTACCTGTACCTATCGAGTTGAGCCTGGAATCCGGATTCGAGTATTGTCGTCAGTGGTTTTAAGAAATTAGCCAAGAACGGAATGTACTTGGTTGGGGGAGAGATGTGAAGAGAATGTCAAAATGAAATGGACAGACAAGAGAAAAACATGGTGAAGATAAAAAGATTTAATTAAGTCATTTTATTTTTTTTAAAATTAGTTTAATGGTTTTTATGTTTTTTATTTTTTTGTCTTTAAAATTTATGATAAGTGGATGGCGTGCTGAATAGAGGGAAAAAAAGGAGAAATACAAAAAGGGCTCTGATTTGGGTGTTCTGTCTTGAGGGGTTGGTGCACCTGTAGAGCTACAGGTGAAGGAAACGAGCAGTTTTTGAAAGCATAAGAAAATGCAAGTAAGTCATGCTATGGTTTGGGATTAGTTGCAAATGAAAGCGTATCATTTTGGTAGGGGTTCTATAACTGGAATAATTGCAAAAATATAATGGAGTGTCTTAGAGTGGAAAATGTCTGCAAGAAAATTCAATAAAGAAATATTCACTATGTGGACGTTACTAGTTGAAGCGATAACTGGGAAGAAGACGAACCTGATAATGAATTTAATAACGGGCTACATTGACATATTTTGCGGACTGCCAGTGTCACAGAAGTACGCACAGTTCGATGTTGGCAGTCTCCAATATCAGCGTAGGATTCGGAATTCTTCTCGTACTGTGTGCCCCAAAAAGGTACTGACAAAAGGAAACATGCTCAGTATGAGTTTTGTGCAGGGCATTTATCAAGGCTAATAAAGACGAGATGGTACTTACAGTTTCCAAGGCAATTTCGACTGTTTTTGTTGTCCATGCATTGGTATAAAGCGAACACGGCTAAAAGTTGAAAATAAACATGTTTCATTAATTAATACCGTAAAGTTGTCTTCATTAACAAACTGTCGGGGTTTTTTTTAAGCACGTTATGCGTTCAAGTAATTTTAAAGTTGCTTTAAAACGGTTTATCATTTATTTCTTCAACGAATGAGACTGAAATCGAAAATGGCTGTAATAATGGATTGAATAATATATGTGTCTAATCTTCTAGGGACAGGATACTTCGGTGACGAAGAGTGTTCAAGAAGAACTTTCAGTTCTAATGTTGGCAGTCTTCAATAAAGGGTAGAGTTTGAATTTCTTGCAATAAACCTCCATCTACGGGTAAAAATAAGGACGTTTAGTGTGAATATTATAGGGTATCAAATATTAAGGCTAGTGTAGACCAAAAAGAATACTTATCTTTTCTCTCATAATTTCCTTTATCTGAAGATTGAAGCTTCAGACTTGTTATAAGGAAGCAAATTTGTTAAGAATTCTCCGGCAGACTACACGCCAAAACGGCTAGTACGTTAGGATATGGTGAATTATACTGTACTGAATTTGTCGGTTATTTATATTGCTTGCAAGATGAACGGATACCGCAGGTGAAAAGATCGGGAGTGGCTCGAAACAAAGCCTAGTAAATGAATACTGGAATTAAATGAAGGGTGTTTTTTTTCTTCATTTCAATATAGTCCGCTAATGATACTTAAAAGTCATAGAAAGGTCGGAGAAGCAAATTTCCCTTTTCGTAAACGGTCGTTGCCATTTCTAACGGTCGACTACACACTTCACTTCAAAGAAAATTAAAAGAAACAAACTAGAAAAAAATATTAACAAAAATTATGACAAAAAAGGAAAAAAAACATTTATAAAAGAATAACTGGAGGAAAAAAAAGAGTCCGAAAATTTCAAGACTCGAACTCGGGTTCTTAGCCCTCACCCTAAACAGAACCCTAACCCGAACCCTAACTCATATGACCAGCGAGACACAACCCCCAATAACCGCAACCTTTCGAGTTCTTACACCTAATGAGTGTAATTCAGAGCTAAAAAATGGCATCGACCGTTTCAAATGTCAACGACCGTTTACGAAAGGGAAATAAGCGTCGGAGAAAGGGTACATCAACAAATTTATGTAGAACCAACCTTTTTGCGAGCGCCTTATGGACATGCAATCTAAATTCAACTATGGGGGAGGGGGAGGGATTACACAAT
Organism: Montipora capitata; assembly: GCA_949126865.1. NCBI lineage: Eukaryota > Metazoa > Cnidaria > Anthozoa > Scleractinia > Acroporidae > Montipora > Montipora capitata. The sequence goes on along the minus strand of OX421456.1, from coordinate 1,836,752 downwards.
GACCTCATGAAAATAATGGATTTATGATGACAGGGCTGTAGGGCGAGGATGGAATGCAGGAGAATTACATGACCTCATGAAGTCTATTGATAAGGGTAATTTTAGGGGAAAAGGAGTAAATAGACCATATTCGTATTCTCAGTATTGGACTGGAACTAGCTTGCAATGGAGGCTAATGCGGGAGAATATGTTAAAAGTATTTGCATTAGAATAGACTACCCCGCATTAGCCTCCATTGCAACCTACAAGCAATTGCAAAAAGGTTGAGACACTGAATGGAAAATCCACCTCTTCTTGTTCATAAGAAAAGGATGAATGCCCCTCCCTCCCCCATCCCCTTTTTCAACGTTGATACCCTTTAGTCTGAGTGCCAAGTGGAAATGGAAACAACTTTGCTTGGGGGGAAAGGGGGGTTGGAGATGCGCTGACTTGAATGACACGTATTGTACGGTTATCAACAGTGAGTGTCTGAACTCTTTTTGCAACTGCTTGTAGTTCCAGTCCAATACTGAGAATACGAATATGGTCTATTGCAAGGATATGATTATTATGAAAAAAATAAGGGGACACGTTGAGGAGAGGGAAAATGAGAAAAGGGGCTGTGCAGTTAAAATGGGAATAAGCCTAGAAGAAACCAGGGATGGGAGGGCAAAGGTGACATGTTCTCAGGTAACGATGACCAGGCAGGGTCCCATGCGTTAAATGGATATTATCTTGTCATGTATCCGTGTACCTTATTTGCCTACGTTGCCTAATGGACCAAGACATTGCAAAATAAGGAGTTTCCGAACGTTTTTTTAAAGATTAATTTTAACAAAGCGTAAACGCGCCACACGCCAAAAAGTATAAACATTTCTGCATTTAGACTTAATTGAAAGGAGTGCGTAACAAAAAGATTGAATTTAAAGTTTTGGGCCCTTTTTAATAGATCACACCTATGGAATTGCCTATGGAATTGCCGAACGTTATCCTAGGATTTGGTTTGTTTGAACTTGAAGCGGGTAGGACCAGACTTTTATGTGGTTTGGAAGTCTGGCTGTAGGTGATAGAAGTATTGAAAGACATCAAATTGTATCAACGAACTTGTGCATTTTAAATTTACTACAAAGACGGTAAAATTATTTTTTTGAAATAACAATTTTCACTCTGTCCGATCCTTAAAGAACGAGATGAAAAGCAGCTTATTTAAGATGACAGCAAGATCCGAACGTTCGTTGCCGGCTCATTCAAGTATAGTGTGGAGAGAAGTTGGTTCCTTGTTTGCAAACCGCAACGACAACATACATTTTTGTTAGCTGCGTCTGTTATCGATGAAACTCGCTTTATTCTCGTCGAAAACCTATTTAGAAATTTGGAAAGTAGTATTCTGGAACTTTCAAACAAGAACTTTGGTTACCGGCAAGAGTTGAGGGCTATTTTTTAGAAGACAACGCAATGCTGTGAAGGCATATAATTTTGACTGGCAAAAATTAGAAAAACTCGACCCTTTCACGGTAGAATTCACTTAAAAGAGAGGTAATTCTCAAGAGAATGCACCACAAAAAAGAAAAAGCACCCCACTAAAGTGTGATAACTTTGTGCGCCATGCACTTGTTTTTGCATTCACATACTTTACCTTTGCTTTGGTCCGTCTTTTAATTTGTCTTCTCCGAAGTCGTCCTTGTGTCTGGGAACTCAGCGTCATATTCGTCAAGATCACTTCTTCCGATAAACATCCACGGCAAAAGCAAAAAGCTGACAAGATGAATGTCCAAACTTGGGCCTCAATTTATTTCGTTCACGAAGGTCGCTGATTGGCTGGTACGCGTAAATTCCAATGCCTAATCGAAGTGACAAAAAAGTGTGCCACGTGTAACCTCATGTTTGCAACATCTACACGAGAAAAACGTCACCGATGTGCTTTCGCCATGACAATCAGTGCTATTGCTGCTAATTTGGCGTCCCTTGCAAATCTACTCGTCTAAATGCAAATTGAAAATTATTCTATGCTTTTTCATGCAAGATCAATGCGCGATTATAATGGGAAAGAATCATTGTATGTGTCGAATTTTTTGTAATCAACTTTGTAACGACAACGCTCCCAAAAAAACGCTTTGAAAACAAGTCCTGCACGCTTCACGTGCGCGTTGAACATTTTGGAACAAGTCCGTGAGGAAGACAAGCTTGAATTAAATTATCAAATGCACGAATTTCGTGAAAAACGCTGACATTTCAAGATGAAATGTTCATGTTGTTTTTAAAAAAAAACAAGACCTTACAACTGACATTGTCTTTAGTCATAAAACATATTGAAAACATGAAATAATAAGAAAAAAGGGCAGAAGCATTTTTTCTCGCTGTCAAGGTTAGGGTTACCTACGTTACGCCAGTTCTCGGTTTTTGGTGTGCGGCTAATGAGAATGTACTAAAGCAGTCACGTGATCAAAGGCTAAGCTTTAAATTTCAAACGAGAAAATGTTGACGTTAGAAACGGGTGGATATGGGACACGACAAAAGCACGGGACAAGTTTATTTGTGTTGGACACATCATCCTCTTCGTAATAACCTGCGAAACTCACGGACAATTTAAAGCTTTACAAAAAAACCGACAAACAACAATATGTGGTTTACGCATTATGTCATGTACGCCCGGTCGGATACTGCAAAGAATAAATCTCTCATTAACTTCTTTTGTTTGTCAAACAAGTTTTGTACCTATTGCTGCTGTGAACTTTGTCTGAAGGGGTTGGTTACAAACATTTTTTTCCATTTCATCTATTGTCTGTACCCTTTGTATGTTTTAAATGGAAATTTCTAAGCAATGGTTTTCCGAAAACCGCATTTGTAGGTGGTTAATTTCACGTTACGTTATCACCGCCATGTTGGTGAAAGATCTCCCATTAGTACATTGCATCGTTGTCACCTCTTTCTCAAGAAATGTTGCAAACAACCTATTAGATATCTTTACATTGGTACATGCAGCGAGGGATTTCCAAGAAAGAACTTATCTCTTAGAGGATAAAAAAAATTCAAAAAAATTTATCAAAAAAAGCAATGTCCAGGCAAGGATCTCATGGATATACGCACCAACCATAACTCTAAAAAATTGACCATTCTAAATCAGTTTCTCGAACTAAATATTGCTATAGCAATAAGATAAACGAAAGTTTAGACCTAATCACTGAAATGGGCACTTGGACTTAATCTGTAAAATGAGAGTTTAACCTAGGGGACTCGTGGTGGGTATATCCTTGAGATCTTTCCCAATGTCCAGAAATGCCGCTAAATAGATGCACGTTGATTTAAATAAGCGTCACAAAGTATCCCCTTGCTCTTCTGCCCAACGTCAACATCACTCGTGTCTCGGAATAAATAACCTCGTTCCCAGGTCTTTTCACCGCCGAGAGCTCTGGGACGGGTCCCACTCTCTGCGGTGAAAAGCCCTGGGAACGAGGTGGCGGAATAAAGACAATTTACTTTACAAAGCGTCCCCCAAATTCTGTTCCTCAAATAAGGACAAACAGCTGCGTTTTCCCTTAAAGTAAAAAAAAATAACCGCTAACCTTTAGTCCAGGGGGCGGACTCAGGATTTTTCTCTTGGGGGTGCACCACTAGGGAATGGGGTAGCTAACTGGTGACGTTTTTTTTTTCATCCAGAATACCAGTTGTATAACAGAGCCGAATAACGTCTGCGTATGCGCGAGACTTTGTTCGACGTTTTGTTTGTCTGGTTTGTGTCAAGAAATGAACCTTAGAACTCAATGGATTCTTTTTTTATCAAGTTTACGTGCAGGAATAATAAGAAGTAGCACAAGGTATGTAACTTTGAAGGCTAAATTTTTGAAGAAAATTATTTTCCCAACGTTCAACAGGCCTTAATGTTTCGAGATACTTATTTCTTTCCTCCAAATTCTAAGCAATTTCCTTATTTTTCAAACAACCACCTTATTTTTTAAGTTTAAATACCCAAAAAATTTACCCGCGAATCGCGGCCATTTCAAACCGCGCGCACCTGAGCACACGTTCGCTGAGCTGTGACGTAGCCTTTAAGTTCTTCAGATTAGAAAACCACAGGTCATCTCGGGGGAGGGGGGAAAGGGGGATCTAGGGGGTGCGTAATCTCTGCACCCTCCACCTAGATCCGCCCCTGTTTACCCTTACCCTATGGTTGCAAATAGGTAGAAAACAATTCGCGTTGGATGTCAAAATTGGGCCTGCATCTAATTACTTGCATTTCTGGACATAATTAAATAATAATAATAATAATAATAAT
>OX421456.1:1825000-1827500 GCA_949126865.1 Montipora capitata | reverse complement strand
AACAAATATCAGGTGTTCATGGTTCGAGTGTCCTCACTTTAAATACCTAAATGACAGATTTCCCTACCTTTTCAAATACTTCGATTCGTGAAATCCCTATTGGTGACAAACTCACAGTGGAAGGGAGGTCAATAATAACTTCTTTGACAAAACTAATTTGCTGTCAAAGTTGTAAACAATTGAGAAATAGTGGGCCATTTATTTACTACTAGATGGTATTTTCTCACTCATAGTGGATTGATCTCTATGAAAGTAGCAGGCCATCTGCAACACTGTCAAAAGACTTGTGGTGGAATGGAGATTCCTTGTCTGGTAACCTTCACCTATTCAAGAAAGGTTGCTCTAAATCACCTAAAAAACCTGCTAATGAAAGCAGTTTAATGGCTTTCACCAACTCCTTGTTTAGTCAAAACAGACTTAATTTCAGGTTGAGGGGTGATTACAGAAATTTTCTGATTTCTTCCAAGGTGTTCTTGTAGATAGGCCACATCTCCAATTTTGGACAAAATTTTATGGCAAAAAGATGCACCTTATCTCCTGGTGTTTATGGTATGTAATTAGTCCAAGGAAATTGAAAAACATCCAGCTGTTGTTGTACTAAGAAATGGAAAGGAAGTAAAGAACTTTCTTCTTTTGCAACTGGAAATGCAACAGAACATTTCATTGTATTGAAATTAACATCTTTTGTGAACTCCATCTTCTCTTCTAGCTTAGATTGACCACACGTATGACTTTAAAATAAAAATTATGACAGATCATTGTAGTAGTCATATTTACCTATTTGTCAAGGATCGAACATTCATGTTGCTCACTCATAATGTTTTAGGAGATCCTGAATGACTTGAGTTTCAGACAGCAGCCCCCTACAGTTTTTTAGTGGGGTGTAGCAGCAAACTAGTGCAGTTTGATAATGTCTAGTAATCTTTAACCAAAACTGAATTTGGCCAATGTTTTGATTTTTGGATACCCAAATCTCTTTAACCATAGTGATAGCTCTGGTAAGCTAAATCAGCAGGCTGTTAAAAAGTATAGAAGCATTTGTGGTTAAACTTCAGAATAAAAAGCCACACATTCCTATGTCATTGAATAACAAAGGTGCCCATTATTATAGGCTTTGTTCCTCAAAAAGTTCTGACTAATTTGCATGCAGTGGCCCTGTGCAGCCCTGAAATCTGTATTTGCATTACATTTGCTTCAGCATAGAAATACCAATATGTAATTTGCAATTAATCACCTGAAACAAAGATCACAATGGTAAATGTACAAATGATGGCGCACATCTATTGCTTTGTTACACTGTCATAGCTGTGACAACCACTAGCTGGGGAAGTTCATGCACGTCCTGTGAACCAGAAAATAGCAACAATTTCCACATATTAGCAAAAAATACTTTGAGTGGCTTCCCAAGAATTCCTTTCAAAAACCAAAATGGCACAACCCAAAATATTTGACAGCAAGAGAGCTTTTGTTGCTATTATCTATGCATGCTTCACCTTCAATACAGATTAGTATAGCCAGAGATACTAGTACTTTTCAACCGTTAGATGCTGATACCAACTGTTCAAAGAAGATTGGAACCTAGGTGCTTTAATATCGGGAACAAGTAGCGAAGATATCATTGACGTAACCTACAGTATTGTCATTAATGTGCCAAACAGAGACTCACTGCCTGTCAAAAAAAAAAACAGTCTTTTGTTGCTGTGGTTGGCACATTTGAATAACAAAAGCAATATTTGTAAACAGATATTTTCCCTATAACAATATTTCACAAAAAAGGGGGGTTCATAGAGTTGTGGGAACTTGGAACTCCCTTCCACTTTCCCTTCGTGAGGCAACAAGTGTAAATTCTTTTAAAGCCTTAGCTAAAAGGTTTTTTATGGATTAGTATAGTTTTTAGTGTTCTTATTGTTATAATATTTAATATTTGTTATTACCACAATTTAATTTGTATTAATATTTTCATTATGGTACCATCGGTGATCTGCTTTAATATGGGGTCTTTGACTCTTTAGCATTTCATCCCTTGGCCTCTGTGTTTTTGCATTCCATAAATTGTAATTAATAAATAAATAAATCCTCTCAATACGTTTTAACCTCAAATTGCCCGAAACTGTTATCTTTCTCACTCATGGAAAACCCAATTTAACGCCAGGGATTCTCAAAACAACAGTACATTAGAATATCACAGATTTATTTTCTTTACCTGATTCAGGAGCCCATAAGGAGTTCGCTTCCCGATTTTCAATGTTTCACGTGCTTGAAATGAGCCTGCATTTTCGGGCACAGCAGACTTGACGACACTCATGTTAGACAAATCCAAATGCTCTCCCTCAGATCCATTACTCTTAGCATACCCCATTTCTAAACGCACACTATATGTTTTGAGTTGTTAACAAAAAATCATTAATAATTATATCTGGGAGTGTGTCGAGTTTACGAAGATGAAGTTTAATCGTTATTACTTAGCATATTTGTTTCGTTTTTAGCACAAAGACATGAG
>OX421456.1:1792500-1817500 GCA_949126865.1 Montipora capitata | reverse complement strand
TCTTTGCAACAGATTATAGTGCATGTAAACATTAAAAAGTTACTTTTTTGTTTTATGTTTTTGTTAGGACACATTCAGAAGATGCCAGATCTCACGTTGGGACTTTTAAGGTCAAGGCATAAAATATACCGTGGAATGAAAAACTTAATCAAGTGCATCTGCCTGATAACCATTGTCATCTATATTGGATTCAACTCCAGAAACTATGCAACTTACACTGGCAATGACCCTTGGGGTGTAAAACCGAAGTGTTACAACTCCAAAAGCCATACTGCCCGACTTGTTAGACTTGCCAACATAACTCATTCTGTTTTGGACAGTATGGAAATCGACCATTGGCTAGTCTACGGATCCCTCTGGGGACCCCTAAGGGGAATTCAAGGCCCTCTTCCCTGGGATCACGATGTCGACTTTGGGATTCGTGGCGAAGGAAAATTCAGCAAGATATCACTAGCAGAATTCAAGTCTAGGTTTATAGCAGCAGGATTGGGGGTTACAGATAGATATAAAATGACCGGAGACTTTACCGTCGGGGGTAGTATCGACGTCTTTGTTTTCTATGATTACCGTGGTAACCTATGGCGAGGAGGATACGAACCTTGGATTTTTTTCGTGAACTATTGGCTTTATCACTCGTTTCCCACCAAACTTGTGCAGCCACCTCTCTCCAAAGTAAGATTTGGCTCGTTTGATGCTCCTTTTCCTCAAGATGGAATGGAGATGGTTAAACATTTGTATCCGTTTAGCTGGTGGAAAATTGTAACACCGCCGGGTTGTGAAGATTATTACAGAATAGATATAGATAAAAATAATTTGACAATTATGAGAAAAAAAGAAAAAACTGACTAAGGAAAAGGACGAACAGTAGGATGTTTATTATTACATGGTTTATTCGACATTAGGAGAACGCAATTTCTAATCTTAGGTATCCTGTGCATAGGATGAGCTTAAGCATGCGCAAGTTTTCGTTTTTCGTTCGTCTGCTTTTTGTGATGTCATCACCTCATCGCTTCAAACTTTCTACTTTCAGCCACATTCCACAAGCCTCAAATACCGGTATTAATACGTGCTTTACATATAAAATGCATCGTCTCCATAGCATCTCGGCTCTTGTAGTGAGTTTTTCCCAACGAACGCACATCATAATCGATTATTACTCCTAGATTTATGTCTCCTAAAGTGGTGAATGGTCAGCATTCCATTAAATATGAGAATACATTACGATGCATATGGCCTCTATGAAAGCCTTTATCTCAATGGTCTCCCATCCCGATATCGACCCCACCCGACAGTGATTAACCGTCCTGTCACATGAGTCACAGTACTAGGCGCTTATTGGATACATGCTCGTATGCTCAAACTTTGATCCTATATATCATAAAGGCTTTCGTTTCTTTCCAAAACGATTGTCAAACGTACTTCAATAATCCGAGATTACTACTAGTATTAAGAAAATATATATCGTACAGCCAGTGTGTAATCCAAAATAGGATGATTTAATCAAACAATATTTAAATGATAATAAATGAGGTAAATTTTTTGATGCGATGCAATAACCGAATCTATACAGACTCAAAAAACCCACAGAGCAGAGATTGCGGCACCCTGCAAGCAGATCCTCTCAAAAACTCACCAGAGGGCGAGCAAGAGAGGCTCTGCAGAAATCGTGGCAAGCCTCTCAAGTCGCCGCAGCCCAAGTTTCTGGGCTACTCACTCTGGTCAAACAGGTTTACGCAGCGCGTGCATCATATTTTTGACAAAGCGAAGGTCAAAATCGAGCCTTCAGTACGAAAATCAATATGTCGTCACGAGTGCGATCGAGACTTGAGGAAGACTTGGCCTGGGTTTGAAACCGACTCCTTGCAAAGGCTTACACATACTCATAAAGACTTGACACGATTTCTGTAGAGTCCTTTCTTTCTCGTCCAGTTAAGAAGGGCGCTGCTGGCAGGGTGAGATTGCGGTTAACGTCAGGTCATGTGTTAGTTTCGTGGCAGCCAAATGTCCCAGTTTTTAAAAGAACCGTTGCCAGAATTAAATTGCAAAGCAGCTATAAAATGAGATTCAGGGAGGATTCTTCCCTTGATTTCCTATTGATTTGGGTCATGGAATACATGGAAGTTTGATTGAAAAATACTAAATTTGGAAAATCTTGTCAGGGTTTTGCCGCGTACAAAAAAGGTCGAGTTAAAAAAATTGAACTTCATTTTCGCTTTCAAGTGGATGAGAAATGTAAATCTTGATTGCACAGTTAGCGTAATGATCCACGAAACTGGGCTAACAAATCTTTATCGATTCAAAAGTTTTTCCTAACTTTCAATAGGGCTGCAGGAAAATATATAAGGTAATTTTTAAACTCGTCGGTGGTCGAAGAAAAGAAAGTAAGTGACAAAACGCGAGTTTCTTTGTTTGAATATAGTGGATGGCAATTCAACAATAATATATTGAATTGTGGGGCATAGAAGTCATAAAATTTCATTTGTCAGACACAAATTACCATCAAGTTAGTAGCCGATTTACAGAAACAGATTTCTGATTTGAAGAAAGTCGTGTGTAGTTACATGTTCCGAAAGACGACGAGAAGTACAACCCTCACTTTATACTTGCCCTCACACTGAATTTACCTAACGGATGCAATTGAGCAGGTTAAGAACCTTCTCATGAAGGAATATGCCATTTCCGAGTTCACGTCTGTCTCCTCTTCAAAGCGAGTCTAAGTGCGAAGTTTTTGTGATGGTAAATACTTCTACTTGATATGAATGAAACTAATTTTCATAAGAAAAACGTCGCACTTTGACTCGCTTTGAAGAGGAGGCAGGTATGAACTCGGAAATGGCCCGTTAACACCACTTCGTTTAAAGTTAGAAAATATGATGGCCATCTGTAATGAACTGAAAACATCAGTCAATTTCTTGTTGCAAAACCAGCAAAGAGACGAGGAGATTCAAAACCGTGAGAAAACTGCAATAAGTACAGCATGCATGGACATAGCTACTTTCAAGAACGACCTTGCAAGGCTGCAGAAAAACGAGCTATAGACGCCAGCCTTCAGGCTGAGGAACTAAGACAATATTTGGGAAGAAACTGCTTTGAGATATTAGGCATCAAGGAGATAAACAGTGTTCTGTCGCAGCCATTGTTGAGTTAATTGGGAAGACAATCAATGTTCCAGTCAGTGAGCAGGATATTTTTATCATATACCACATTACAACGCTAATGCTGCACCAAAAATAATTGTAAATTTACCCGTTGAAGTGTAAGGAACACGTTCTATTTCAACCGGAAAAAGCTGGCTAACAATAAGGTAAGCGATCTCGAGTTTCCAGACCACGTGTCTCCAATCTAATGCTAACATTTTTATCTCCGAATCCCTTACACTCTACAAGAAAAAAATTTTTTGGAGGCGTCGACAAAGAAAAAAAACGATTGAAATGAAAGTTAATATGGACCTCCAATGACAATATTTTTATCAAGAAAGCTAAAAATGCTCCTGTATTTGCCTTTGATACAGAAGACGATCATGCCAAGTTCGAGACGAACTCCCCAATACCGGCCAATCAGTTTGTCTACACCGCCGGGGTAAGCAAGATTAATTTGAAGAAATGTATATTTGAAGTGCGGGTTACAGACGAAAGATGCGTGTAATCTCCTTCGCAGCCGCTCGGGTCGGAGTCACGCAACGCTCCCCGTCCCCACGGGGACGTTGGACGGGGACGGGGAGCGTTGCGTGACTCCGGCCCGAGCGGCTGCGAAGGAGACTAAAGGCCGGTACACACGAGGGAGCTTGCTCCCGCAGCACGCTCCTGCAACACGCTCCCGGAGCAAAGCTCCCTCGTCTGCACCAACGATTTCTAGCGAAAAAATATGTTGCGCAACAAAACTTTTGCTCCCGAGTTTTGCTCCCTCATATCAAACTGGTTTGATATGAGGGAGCAAGCTCCAGGGGCAAATCTGTTGCACGAGTCTGTTTCAGAAGCAAGCTCCCTCGTGTGTACTGAAATTTGCTTGCCCTGACACGACGTGTCTCCAGTTGGCCAATCAAATTGGCTTATTTTTTTCATCCATAAGAGTTTCCATGCCCCAATCGGGTCGTTTCATCATTTAGCTCCCTCGTACGAAGTTTTTGTGATGATAATTAGTTCTACTTTACATATGAATGAAAACTAATTTTCATAACAAAAACTTCGCACTTATACTCGCTTTGAAGAAGAGGTAGATATGAACTCGGAAATGGCCTATTGACCTCTTTAGCTTGTTCCTTTTCCCATTTCAGACCACGTGGTGTTCTCTAAAGAACAGTTTCTTTCAATCATCATCGTATATGAACGTGCTTATGTACGAGTAACTTATGAAAAAACAAAAGGAAAATTCCCCAAAGAACATCACGTGGTCTGAAATGGGGAAGCAAAACGTTCAGGCTGAAGATGTCGAAGCATGGTTAGCGCTAACCAGCGTTAAATACCATGGAAACCTTTAGGTTTTGATACCTCTTAGCCAACGGTTAGCGGCACTAATCAGGCTTCGAGCAACCGGTCCCTGAGAAATTCAAGAGGCTTAAAAGAGATTCGAACCCATGACCTCTGCGAAGCTGGTGCAATGCTTTACCAACTAAGTTATAGTTATAAAGCCAAGCCAGTTGGCAGGGTATGAATTACTTGCCTTTGAAAGCAGGTCACTTTGCTGGACTCATGTATTCCCGTTAAAAAGAAAATATTAAAAAATATATAGAGAGATTTCTTTGATTCATCAGTCCTTTCACGGGCTTAACTCATCTAGTGACCTTACATACAAATAGGAAACAAACGAATTCAATTATTCTTATTTTAAACTTCGAAATTTTTACAACTTTCTTTTTGTGCTCCTTACAAAGCATTAAAAAATTACAACAGTATGTCTCAGGCAATGAATTTCTGTCCATCACTTATTTTTTCCCTACTGCAGTTGGTAAAAAGTGGTCCAACATTTGCTAATGTTTTCGTCGGGAAGAATTGAACCAATATAGCAATTACTTCAATTTTTTCGATAAAAGCAAAAATCTGGAAGTTTCCCTTACATTACCTCCGACCGCGAATATTATGCGTTTAACCACTAGTTGAGTACTAAAAAGTGTTTACACTTCTGACTATAACTTATGCCCTTGGTTCTGTGCGCTGACGCTGAGACAGTCGCGTCTTTACAAGCCGTGCCAATACTTAGAAATATTTTTTAAACAAATTCGTTTTGAATTTCGTAGCAATGATCGGCTTACGCTCCAAGCAAAATGAAAGAGGTTTTTTTAAGACACGAAAAAGGCTGGCCGGAAAAAGAACAAACTTTCGTTTGGAGTCAATGGATCATTTAACAGGGAAAGACACAAGAAGTACAAAACGTCATGTACATTGTTCGAAACATATTTTTACCAGTTAACTTGTTCGGAATCAACTGCACCATCATCATTTTCCAGCAGACTAACAAATTTCCTCAACACTGGAGATAGAAACCATTGCTCAATCAAAATTAGATGAAGTGATTGATTCTGTTTTCACATGGCATTTTCAATATATCGAGTGTACGGATTCTGTAACTGTATTTTTGTTCAGAATAATAAGGGATAAGTCAGTTTATCGAACAGGTTCGTAGTCCAGCCAAAAGGAAGCTTAACCAGAATTTTAGGGACTCATACAATCCACCGAGTCATATTGCAATCGTACCTGATAGTTCCTCACCCATCTTAAAAATGAAATAAAACTCTTATGTTGCAGGGGGTGCTAAAATGATATGTTTTGCTACAATAATCTGCTTTAACTTGCCAATACTTGTTTCCTAAAAATGGTAACGAATCTTCTCCCGCCAAAGTTGGGTTTCAGTTCATGTGAAAATACTGTCTCCAGGTCAGTAATACGACATTATGGCGGCAAAGTTAACGGAAATTTCCCGATCGCTGTATCACGTTAATTCTAAAGAGATATTTTTAAAATTTTGTTCATTTTCCTGAGAGACTTTAAATCAGAGATTTGCAATTTTTTCCATATTTGCACTTCACGTATTTGTTTCATACCAAAACGTCTCGCCCATTTGGGATTACAACTTGAAAGTTTTATGTTGGCTTATGGCCTGATATCCGTCGCTAAGTGCATTTTATTTTTGATATTACGATTTGCGCGCAAGTTCTTCCTTTTTCCACTATAAAAGCTCCAGTGTCATCTGTCCTCAGGAAGGAAGTCGAAGCTTCACTTCCCCGAGGCTGCGGGGCACGTAACTAAAGACACAGACTAACGTAACTGTTTCACTATTTGTCTCGGAAAAACGTCAGAGGTATGCTTTAATGTTAGGGAAAAAATTGATTTTTGAGAAAGTTTATCCTGAGCCAAATGTGAGCTAATAATTGCTTCGTGCTTTAGCGCTCGTATATTGGGTTCAGCGATGTATATCGTAAATTTGGAGAGTGCGGCAGCATGAGAAAACTGAGCTAGAAGAGACGGTTCCTCGAAACGCAAGTTGAGAGAAACGCAGTCCAGCTTCTGGAGGCTCTCCCAGCATCTTCATGTCTTTATGCACCTTAACTTGATGTAAAGGAAAGATAAATAGTTGAATTTATTGTTTCCCAACCTTTCCAATGCATTTTGTAAAAGAAGAAGAAGAGACCTTTACGTTTTCTTGTGATGTCAGTGTGCGCAATACAGTGGTGAAGTACTCTTTTGGGCACTGAGCTTTTACTGCGTGAATTAGTCTTATTATTTCATAAAACGTAAGAATATTTTGACAAAATATCTCAGGGAAGCAGGCAATCTTAGGATGTTACTTGAAGAGTAATTTAGATCATGATCGATGGTTATTTAGCTCAGCGATGAGCGAAAAAGGTCGCTTTTTTGGTTATTCAGGACAGGAAAAAACCCACACGCTGTTCCCAAGTATGGAGCATGGTGTTCCCAATATTTTTGTCAGGCCTAAGGTGACGATGCACCTCTGTCTGGAATGCGATTCTCAAACTTGCTAGGATAAAATGAAGCACAGGACCTACTGCATTTTTGGGCGGGGAAAGATTTGTTGCTATTTTTAGGAAACAAGATTTGGCAAGTTAAAGCATATTAGTGTAGGTCGATCTAAAGGCATGTTTAATTGTGTGCGAGATGGTTTTTGAAGTGGTCTTACTGAGTCACTTGATCTAATATGTTGGCTGAAATCACCGAATAAAGTTAATTAAACGTTCGAACGATTCCTACCCTATAAGGCCGCCTTTTTTGTTTGCTTTCGAATTAACTTAGTCGAGCCTCTGAAATACTGGAGTGGTAACGGGGTTCACTTACAAACTGTCTCGAATTGAGTAATTTGAGATTACTGATAAGCAATTTAATCTAAAATTTCCCGATCGCTATATCACCATGGTTAATTCTAAGGAGATTTTTTGTTCATTTTCCACAGGGAAATTAAGGCTTTGTGTGTTTTGCAGAGAAAACGTAAATCAGAGATTCGCAATCAGTTTTGCCAAATATATAGTACTTTATTCATACCAAATCGTATCGCACATTTGAAATTACAACTTGAGAGTTTTATGTCGGCTTGTGACCTGATATCTGTCGCTAAATGTATTCTCTTTTAACATTCCAATTAGCCCGCAAGTTCTTTCTTTTTCTCCTATAAAAGCTTGAGTGTCATTGTGTGCTCGGGAAGGAAGTCGAAGCTTCACTTGCCGGAGGCTGGCACGTAACTAATTAATCGCCTCAGCGATTGAAATAGCGAAAGCCAGTCCAATTAATGTTTAATTAATAAATCCTTTGGAATTCAAATTTTTGCACATGTATTAGCAGATCGTTGCTGCTGATCGGATGAATGAACTTTCAAGCAGTACCGTACTCAGACTTTGTCAAGACTTGTGGTGATCAACAATCGGAGTCCGAGATACCCATTGGTAATCGTCCAACCCTTTAATCCACCAGGGGCCCGTTTCTCGAAAGTCCCGAAACTTTTCGGACCCGAAAAGCCATCTCTTAAATTGCCAACCGCTTGTTTTGGAAAGCCGATCTTTTAACATGTTTTCAAGGTAACAAAAAGAAAATTAACTGTGAAGTTTGACAGATTAAATGCTCTCCGTTCTTGAGTTACAAAGGGAATTGTGAAAACCGAAAATGGCCCGTAAAGTTTCGGGACTTTCGAGAAACGGCCCCCTGGAGAGAACGATTCATTCAGTGTAAAATTTCAAGTATTCATCATAGACTCACCGACGGTTGCAATATGTTCTTTTCTTGCGATGTTATCGAAAGGAGGATATCAAGTCAGTGCCATCTGACTTACGCTTCCTCAACTCTGTTTCAAGTAGGATTGCGGATTAGGAAATCAAGTCTAGCCTTTTTTTAATAGCCAACTTATACCGTTCTTCGACTTGCTCACTCGTTTGCAAAATCGGCTATACCAGGTCATTAAAGTCTCAGAAGAAACTATTTAACACTCAATAAATAAAGGAATGATAACCAATGAGACTCTTAAGATTCGGCATAAATTCCAACCGCAAATTGAGTTAATGACAGACCGTCATATTTGACGTTCCAAATGTTCTTTTCACTGAATAGTCACAAAACACACGAATGTTTATCGATCTCTCAAATTGAACGCTTCATCACTCAAATGTCAGCAAACGAAGAGAGATATCATCAACGTGAGACCACTGAACTAAACTGCCGTGACTTCATATTGAAGTTTAGAAATTGTATCGTTTCATGGATACAGTATCAATTTTGGAATGAAGCCACAAGGTGATTTATCATGAGCAATTCGGTCAAATTATCCTTATCTATCTTAATTATGACCTCTACAAATCTGACATATGTCTATTATGAATTTCCTCAGTTGAGGCCGAAAACAAGAACAAAAATGATAGTAGCATAATTGCGCGCTTGAGACTGGGTTTGTCAAGTCGCAAGTGAAAACCAGAAGACCCCAGAACTGGATGGGTGAAAATTGCTGCAGACAATAGTCCTTGAAAGTTACCGTTGAGGCACATAGTCATTAAAGAATACGGGGGAGAATCAGGCCATGCTAGATCAAAGCGATTTGCGCCATCAACGTTATCGTCCAAACGGTGAAAGCCGTCCAAATTGTCGCTACTTCTGTCAAAAATGCCCCACAGCACAACAAACATCTGTAGTAGGGTATTTCATATTGGATTTATAAGCTATAGACAGACTACTTTGGAAACCTGCACATAGAATAGCGAATGAAATTCCGCAACATTGTCGACTGCGAATTAAAGAGAAAAATTCAATGTCAGCGCGTTTCTTGTTAAAATGATCTGATAGGGATTTAGCATGGTGTTGACGTGAAACGGCATGGCAGCCCGGGGGGGGGGGTACTCCCTTATATGGGCTGTATAGGTATGTGCGGCCCCAAAGGGTAGGGATTTTCAGCCGTTTTGGTCATAAATAGGGTATCGATTTTGGCCAATTTTCCGCCATTTTGGTCATAAATAGGGTAAGGGTTTTGGGAAGCGGGCCGCACACCCCTACCCAATTTTTCTGGGAGTACCCCCCCCCCCCCCCCCGGGCATGGTAGTCTGGTCCTTGTCATAAAAACATAAACATTTCACTGATTTTAACTCGTCTCCTCGCTTCCTCCTTTTGAGACTGAAGTTACTTGATACCTGTAGCTAACAAGCAAGAAACGAGCTACTGTAATATCAAACAAGCAAACAAGTTTCTTCCATTTTTGGCAAAACGCATTGAAAACGCAAAGTTTATCCTAAACGCGATGCATGCTAAATCTCTGTCATGTCGAAAAGAGAAGTGGATTAGGAAAGAAA
This sequence comes from Montipora capitata, assembly GCA_949126865.1. Classification (NCBI taxonomy): domain Eukaryota; kingdom Metazoa; phylum Cnidaria; class Anthozoa; order Scleractinia; family Acroporidae; genus Montipora; species Montipora capitata. Next base: position 1,807,728 of record OX421456.1, on the reverse strand, counting down.
AGAAAACGAGTGCGTTTTTTTAACGGAGAGAACCAGCTAAATGTTTAGATCTTTTACTGTCGTCCCAAATGGACAAAAATGAATTTAGTACACAAAAAACGTACTTGATACGCTTAATTCAAGGCTTATGACACCTTGAGGAAACGTCTGGTGGTAGAGGATATTGCAAGTATGTCTCAGATTTGTTCCATTTGAACGATCCATAGCATAAAATTCTGAATGCTCCATATCATGGACTTCTAGCTACACATAGATCACCATCACCACCCAAGAATTTGTTGGCATTTAAAAACGATATTAGCAACCTGAGCAAGAGCAGAAATTGATGTGCAGTATTCGGCCAGGTTAGAATTATGATACATGGATACTCCAAAAAAAAGGGGGACAGGATGAATAAAGAATAAAATTCGTATCGCCGGAATCTGTGACCGTGCATATGCGTGCATGTGGGTATTACGAAAGATAACAATTTTGCAAATTAGCTCGTATGTTACGCTTCTGTGAAAGGTACCGCCAATGTTGGCTTATATCACGCATTTGACAGCTCCTCTTACATGCATTTCAGTGTGACGCGCGCGCGGTCAGAGGTTTACCGCCACCGATCAGCACAAAGGACTTAGCCGGGACAGTTGACTGAGTGCGTTGCATTTGCTTGGCATGGAGAACGCATACTGTCTTAGGTAAGAAACTTATAATACTGTCCTTACACCAAACATAATGCCTCTTGTAACTAACCGACGACAGAGCTGCATTTGCAAACGAGTTGCGTGTAGGAATTTTGTGGACGTTTCTTACGTTAATATTGCAAGTAAACCCCATCATAACGAACTCGTTAAAGAGAAAATACACCGTTGCAAAACAATACCTCGAATAATTAATACCACTTACCTAGCCAAATGCCATCCACGTTACATTTAATGACCAAAGTAGAGGAAAAGTTTTGGCACTTTGCGATCGCAAAATTTCTTTTGAACCGCTGAGGAAAAGTGGGAATGTTGTTACTTGCCGTCATTATCACACTATCAGCGTTGGTGTTTGTGTACATAAAACATGATTTCCGGTAAAAAAAACTATCTTAGGCAACATCTAAACTACAGTACCTACTCGGTTCTGACTTAAGCCTGAGTACACACCTACCTACACTCCGTACCCTATATCAACAATAGCTTTGTTGTTGCCGTTTTTTCTCCACTCAAAAGTCCTGCATAGGTATGGAGGAGAGGGCAGAAAATCACATTTCATATTGCGTCGATCATTCGAATCTGACTAACTGATTTTTCGAGAGATTCCTAAGTGGATGAACAAACATCTTATCAGAAAAACGATGATTTCATATCATTCCTGCTTTTGCGAAAACTGAGTTTGTTTTGTCGCTGATAAGCAATATGCCTGTTTGGTGTAGATTAAGATCCATTGTGTCCGCCGCGCCTAACCTCGCGTGAAACTTTTTTCATCTTCAGCATTTCCTTTCTTTCCTCAGATTTTTTCATGAATTTTCTCAATACTTTTTATCTTTCAGCGTAGCTCACATTCCTTAAACAAAATGACGTGATACTTATCTAAGTTATCGCTGCGAATAAATTGGATCTGTGAAAATCCTTTTGAAAAATCCACCCAAAGAACATTGAGGCTCTAATTATCTGTATTGCGATAGTGATATGGGATGTATTTGAAGGGGTTGAAAACTTGCTTGCCTATTTCGGAGATACGCAACTGATTCTCCACGGAAGGTTTGAGATGTTTTCCAGATTAGCATGAGAGAAAGTCTTGTAGCGTTGGTTTCCCAGGCCACATTATCAGGACTGAGAGAATTTAAGGAGGATCTTAATTTTGTCTGAAGGATTAAGCACACACTCGACTTGACAAGAGAAAAATCTCACAGTCTCACGCAAGCACTCTGTATTTTACAAAACGTTTAAACGTGTTAATTGTAGCCACGCGTCTGAATCGGAAAGACCCCTTCAAGCGTTCCACAGCCACTTTTCTCAAGGCTTTTCTCATTATTCGGACGGACTGGTGTGAAGCAAACCACGTAACAGAACGGAACACGATGATGAAATGCAAGTTTACGCGAATTTCTGCGCACACTTTCTTTTTTGGTCGGAACAAAATGATTAGTAAGTGGCAGGAAAACCATGAACACATTGGTGAATTGCCAGTTAAATTAGACCGACAGTGAGAATGCAATATTAGGTGCGACAGCGATAAGACTAAGTGACGTTTTTTTGAATAGGACGTACTCGTCTTTGACAAGATATAATAGTTTTCGCTTTGCTTAACTTTTTGACCATCGTGGGAAAATCACCTCTCCTTTAGCACTGACAAAACGTTAATCTTTTGTCTTTCTTCTATCTATATCTTGGGAGGGGAATTCTAACAGAGAGATATCGCCTGACATGACATATACTTCACTCCGGGCAGATAACTGGGTTAATTCTGACCGACTAGCTGGAGGTTTAATACGGCCCCTCAGTGACTTGCGCTGTTTTGACTAACGTGAAACACTTTGTTTACAACTCTACAAAACTCGTTTAGAAACATTAAGCTAAAACGATGACAGCCATGCATTTAAAACAATCAAAGCGAAGCTGTTCCTTAGCTTATCTATCAGGCAATCTCTAATCCTCAGCTATTGCGTTGTCTTGCTTATATGAAGCAGATTTGCTCCAAATAACTTTTCTTTACGTAGATTTAGAGATGAAATTAGTGGGCTGTTCATTTTGTTTCCATACTCTCTCCCGCGAAGTTTCGAAAAACTCTTGAATTTATTGACCCCGTATTCTTCATCATTTACGCGTTAAACGAAAACAGAATGTCCAAATATTTAACGGAAATGCTTGTTTCGAAGTGGGACATGTGTATGCCTTGATAAAGGCAATATGACTACAAATCGAGAGTTATCACTCTGACCTCTATAACTAGATCTAACCGTTCCGAATTGATATCCATCGGTATATCTGTCCAGCTTTCGCTCAAATTTAATTTATTCCCCTAAATATTTTATCTCAAATAGATATTGTCCAGCATTGCTAGTCGCAGAGTGACGTGAGGTTTATTGACCGACTGATAGGCATCGACGGCGATATGCAAAAATTTGCTTCAGTTTCAATGTTAAACACACATTCACCTGAAATCTTTAAGGCCGTTGAAATTCTTTCTCCGGCCTGTCCGGTAACCCAATTTTCGACTTGTTTTCATAGCCCTGATTTTGCTAATTTTGACCGTGAATTGTCCCTAAAGGAATTTAAAAGTTATACATCATTTATGAAGGGTGGAAATGGTTTCTTATGTAATCGCAAATGTTCAGCCTACAGTTAAGTCTGATTTACGAGCTGACACTTATCTGACTTTAATACCCAGACCGGCGATGGGCATTCTGACATTTACAGTTACACCCCGTTGCGCATTGTGTCTGATAAACCATTTTTTTGACTTGTTTTCATAGCCCTGATTTTGCTAATTTTGACCTTGAATTGTCCCTAAAGGAATTTAAAAGTTATACATCATTTATGAAGAGTGAAAATGGTTCCTTATATAATCATAAATGTGCATCCAGCAGTTAAGTCTGATTTACGAGCTAACACTTATCTGACTCTAATACCCAGACCGGCGATGGGCATTCTGACATTTACAGTTACACCCGTTGCAAACTACAACATTAAAATTATTCTATTTTGTACTGCGAGAAGCTTACATTGTCAGATTCCTGGACAGATGAAGCAAGTCTAACATGTAGTACTTTTTTCTGAAAGACACCGTATGATGACCACTTGTCCCAAACAAAGATCGACTTTCACACTTGAAACAATCTCTTAGCTCTGTCGTTTTTGAACTGAAACACGATAATTTTCTTCACAAGCATAACTCCTTTCCACGTGCATACAATAAATGCGCTCCTTTTCTCACCGAGAGGCAGCAAGCGAAAGAGCCTAGGGTTCCCTTTTTTTTCGGGTTTGTTTCTCAAAACCGTGAAGCTTTCAAAGTTGGATTACTTCAATCACATTTGCTCGAGTTCCATCCGCTTCTCATAGGCTTTTCCTAACATCTTTGGCCTTCAGTAGAACGTAAGCCCACTGAGGGAAGCCCGTCGCAAAGCGGTTGTGAGGGCGATGGCTTATAAGTTGCCCCTAAAATCATTGGTTTCTGGAATACCATTGAAAGAGGCTATGTAAGGGCGTCGATTTTGTGAGATTTTCAAGAAATAAACGAGGTTGGTTTTTTTTTCTCCAAGGACACCGCCCCTTTATTCAAAAAAAGGTTTGCGCGGTGTTTAGATTTTTTATCGTATCGCGCGTAGACAGATTGCGCAAGTTTCAACGAATATCAGTTTACCACCCCCGGACCGAATGTTTATCATAGTGTTTATTATTGAACCTGAATTTGCACCTGCAACCCTCCTGGAACGTTCTCAAGAAACAAGCAACACTGAAAAAGTTAAAAAAAAAACGCCTCCTTGTTCTTTTTCTTTAATTTGTTTTCCTGTCAACTTTAAATATTTGTACGCTAAAACGTTCTTAAAAGACAAGAGAATCCAAATAAATTTATGGTCCAAACCTAATGGTGTTAATGATGTGGCGTGTTTTTCATCCTTTGCACACTGTACATGACAGCAATTTAGAAAAATTGCCTCTTAGTTTTTGTGGTCTTTATTGCGGTTTTGACGTTTGCGCATGCGTGGGCAATTTTCTTCTATGGAGAGCGATCTTGCTGAAGGTACAGCTAATGAGCACCACTTTTCAACGTCCGTGTATGCAACATTGATGACGCACGATCAGTAAATCTGCTTGGGAGTAATCTTTGACATGACAACATTAACAAGTGATCATTCGTTTCAATCCTGTTCTTCCTCTCAGTGATTTTCGAAAGTTCTGGAGTCGAACTTTTCGAACAGAACGTCTGACACTAATAAGTAAGGAAAACCTTGATAATTACAATCCTTTGTCAAGACATTCCAACTTCGGTATCTATGCAATCTCTGGCTTTGTATGGCAGGAAGATTCTATCTGCACCAGGCTATACGATCCTTGAAGAAACGGTATTTTTGCAAAAAGCGTTTACCGTAACCATTTACTAGTTATTACCCCGACCTTTTTCAAATCTAACTGTTTGCTTTTCTCAATCTATGCGCTTTTTGTAGTGGAGATATATTTCGTATATTCTTCTTTTCCAGTCGTGTTTCATTTAATCAGGAAGGAAATGCAAAAACGTTGCAAAATATTAGCCCATCAGAAGGTGAGAAGATAAGGTAGAGTAAAAAATATACCAATATACCAAGTGTAGCTCCTGGTGACCGCAATTCAGTCCGCAGTGTTCAAAGGTCAAAATAAACAATCAAATGTTCCGTGGTCCAAGTACTGTACCAGGATAACGAGTCGTTCGATACTAATAAGCCACGATAAACCAGGTTAATTCAAGGTTTATTCCATAGATTTTGCGGGCCTTAACGTCAAACTAAAATACAAACAACAAAAAAACGACGCCTTAGGGGTGAAGGCTAAAACACGTGTAACATAAATAGCCTGTCTAAAAGATCTATAATAAACGGAAAGGGAAAACAAAATACAAAACATCTTACCGACTATCCTCCTATGCACTCGAATCGACGGAACAAGTCTAAAGGGTGTATCGCAACGCAAATCAAAATACTGTGTAGTAAGAGATCGCAAATCACACACAAAGATGGGGGTATCCGGAAATCGATTGTAACTTGAGCAACGAAATAAGAAACCAAAATGAACTGAGCTAAATTATTATTCGACTAACAGTAACACCAAGTTTGCTGTATTTCAAAACCAAGAATGAGATAGTCATACAAAGCACAGTGTGTCGGAGCAAGTGATGCTGAGAAAGACAACCACACCAACTTGTCTATCAATATCTACAACGCAATACATTTTGCGATGATACAAACTTATTGGCCATTAATCCATTTGAATTGACTACAGCCTTTTTCTTAAATCCGTTGCTGAAATATAAAGGGCTTGTTTGTATTTATTTCGCTCTCCCTAGCTTGGTTCTAGGGTGTTTCCAGGTTCACAAATACTGTGGAACCTATTTGGAAACCACTCGTTGCGCGGAATGCTGGAGTGCAAGGGCCCGGGGGGGGGGGGGGGGGGACTCGATATATCCCTGGGTGGGGAGGTGCGACGAGGCCCCTCATACCCTGACCCTGTTTAAGACAAATATCGCTGATTTTCCTACCATGTTTAAGACAGAATTCCGATTTGTTATACCCTGTTTAAAATATTTAACCCAGTTTAAGACAAAAATTGATAAATCGATGCCCTGATTAAGACAAAAAATGATAAATTCGATACACTGTTCAAGACAAAAATCCCGAAAAACATACCCTGGCTGGCCGCAAGTCCCCATTAAGCCCTTTTTAGGGAGTACCCCCTCCCCCCCCCCCCCCCCCGGGTGCAAGGGCAAGTGATTTGTGGCCGAAAATCGAGCTAAAGATGGATGTCGCGAGTCAAACCAAAACTATTTTGTTAAATGGTGGATACCACTTAAGAGAACTATGGCTATTTACACTTTCTCGGCCAAGAATGATCAACTAAGGCGAGTTAATTGAAAGCAAAATTATTGCTAATCTGTGTTGACTCATGATGACAACATGTTAGTATAAGTATTACACGTAACCCAGGATTAGTTCTCAATACCGCAACAACAAAAAATAATACCATCCTTAAAATTGTTATCTTACTCCTTAATCTTCTGTGACAGGAAGATCTTCTTTGCATTTCTCAGTTGAAATTGTAAAACTGTAATTTAACCGCGAGGCACCTGATGCGATCAGTGAGAATTTTGCACGTTAATTGCCTTTGCCCGTGAAGGTGATAAATCACCAATTCACCTGGGTGTTTTGGGTAGCGAAGAATAACCCTTGACGTCGACAAGTTGGTTTCGAAAGCGAGTTCTAATTCAAGCTTTCTTTTTCTTTTGCTAAGCGCCTCTATTAAAATGCCTAGTGATTATCCTTCCACTATGTTTATGAAATAATCGCATTACAGTAGGGAGATCATTTTTACAATTATCACCTGGGACCGTCATTTGTAAACCAGATCAAAATAGGCAAACAATCTCATAGTATTTAAGTGCAAGGTTCACTTTGTTAATGAACAAAGACGAATTAAAAACAAACAACCGCTCAAAATACCTATGAACGAAAATCTGTGGTATATCAATGGCTACGTTGTTTAGCTCGAGGCCGCCTTCCGGCACGCCCATTTGAATTTCAAGTACGTGTCTTTGTCTTCCCCGTACCGTCTATAGTGTTACACTTCCGAGAAGTTTAATTACGTGAAAAAAGTCGTTGATGCAAGTGTTTCCCTTGTAAATTTGAAGAGAACCAAAAATGTTAGTTCTGGTACAAAAATGCATGAAGTACGATTCATCAATGTGGTGTTACTTGTGTTTCCCATGCCACAACAAACTGGTATTGATTGTTACTCTGTACCTTAATTAAATGACATGCACCATCAGGAAGAAAGCAATGGAATTTATCCTGCATGGGTTAGCTACAAGAACAAATTCACCGAGTTAAGAGCTCTGGATACATGTATAATGTGGCACGTCTTATGGTCGAACGATAGTAAATGTGGTATATTCAATTTCTGACCTACAGTATCGGTATTCACTGTTCCGATAATCACCTCACAGGGCATTCTCATTTTACTCTAATCAAATTCACTTAGCATTTATAAACTTTTTCAGTAGTTGTTGTCTCCTGGCTGTATCATTACAATTCCAACATCAGCCAAATATTTGAAATCACTTAATTCAAATAAACGATTCGAAGTCCTTTTGCTACGTGTATGTTTTAAGATAAATAGTATTAAAATCTGTAATCATAAGCATCTATCTAGCAGAATCCTAGAACACAGTGGAATACCATTATGACAAAGATAACAACAGGCTGAAATCCAGTATGTCGGTTTATGAAAAAATCTGTACAGATATAGACCTTTTGTGTATGATTGAGTATGCCTGGGGCAAACATACTGACATTTAGTTCATTAAATGGGGGAGGAGTAGTTAGCATGGCATGTGCAGAGATAAAAAGCTAAGCCTCCCAATGGTCAATCCCCTACTCAGAAGAAACGATTCTTTAGGTCAACATGTACACCAAATATCAAGTGCCAGAGCTCTGGTCGGTCTCATTGGGTCCTGCCACAAGGAAACCGCAAAATTTCGCTAAAACATACCAAGAACTCAAATATGCTAAACTTGAAATCCACTCGCTTTTTTGAAAACGAAAGAAAAGAGACAAAAGGTAAATTGCTCACAACCATATGAAATGGGAATGTTAAATTGCATATATTAATTAGAGAGTTGCAAGCGCATTTTGTACATCTCCAGCCATTACTAAAAACAATTTGAATTATAGATTATTCACATGTCCAAAACTTAATGCGGACGGATGCATTTTTTAAAAAAACAAGACCACAGAAACTGTTGCCAAGCCAATTCATCAATAGGAAGTATTTTCGAGAAATACTTCATATACTTAATCCCGATCCCGGTTTGGGCATGCATACTTAATACTACGAGGAATCTCCAAGGAGTCTTTGATAATTTTAATCCAATTAATACATGAAATGGCTCACAGGAACCTTTGATTAAAAACAGAAAAAAGATCTCTTAAGCCTAATTTTCGGCTGGACAGGTCGCGTGCCCACTTTGATCTTGTGACCGCCTTTTGCCTAAGAATATCTCGAAAGTTGTTAATGAAATAAATGCTGATGCAACTCTTTTGACAAAATAACACCGGAAAGCTCAGGCGAATATTCGATTTTATTATATAGATACTGATGAAATACCAGGATTTCTCCTTTTAATAAAAAATCATATCTTCACCGCACGCAATGAACATATCATTTTTATCTTTCACATGTGAGAATATAGGTGTCATCATGGTAACGAACACGATTAGCCAATAAAACGCGATCTTCGTCTTCATTGTAAGTTACTTTTGTGCTTTAATATAATTCTTCTCTACTACATTAACATTTTTATTGCAAAATTTTACATTATCATGATTTGCTTTTCATAACTTTCATACCTTGTTTCATGTTACATAACATGCGTGTTTTAGCAGTTGGTAACCACTTTTTCATCATTTCGAAAATGAATAAAACACGTTGTTTTAAATCTGGACATTTCATCAATATCTATATAATAAACAGAACATTACATGGCCGCTTGGGGATATATCCTCTATATTCTACGCAAACTGCGCTGCACTGCAGTCAAACTTATTCTTTCCCGTTTCGCCGCGGCGAAGATATTGACGTGTGAAACCTTCTCGGGTATTACTGACGATCTTTTCTTGTGCTTCCATTGTTATAGTAAGTCTGACAAAGCAAGATAGTGGTCTTCTCCTACGCTTTAAGCAATAGGTTTGATATTTCATTCTGCAACATCAACTGAACTACTATCCAATTCGCCCTCGCACGTTGACAGCAGAATCGTGTTACCAAACTGTTGTTAATCCTCTCCTTAATATTTTTCATCGATAGAAATCTGTCAAAGCCACAATTATCCTGGTTTACCCTTAATAGGTGAAGAAAAAACGGTTTGTTGACTGTTGTGACACTAGTTGAACAAAGAAAGATAGTGGGCATTGCGGCCTTTCTATTCAATTCTACTTTATTCAATTCTACCGAGGTTAAAAGTTTAGAATTTACGAGGTAGGACAGCCTTTTGTAAAATATGGTTGTTAAACAATAGTATTTTCAACAGTAAAAGGTCTAAGAACATTAAACCCAGGCTAAAATGGGGTCGAATCCAATGGTTAAAAACGATACACTCAAGGCAAATTTAAAGGAAACCTCCACTTCAACAAAAAAATAACTTTAAATCAGAGGAAATAGCCTTTACAGTCAAATCAATCTAACTTTTTTTCAAATTTCGCGAGCGCCGCCATCTTGGATAATTGTGACTGTTTCACTGTAGCCCCATTGTCATTGCACAAAAGCTCTTTGTGTCTGAACAATAGGGCAACCGTAACACGATACAACTATTCAAGATGGTGGCGCCCACGAAATTTGAAAGTGAAAATAAGCGATTTTAAAATTCAGTTTTCCTAATATAAACACTCTTTTCGAAACAAATTTTGAACAAATTTGTTTGGAAACATAATTTCCTACGGTTTAAACTTATTCTGTAGTAAGAGTGGAGGTTCCCTTTAAGAGCAGTAATAGGCCTGTTCATTCGGTAACTAATTTGTGATCCGCTTGAAAAAAACTTGGCTAAACTGCCACTGTCCGCCACTGTTTAGTTGTACTGTGAGTTTTATTTAAAAGGAATCCGAACATGGAATCATTTTTTGCGATACATTTTAATAGTTTGCGATTATAATTATCACCTCAAAATTTAATTAAGGCATGCACTCCAAAAATCTACTAGCATGGTTTACGGGTTAGTTCACTCCCACAAAAGAAGTGCTGAAAGGTTGGACTGAAGTTTGTTACTGAGACCTTGAACGTTTCCAAAGTAGAAAAAAAGCATAATATCAGAAATCCGTCATCGTCAGCAAATATTATTGTGACCTGACCTCTATCAATGAAGTTAAGGTGGCTCAAACCGGTTTCAACATTTTGGAGGGAATGTGTCGTTAGAAAGATAAACTCTACAACACAATGTTTCACTTAATGGCAATGTTATGGTACCATATGAAACACCAATAATTGCTTAAACGCCGGGCTTTTCGACAGGCTTTTCGACCGTTTGTTTTTGTTATGGAAATTCGCATTGCTTATGGTAGCGATCTAATTGGATGAATCTCAGCTTCGGGTGGAATTTTCATATATGAAAATTGTTCCGTGGCACGCAATGCCTGTCGGTTTAAGGTGGGCCTTTAACAAGATACACATAAATGTGACGTTACAAATTACCATGGCAACAAAAGAACCATCTAAAAACGCCCTGTTTTTTTTGGCTTTGTTAAGATGGCTCTTTTGTTGCCACGGTAACTCGTTACGTCACATTAATGAGTACATCTTGTTAATAAGCATCTACTGATGTTTCATATGGCATCATAACATTACCATTAAGTGAAAAATTTCGGTAGATTCAATCCTTCCAAATAGTACAGTTTGTTGAGAGTGTCAAAACTGGTTTAAGCCTTCTCAAGTGACAAAAAAAGGAGTTTCCAGAAATTGTGGTGCTGTGCGAGTGGAGACTTGAGGTATAATGCACTAAATTCTGAATAAATTGGTGATCAGACAAATCAGCTTGCCGAGCTTCTGTTGGAATTGTACTCCACGTTATCTCTTTGACGAAGAGGAAAGTCTCAAGCGTCTGCTGGAATTCTCTTCGGAAGGCTGATGATGTTCCTTATTAACACAGTTTATAACAAGCTTTAGTGACGACAAGGGAGCCAAAGACTGGGTATCGTTTGAAAAGGGTTATTTCTAAAGAATCATCAAGTGCTGTCAAAGCTTAAGTGGGCCCTTCGGGCTCAAGAAGTGTGTATTGACATGTCGCCGTTAAGAGAGGTGCACTGCAAAGGGTAATTTTATCGTCTATTGTCGTGAAATTCAAAATACAGGCTTCACCATCTGTCCTCTTTATTCAAATATTTATTTGGAGCATATTTATAACTAGGACTCCTTCTCGAGCATATTTTAAGGTGATTCAGTCGAAGTACAAATTTTCTAATTATTTTGAGCGTTTACAACAGTCCAGTTAACTTTCAAACTGTAGATAATACTGCTTTCAGCAGCCGTGAGATCATGTAGTTATTTGTTCTTTTGTTAAGGGTTAGGGTGGTCTCCAATCAGGTGAGACCTTGTAAGAGCTGCGAGGCTACCGAGTATCGGAGGGTCCAAGGGTCTTATCTTCTTCATCATCTGCACATCTATTGCGTTCAAGCCAATTGCCTAACCCCAAGACACTTGTTCTAATCATTTTTAAATGTTTGTTTTCATCGAACCTGAAGACCAACTTACTTTTACTCAAAACTCAATACCTTATGGATTTAACCCGCAAATAGTTCTTAATGCGGATTCGACTCTTCAATTATCATAGCTCTTCTTTAGCAAAGCCTATCATTCTTAGAAACGTGAAAAAGCTTCATAATATCACCTGGCACAGGGAAATTCTATTGTCCAAAAGAGGGATTCCGAGTAATTCAATCGAAGAAATCTTTGGCAATCGCAGTACAACGGTGAAAGACACAAACAGCGAAGAAATCGGTGGCCCAAAAATCGAAAAAGCTATAAGTTAGTCAGTGCATCTTTCGATTCTTTCCCACGACCTCTTATGCGCCTGGCTGGAATTTTAGGAAGGAAGTCGGCTTAGCAGCTACAAATCTCCTTTTTTACAGAGTTCTCAGTAAGATAGGAAAGAATTAGCCTGAGAATGTCTCTGAGTTGCCTTGTGTTATGCGAGATGGATAAGGCAACAGGTGACACAATGAATGAAATAGCGTGAGAAACTAACCTCACTTCAAACACTTCAACATGACCACTTTGGATTGCATTACTACAATAGGTCTTTGTTACCGTCTACACAAAGCTCTAGCGATAGTCACTGTTTACAAACATCTCCTTTGACATTCAAATTTGTCAACCAGTGAAACAAGAGAACCCTTTCTTTACGTCACTGGTGCGTGATGTCACTGGTGCGTCTTACACCGCACATAAGCCATCTAAATGGCAATGGATGACGTGACAATGAACGTCTCTTTTTAAAGACGCAAAGTTTCTGTAACAAAGTACGTGTGCAAACTTCTACAAGTACTGATGTTTCATCAGATTGTCTTACTACAGCTAATTTGTCATATTCTAAACATGGAAGAGACATGGTACGAGTGGGCTGAAAAAAAGTGGAGCTCATCACCTGTTTTTTTATATTTTTGCCATTTCTACATTTTTCTCTCTCTTCGAACCATTTTTAAACGTAACATTTGTGTACGTGGATCCTGAAATGAAATGCAAAGAAAGCATAACTATAAGCACGATTAGGCTAAGAGAATGTTGATAGTGAGTCGACTTAGACTCGGAAAAGAGTGATTAGTATCAAAAATCATTGAATGGTTTGAGGAATTTACACAGCCTTAAAATTAGCAGATTTGCGAGTTCGAGTTTTAAAAATCAAGACTTAAAAGCAATGACTCAGATTTGATTCACCAAGGGTGTCAACCACCTCATGCGGATTAAATTCATTTAGATATTTTAGACCTGAAACCTGGAATGATCTACGGGAGAAGATGACTTAGCTCGATATCGATTTAATTATGCAATCTTAAAAGATTTTCTAAGGAGTTTTGCTTATGATAATAGTTTTCAAAATATTGTTGTATGTGTTTTTGCTTTTTGTCAGAACTATTTAAGATGGGAATTAATAATTGTTATTATCTCAGTTCAATTAACCTGTGACGTTAACATCATCTTAAGCTGCTAAATAGACATATTTTTACATTTTTAAAATAGTATAAATAAGATGTGTAATTAGCTAATTTTTTTCTTGATAATTAGAGTAAATGCAATGACGGTTGTTCTTCATCATATTGTAAATTAACTCAGAATAGCCCTAGTTGGAGAGTTTATAAAATTACTGTACTGTAGCTAGCTTTCCGGGGGGGAGGGGGGAAGCTAGCAAAATAACGCTATTCTGTAAATCCGAGCTGAAACAGAGTTTGTGTATGTAACTATTCTTAACGTACGACCGGTGTTTTATATGATGACCAAATAAGAAATCACTCAGTACCAATACAAACTAAAAAGGAGCAAGAAAACATTACAAAATACATCTCAACCTTATTATGGATGAACACCTTATGTGACCCTTAAAAATATGTCTTTAAATGATCGAACAGGTCTATCCCTAACTGAAAATGTAATCAAACAGGTTGAGTTTCAGCTTAGACGAAGAAAGTTATGCACTTGTGAAGAGGATTGTCGATATATTAATCAATTTTAATCAACAGTCCTTCGCACGAGTACACTTACCAGGCGATCCTAACGGTATGACATGATGACTCTTGTGGTGGGGTACTCGAAATGAAATCTCTAAATTCTTCTGGTCCATAATTCTAATTTATTTATTTATTTATTTATTTATTTATTTATTTATTTATTTATTTATTTATTTATAATGAAGAGATTTCCGATAGCTTGGCTGTTTCTTATCTTGAAAGCAAGTTTAAAGAATTAGAGGGGTTTTCTTTCTTTAGTAGGGGCAAAAATTTGTTTTTGAGCTTTATGGAATCATAAGCTTTAAACCATCAACAACTTTCGGCAACACTTGTAATTTGATATTCGTAAAATGGGTAAAGCTTATGGCTAATTGCTATGATATAGAGGGACAACTTAAGCTCCTCGTAAGTGGGCTAACATCAAGGCTACTTTATCCCTGGCAATCCAGACCATAGCTGACATATACCGGCATATCATATATATATGTCTACCAGCGGATAAATTGAAGACTTCATCTATTATAAAAATGCTCAATGGTAAAACCAGAGCTGTTAATATAATATGTATAGACTTCTTCATGTATTTGCTACTCGGAGTTTCATGCTTCCCACGAAGCAATCATCAGGTATGATGATTGCTTCGTGTGAAGCATGAAACTCCAGAAGTCTATACATATTATATTAACAGCTGATGATTGCTTCTTGTGAAGCATGAAACTCCGAGTAGCAAATAAATGAATTAGTCCGAGTCCAGAAGTCTATACATATTCATGATATACATATACATATATATATATATATAATACAAAGATTAGTCTCCGCTACTTAGTTATTACTTGTCTGCCATTCTTGATAAAGTCATTAGCGAGACGAATATGTTTTTTTGTTAAGTTGCAAGTTCAATCTTCATGACTGTCAGGAAATGAGGAACCTGGATAAAAGTTAATCGCCTTGTATGAGACATGCAAATCACTTGCCTAAAGGTACGCGCAAATGACTCACATTTAATCGTACAATCGGGACCTCTGAATTCGTGTGATGCTGGGATTGAAAGGCCTCAGATTCTGGGATTGAAAAGGGATTGACAGAAAATCCACGTAAAAGCAATCTAATCAGTGCGATTATGTCTTTGCACGGAAAGGTCAGTCAGCATTCTGCTTGTTATAACGGATTGTCACTTTGCAAATACGGGTGTGGCCCACGGAATCAAAACTATAAAATTCCAGAAACCACTAAATCCTGTATCATTATATTTCTGCAGCCCTTGAGACGAGCGGAGTTTGGTTTGTTCTCTGACGGAGATA
>OX421456.1:1780000-1782500 GCA_949126865.1 Montipora capitata | reverse complement strand
AAGTATGCTGTTTGCTTTCTTTTAACTGCACTTTTTCATGTTGTTATATTTTCCTTAGTTTACCGTCTTACGGAGGACGCGGGTTTTAGTTTCGACGGCCTAAAAGATATGACTACGTACTGTTAATTAATATGGCCAATGGTCGGCTTAGCCATTTGTTACAGTTACACCTATCGAGAGCAATGTACCATAACCGGACTCGAAAATCCCTAAAAACCAGCAGGGAACGTGTACCCCCGACCAAGGCCGTGGTGCGACCTTTGGGGTTCTGGGGTATTCTTATTGAAAAACACTATTACAATTTACAAGAACGCCATCATGCACAGACTAACGAAGGCATGAAACATTTTTTTCAGCGCGATATAACAATAAACGAAACTGAAATTGTACACGTGGCGAGGGATGACCGTCGAATGACTAAGCCTACCAACTCCCGCAAACTACAAGCCTAAATCCCACAAACCACTGCACACCCCTAACACGGCTCACCAGGCCTCTGATACGTGCCAGCAAGATGGCAATTTATGCTAATTTACAATCATCACAAATTACATTATCTGTTGTGCTGATGTGGCAACTGTTACGCGTAAAAGTAAGGAAAATCTATTAGCGACCGGTACGGAAACGGTGGAAAAGGGAAGATCCTCAATTAACTGAGCTTAGTTTATATTCCAAGTCAGCAGAAAAACTGGACTAATAGAGCCGATGAAATGAGAGAATAGATAAGAGAAAACAAATAAAAGAATTGTGAATTGCCTAGGACTGTGACATTGCGAGGGAGAGCTCAAGAAATTCTTAATTTCGAAGGTTAACTTTTGAAAAGTTCGATGTGTTCGTGATGACTCTCATCAGGCTCTCAACTGGCCTAGTTTTTTGCGCAGGAGACAACTTCTATTAAAATAAATATCACTCTAGTGAATGTTCAACTATGCAATACTGATTACTGACTAGACTCATAGTTAGTTACTATACTAGACTCAAACTTAGCTGCAGTGGTCCTCCGAAGTGTTTCCAGCCTGGGGCCCGTTTCTCGAAGTCCCGAAAACCTTTCGGGCCTTAAAAGCCATTTGTGAAACTGCCAACCTCTTGTTTTGAAAAGCCGATCTTTTAATATGTTTTCAAGGTAACAAAAAGAAAAATGATTGTTAAGTTTGATGAATTTTAAAAGACAACTTAGCGAAGAACCTTTTTCCCACAAAGAATTTCAGACTATAGAGAAGTACTTTTATTGAGTAGTTTGAGACATCTTATCTTTGTATCCATCAATTTGTGAACCAAAATCCTTAAGCGGATTATTCTTATCGCTGATTAAGATTAGCAAATGTTAAAGTTTGTCTTCTAGTGAATTCCTTCCGACTTCATCTTGTGCAATCCCTTTTGTCGGGAGAAAGAATTTCTGAGATGCGTGAAGACATAATTGGTGATAACTTGACGGATTTTCTTCTCAAGAGTTTGATAATGTCGAGTGGTTATCCGGCTTGTGCCTGGCTGTTGTGAGATTATGGTTGGATGTTTGAGCTCCAAAAGCTCACTCTATCAACTTTGAAAGCATTTTCGCTCCAGGAGCAAAACTCTTGAAACAAGACGTGACATTCCAAAGTCAAAATTATTTCGTAAATTTTGCATCGTCATCTCTCAAATCGACGCTACAATTAGTTAAAATTTCTTTGGTGTGGCACAATTTTTAATTTTTAAGATGCACTAAATTTTTTATTTAAATTTTTCAAATATTCAATTTAAAGCGCTTAAGGAGAGCTCCGATCTGATTACTGAAACTGTCTGGCATTACCCTTCGACGCGAAGTGATAACTGGTGATCGATGCCACCTCATTTTGAGTCACGAACTATTTTCTGCCTTGTTAATTAAATATGAAAGCTTTTTAACAAACACCATTCATGCCACTGCCGGTATATTAACAAAACTCATGATTACAAAGTCACTTGTCTTTGTGTAAAGTTACTTTTGTGTCACTAATGACTCCCTAGTGAGTCTTCACTGATTGACTCTCGCTTCGCTGAGTTTTTGTGTTTTATTTCTTTGTAAAAAAAATACTGTGATTGTCGATTTATCCAAGAAAATTTTCTCAACAGGGGTCCAGGGATGACCGAAAGAGCCCGAAGGCTCCACAAGTCCATTGAGGAACAGAATACTGAGCCTGATTACCACAGCTATGTAAAGACATTTGAAGCAATGTTCTGGTAAGTCCCTCCTAAGTTGACTGTCTTTATGGAGCTCACGGTTACTGCCAACACTTGTCAAATGTGTTGTCTATCAGGCTTTATCGCCAACAGATCGGCTGCTGCTTTGAACTGATCAAGGTTCTCTTTCTGTCTGTACAAATGTTTGTTATGCATGCCTTATTTTAACCAGAACGTCAGATTCATTACTGTTGACGAACGAGTTTTGCGCGCACACTTCAGTAGGCGTCAAAGGCCGGTGAACTTCCATACTTGTCAAAGAAGGCAAAAAAGCTAAGATTAACTGGAAATACTTTATATT
>OX421456.1:1760000-1765000 GCA_949126865.1 Montipora capitata | reverse complement strand
GTTTGTAGCACTGATATACACTGTTTAAGCCTAAGCACTTGTTCAAGAATGATTAGCTTTTATAAAATGTTTGTTTTTCTTGATTTTTCTTAATTGTGATGTAAGCCACCCGTCATGTAATTTTCATGAAATTTTGAGGGAACAAGTCGTGGGTGACGCGCTGTCTCTAGTCGCATGAGTCGCATGTTTCTGTGATTGCACTCACGTGATAAGACGACCATGTTGGTGCCAAAACAATGGAAAAACGTAGCTCGCGTTTTGCATAACAATAGAGTCAAATTCCCAAAATACTTTTTCGTTATTGTTCTTTCCAACAAAAATGGCCGCCGTGACTTCAGGTGCAATCAAAGAATCTGAGGTGGAGTTTGTTCAGTCTGGCTTCTCAACAATGACCTCCAATCTCTCCCTGGATAGCTAAACCCAAAACTGCACGTAAAAACCAAAACCGCAGTCTACTCTGAATGCGTCCTCAGCACCCTGTTGTCTGGGAGCAAGACATGGCCTGCATACGCCAGACAAAAAGCTAAAGGAAAGGAACTTTATTTAAGTGTCTAGTCGTTCTAGTGCCAGAGCACTAATTGGGGACACTGTAAACTGAAATTAACAATTCACGCAAATCAAGTCGAACGTTGGTTTTTGAATAGAGGCGAAACCGGAGTACCCGGTGAAAACCTCTCGGTGCAGAGTAGAGAACCAACAAACTTAACCCACATATGACGCCGAGCCTGGGAATCGAACCCGGACCACATTGGTGGGAGGCGAGTGCTCTCACCACTGCGCCAGCTCCGCACATCTATTTGGTAAGTCCCACCAAGAAGTCTATAAGGAGAGTAAAAGCAGAGAAAACCAGATACCTGGGCTCCTGATACCGGTAGATGTTCGACAGAAAAGCACACGGTCTGTCAGACTGCAGTGACACAGGCACCTGCGGGCGCCGTATACCAAACACCCCATGTACCCCCGGTTCTTGAAACAAAGCTCACTTCCACCGCTTAAGCCGGCGCAGGCACCTACGAAACTTCCAGTGTGTGATATAAAGATCGTCAAAAGTAACCTCCAGGTAGGGGCGTAGCTGGGATTTTTTAAAGGGGGAAAGAGGGGAACAAGCCTACAAAATAGCTATGATATGCTTTGCATTATGTTGTTGTTTGTCAAAAGAGGAGGGGGGGTCACGGGCACCCCATGGCAACGCCCCTGATAGGTTTACATTCTTGTCTTGTGCAGTTGAGTCAAGATATGAGCTTGGAGAGTAATTAGCTTAGACTTTCTACACGAGGTTCTTGTTGGCACATTACTAACATTAACGAATGCCAACGATATCTTATCTGTATCATCGCTTTTGCTGATGGCTAGCTGCTTTTTACAGACCGATTTATTTTTATAAAAAAAAAGCAGTTCTGGTTCAGTGAATATATGACGTCAGGGTAGTTTCTTGTGATTGGTCATCGGGGTCCTGCGAGAGAAATCCAATCTAAAAATAAATCGGTCTGTGAAAACACCGCGACATGAATATAGGGCTGTTGCCCACTCCTAGTCATGGGCTCCTGGCTCATGTCAGCAATGAACTGACTGCGACTGACAATGGTTCACTCTAACAATAGTCAAGTTTAAGCTCTCCCTTAACTGGAAAAACGGAAAAACCTCGTTCCCAAGGCATTCCCAGTTCCTCTCTTCTATCCGATCACAATGAGGTTGGCTGTATGACATCTCCCGTTTTATTAAATACGTGGTTAGTTATTTAATTTTGAAATATGATGGAATGTAAATTTAAGGAGCAGTTGGCATCCCTCGCTTCACAACCAGAATCGGCGTCATATGTCGGTTGAGATTATGAATTCTGTACTCTGCTCTGAGCCAGAGTATCGTTTGGGTTGGATCGAGCATGAAATGGAGGCTATTGTGGGGGAATCTTTTCACATGCAAATCATTTCCCCGCATTAGCCTCCATTTCATGCTAGATCCAGTCAAACAGAGAGAATACGAAACTGGCCTCGGTTGTTCAAAAGGTGGATAACGCTATCCACTGGATAAAATCACTATCCAGCGGATAAACACTAGAAAAACCAATTGAGTTATCCAGTGGACAGCGATTTATCCGCTGGATAGCGCTATCAACCCTTTGAACAACTGGGGCCAGGTCTATTGGGACAGCAGCAATTCAGACTAAGGACAACTACGTTGCATTTTCAATGCCTTTATTCAAGACAAGTGTCATATTTAAGCCAGTTATAACTCTACTTTGTTACTGTTTAAATTTGTTTTTGGATATACGGATTATTCTTCTTTAATGCGATCTACTTACTAGGAAGAATTTTATTTCTTAGAGCAGTTGTGCGTCGCGGAACATAATAGCTGGAACGCTTTGCGCATGTCAAAGTACCCCTTGAAAAAGGTCTGAACCAATCAAAAATCCAGAACATAATGACTCCGGGACCAAGAGCCCACGAAAAAATTAACCACTGACTGGTGTGGAAAACAGGAGAGTAAAAGGTTTGATCGGTGTTAATTAAGGGCATGAAAACAATGTCTGTAACTGATGCAAAGCGCGGGGAAAATATCACCGGTGCAAAGAGCACCATTACGTTTACACAAGAGTGACCAGGCTCCCAGATAGTCGGGAAAGCGAAAAAAACTGTTTGCGAAAAAAGAACCTCGACCCAAGCCCCCACTTTTTCCGCACGCAGTTT
Source organism: Montipora capitata (assembly GCA_949126865.1). Taxonomy (NCBI): domain Eukaryota; kingdom Metazoa; phylum Cnidaria; class Anthozoa; order Scleractinia; family Acroporidae; genus Montipora; species Montipora capitata. Next base: position 1,762,313 of record OX421456.1, on the reverse strand, counting down.
TTTTTTTCGCATTTCCGACTATCTGGGAGCCTGGAACAAGCTATGACGCAAGCAATGGCTGCATTAAATGGACTGAACAAACTATTTTTAAGTTCAAACTTGGGTTACAAACAATTTGTGGGCTTTAAGTTGTTTAAAATCTGACGCGCACTACAACATAAAGGATCAGTAATAATCCCAGAGGATCCTATATGAAAACTGGCATTCTGAACAAAAGGATTGGCCATTGCATTTCGATACAACAAAATCTAAAAAAGGCAACCTACCTAAAACGAAGAAAAATAAATTTTGCATCTTCAAAATACCCGAGCACTGCAAACTTCGGTTAAGAACAAGCAATTAACTGTCAGTTATTTTTTGATAACTTTTTGCAACTATTGCTGCTTGCAACCGGTTCACTTATTGCAAGCTAATAGTAAGGACAGAAGAACTGAATTTCCCACAAAGAATTTGAAATCACGAAGAGTTGTTCATTTGATTACTTTCACTTTCCAAAAAGGAAAATTCCGACAAACTTTAACGCAAAGTTTAATTACTAAAACAACCCGGCCACCTTTGTGCTTCATGGAACAGGATTGTTATGCACTATTCATACACAAATACTTCTACTAAGAACTGACTAAGGCAAATAAGGGAATTGCAGAGTGAATAATACCTTAAAATATCAACAACTTGTTGGTTGATAAGTATTGTAAAGAGTAGAATTAGGTTATACCAGTACTGTTAACACAATCTACCTTCCAGTGATTCTTTCCATGAATAATTTGCTCTATTCAACTTGCTTTACCATGGTCATGCCACAGAAGCGGCAGAAAAGATTTCAAAATGCAACATCTCTCATATCAATTACATATCCTTGAATTAAGTTCGAGTAGTATTGCGTAAAATGAAAGGTATTGTTTTTTTTTCTGCACATCCCTATTGCTCAACCGTGCTGACAAGAGCCATTTTTGAGAAATCGAACTCCTCTCCAGTGCAGCGTTTGTAGACGTCAACAATGTCGCTGCAAGTGGTCTGGAAGTGAGTGGTGGCATCGTAAGACGTGGAGATAAAAACCTAAGAAAGATATATCCTAGAACATTAACAAAATTACGCTCCATTTCTACATCATTGTAAATCATACAAAAGATATTGAAGCGGCGTACAGGAAGTTTACTGTACGCAAGGACTTTAAACAGTTCCGTTATTTAAAGCAATCTTTCCTATCATTATTCATTACATTTCGTGATAATAATAATAATAATAATAATAATAATAATAACAACAACAACAACAACAACAACAACAACAACAATAATAATAATAATAATAATTATTATTATTATTATTAGTAATAGTAGTAATAGTAGTAGTAGTAGTAGTAGTAGCAGCAGCAGCAGCAGTAGTAGTGGCAGTAGCAGCAGCAGCAGCAGCAGCAGCAGCAGCAGCAGTAGTAGTAGTATATACTAAAACAGTAATAATCTAAAACAACTATTCACCTCAGTGACGGTGGCTACATAACAATTAGACCCGTAGCCCTTGCGGGCTACGGGTCAAAAGCCCATGAGGCAAAGCCGAATGGACTACTGACCCGTGGCCCTTGAGGGCGAAGGGTCTAATTGTTTTAGTATCACCCAACTAGTCGGACAGAAGTTAGCAAATGCAAGATGAGGAAATATTTATTTGGGAATAAAACGAAAGAAAGCGTCACGCTGTTCGCCACTCGAGGACTATTACTAATAGTCCTCTAGTAGCGTAGCCAATTAAAATGCAGGATTTGCATTAGTCCACTAGTTGGGTGATACTAATGGCGGATATTTACCTCGACGCCAGCCACCTCCACTTCCGTGAATAGTTGTTAATTATATTACATTGCATAATTTATGAATTACCAGGAGCTCATCCCTGGGACCAAACAACTGGTATGACCATTTGATTTCTCGTTTTCTCACACTTGGCTCATATTAGATCCATGTCCTCTTTGTTTTATTTATCGTTTTCACTGTCACGCAACAAAAAAAATAATAAAATCGGTCTGGAATCCTTATCCGATACAAGGCGAGATTGCTGTCATAATTTTGTTAGCGAACGCGACTTCGGGCGTGATGCCCAACGAGTTTGCCAAGCAGAAACGTCTGTGACGAGTCCCTTGGTCGGGATGAAACGAGCTTCGTAAGACTAACCACGAGAAATGTATTTTCACAAAATCGAAACCGTTCAATGAAATATGCCAAAAACGTGGAATGGTGTTGGAAACAAATTCATAAATCCTCTCACCAATTCTTAGGTCTATGCGGTACATCGTTTCTGAGCTAATTGTCGAAGCGTTTCACT
>OX421456.1:1747500-1750000 GCA_949126865.1 Montipora capitata | reverse complement strand
TTTAACTGTAAGGAGGTCTTCAAAGTCCGAATACCAGTAATTTAATGTAACAGTATTTGTAAATCAGGTCAAAAGCAATTCAAAATTCAAACTAGGCAATATCTTCTTCCCATTACATCACTTTGTTGACAAACAGTAATTGATCAAGGTTGCAAAATAAAGCCCCAGTACACAAACAAATTCTACACAATAATTGTATGAAGGAAGCAGATTGTAGTAAAGAATACAATCTGCTACAGTGTAAAATTAGCTACACATAGCCCACGTAGATCTACGAAGATCATAAAAACATTGCAGAAAGCTGTAGTCGGTAGAAACCCAGGATTCTGGTGACTAACCTGTACAATTTGACTTTACAAAGTGTTTCCTTGCAAGGCATTTTCAAGTAGCTGAAAGAAGCAAGTTTGTAAAGGTAAGATGTAAGTAAGGGGTAGTTTCTAAAGAAACTGTGGTGCTGCGTCGGTGGGGAAGTAGTATACAAAAATTTTGGGTTCTATCAACGGAGTTGATAATGTGAATTGGCCACCGTAAAGAGATTTCAGAGTCAGCTTTTAGAATCTCTGTACGGTGGCCAATTTACATTATCAACTCTGTTGATAAAACCCAAAATTTTTTTAAGATGTAAGTACTTGATGTGTGGTACAGGAGTTATCTTTCTTTGGTTCCATTGAGGAGAAAACAAACGTTATTTTAGAGTGTTTAACGCATTGACCCCTGATAAATAAATTTTACTCTGTTTAACGCCAGATGATTTTACTCGTCAACGGGGGGTCATCCTAGGGCGTTTGAGGTCTGAATGGGTTAATAAGATTTAATATTCCACTATTACGCCATTTTACCATATTATTTTGGTCAAGAGAAAAAATATGAGATGGTAACACACTGTAGTGTCCCCGGTTTGACTGGTTGAGAACTGAGCAAATACGGGCGGAACAGGAGGTTTTCAATGAAAGAAACTGTTTTCAACAAGATGCAAAGCCTGAGAATTTAGCTTGTCATAGCTTCAGTGTCACTCGGCATTTTGTTTATCCAATCAAATAAAGACCTTTGGCTGGCTTACTGTGCTGTTGACATCGTTCGCACGCACCTTAAGGACAGATGATGCATTTTTTAAAAACACTCTTACCAAATAAGATTGAAGCAAAATTACACCTTTTTTGTAGTGGAATAATAAATCTCTTATTCGATGGTTTAACATATAATACTCGTGGACATTTTTGCTCATTGCTCGTATTTTTCCTCGCCCTGCGGTGCTCGGAAAAATACTACGCAACTCGCAAAATATTTGTGCGTATTATATGTTAATCCATCAAATAAGATGTATGTATTATACATCTACACGAACTACTGTACTGTATCTTTCGTTATGTGTTGGAAGATTGTCCAGACGGATAATGTACATGTATAAACAGACAAACAACAAATGTTGATGGATAATGCATCTTATGTAGTTCATCCTCTCTTTTCAATAGACGAATAACATGACAGATGAATACAATGTAATTTTGTCTGGATGGATTATGCCTCTCCAGTATAAAAACAGCTATTCTGGCCATTTAGCCTGTGACAGTTATACTAAGAGATCAACAGACGTTTCTCTTTTCTCGTAATTTCAGAAGCCATAAACAGAGTTGAAGATGAGCACTTATTCAATAAAAGTTGTTTCGCAGAACACGTTAACTTTTATATTTCCGTAGCGTAATCTTCGTAACCTCTCGAAACAACAGGACTATCGTAAATATGCTGATTCTTATATAAGTCAAAATGGCACACCTTGCGAATGAATAAATTGCATGTTACGTAATTGTCCGCTGGAATTTTTGCTAATTAGTTTCCTACTATCTTTAAACACAATAATGTCACACGGTATTTCTCCAACAGTTATTTTTGAAAAGGCCCTTTTGAAGAAGAGGTTTGAATAACACATAGCATTCAATCAAGACAAGCCTGAAATCCTTGATTTTCAGGTCTTAGGGTAAACAACATGTAAACCAATTGTCATATAATTGTTTCCATTTAATTCATTTTTACGATTTCTTGAATGAAGTGGATGACCTATGGTTACACTCTCTTTCTTTCTTAAGTTAACCTTGGAAGGCATGTAATTACCAATTTTGGCTTTGTGAATTTGAAATTCTCTCTGCAAAGTGTACAACTCCATCAATAAGTGGCAAGGAGCTCACAAATCAGTTACCTTTTACAATAATATATTTTCCAACCAGCTGTATGTTTTGTCATTCAATGAAATTTGTTCCGGCGTTTCAGTCTTTGGAAATACTTTCATCCAATTAAGAGTTCAGTTGATTCTGAATTTGACCCTATAAGTTCATGATCACTGCGTGATTTTTACAGCTATCCAAACATGCAGTATTCTCTAAGGCAAACTTGATGAATGACTTTTTTCAAATTCTTGCGTATCCATTTTATTGTAGCAAATCAAAAAGAAACAAATCAATACATGTGCTGAGCATCACCTTGCAAATATAGGTAATACATGCCT
>OX421456.1:1725000-1727500 GCA_949126865.1 Montipora capitata | reverse complement strand
TATCCCATGAAAGGAAACTGTAACGCATGCAACATTATCCACAAAAGAGACATACATTGATCTTATTTGCGGCACAGATTTCAAATCAAGATACAGAAATCACAAATCCTCCTTCAGAAATGAATGGTAATAGAATGTAACTGAACTCATTAAATATATTATGTCTCTGGAAGACAGGAACATTAATAATTAATGCATGAAATGGTAGTATAGTAAAACAAGCCTGATCATAATTATTCAAACATCAGCAAAAAATGTAATTTTCGTTTATGGGAATACTCAAAGAGATTTCTGTTAAAATCAATCATTATGTAATAACACAACCAATCCGTCCCTGGATAAGTCACACTAAACAATTTGTTATTTCTGTTAGTATCAGCCATTGCGTATACATGTACGTAAATTTCATTCCAACAATAGCTTTGTTACTTGTAACACTAAAAAGAATGTTCTCAATTTACAGACTTGTACATTGTATATCCTACAGTCATTGTATCCATTATCCTTGGCAGTTGCCTGATGATTGCTTCACAAGAAGCATGAAACTCAGAGTAGCAAATAAACATGTTTGTACTAGTCCATCTCTAGAAATCTACTTATCTATATGCATAACTAAATGAGGTCTGCTATTAAGAATTAAAAGCTCAACTAAGATATGAATCAAAGTGGCACAAGGCCCGTTGACAAGGACAGGACAGCAGAGAGAGGAAACAGAGGAGAATGAAATAAAAAAGATCAAACAGGAACACAAAAAAATAAGAGTTGCCAACCCATACAACTTTCCCGTATTCTACCTAGCAACCATGTGCAGAAAATACTGGCAAGCGATACATGTACATGCAAGTAAAACTTGAGGAACAGGAAAGAAGGTGTGGTGAGATCAATCATTGTGAAAAAGTCCCTTTATGGCAACAGAACATGCAGTTGGGAAGACTGCCCCCTTTGTATCATTAATACAAATGCATAATAACCAACAAACGTTTCCATGTGGAGGAGTATGGTGGGAGCATTCAGATTTCCTTCCTTGTAACCATGAATGATCACTGAATAAGCACATTACAGTATTTTTCTTATTTATTCTTTACTTAATAAATAATAATAATAATAATAATAATAATAATAATAATAATAATAATAATAATAATACTTTACTGGTTCACTTCAATGGGAGGGAAGAATCTGGGTATACTTAATAAGCTTCGTTATTATGTCTCTATTACTACTCTTAGGCAACTATATTATGACCTCATCTACCCTTATATTTCATATGGTTTGAACAGTTGAGGAACTGCAAGCCAAAATCGGACTTCAAACTGTAAAAAGAAAACAAAACAAATGTATTTGGTCCATATTTTTTGCTTCCCAAAGAGAAACTGCTTCTCTTTACTATAAACTACTCGAAATTCACACTCTTGACAATGGATTCAATATTAGGATGGTATCCTTTATCTATAAACTTAAGTATTTCCCTGATAACACCCCAGGAGTTCTTCATAATTTAGTAATACCTGCATCCAGAATTCATAGCTATAATACTAGATATGTTTCAAGAGAGAACTTATACAGATCAGTGTCCAGAATCAATTATGGGCTTTCAAGATTTACACCAACAGCTTCTAGAATTTGGGAAAATATACCTTATAATATTAAAACTTTACCTTTTCCTTCATGTATTAAACAGGATAAGTGTTACCTCCTTGACAGTCAAACATAATTATTAGATTCCCTTCTTTCCTAATTATTATTTTTTTGTGTGTGTGAACGTAATGTAAGACTCCTTAGATGCAACCCATTGATGTACATAATATCGTATATTTATGTAAAGTTCTGAATTTATTACTACTAATTTAATTTTTATCTGTACTATCTATTTTGCCAGTTCGCTTCTATACATATATGTATATATTTTTGTTTTCCTTTCATCTAATTCCTGTGGTAGTGGTCATCTCGAGAGCATTTGCTACTATGGCCACTACGCACTTTTCCACTTTTTCTCACTCATGTATAAATTACAAAGTACAGAGTTGAATATATAGTGTGAACCAAAATGCTAATTAACTGTAAGGAAACATGACAATGTAAAAGATTACAAAGAAAGTTTTAAATTAACATGATAAAGTTGATGATTAAGTGTAGGTTTCTCCCACTGAATATGAATGGCTTCTTTTATCTTAAGTTGGAAGGTGGTAGAAGCGTGATCTAGAATGCTAAAATAATCATTAGAGCACAAAGTGCAGCAATGCTCAGACCTTGCACGTCTTCAAACATCTACAAAATTCTGAGCATTGCCGCACTTTGTGCTCTAATGATTGTTTTAGCATTCTAGATCACGCTTCCACCACCTTCCAACTTAAGATAAAAGAAGCCATTCATATTCAATGGGAGAAACCTACACTTAATCATCAACTTTATCATGTTAATTTAAAACTTTCTTTGTAATCTTTTACATTGTCATGTTTCCTTACAGTTAATTAGCATTTTGGTTCACACTATGTATTCA
>OX421456.1:1705000-1720000 GCA_949126865.1 Montipora capitata | reverse complement strand
GAAAAAATATAGATATAAAACAACATTGGTGCATATTAATCAATTTAATTGTCACTGAAGATGTCATATTTATTTGAAATATAAACAATGTCCTTGCATTGTATTACATTTTTAATAGAGGATGATCACATGGATAAGTGAAATAGTTTGGTGTGTGAACAATGAAGTCATTTTGTCTGTGTTCGAACAAGCTGTCTAAGTATTCATCCAACCATTAACAGTAATATTGATAATTCATGAATGACAGTCAAGAAATCCTATATTAAGTTGAAAAGTGACTGATGTTATACTGTCATTTTTGTTGTGACTACCCTTACTGCTAGCTCAGCTACAGAGTCCATGTAACCATTATACCAGTTTAAAGTATGAAGGAAAATGTATAGATTTAACTAATTCATTACCGGAATAAATGGTTTGGTCTTGATTTTGGGGATTATTATTATAAATTATTTGTTCTATAATTTTGTATTTGTTTGAGGTTGTTTAATTTGGTTGTTGGAGGACAAAATAGAAGGATGAAAGATAGCAGATTTTTGGAAAGCAGGATTAAAAGAGAAAGAGCTAGAGAAGAGAAAAAACCTACAATTGTAAAAACTACCTAATTAAATACTACCTTACCATTAATATTAAAGAAGCAAGGAAGAAAAAGAAAGCAGATAATTGTAAAAAACCTAAGAAAGGAGGAAGAGGAAATGCACAAAAGAAAGCAAGGATAGCAACAGCAGCACAGCAAATAAAGCAAGCCGCCAGAGAAATGCAAAAAAGCCCTACAATTGCAAAACACCTAATTGCAAAAAAAGCGCCTAATGGTATGAAAATGGAACATAAAGCATGCAACACAACACAAGCCACAAAGCAAGCAGTCAAATTGTGAAGAACAGCTCCCCTCCACCGAAAGTCACCCAACTGTTGGCCCGACAGTTGCCCGAGACTTGACCGACAGACTACCGACAGGTAACCAACAGGTTAGCGACTGTCGGTATGCTGTCAGCCGACAGATGGCTGACTCTTGGTGGAATGGAGCTGTTCTTTACAATTACCACGCAAGCAACACAAAGCATTGAGCAACCAAAAAAGCAACACAAAGCAAGCGACACAGAAAAAGAAAAAAAGACATGCATAGCAACAGCAGCACAGCAAATAAAGCAAGCTGTCAGAGAAATGCAAAAAAGCCCTACAATTTGCAAAACACCTAATTGCAAAAAAAGCGCCTAATGGTATGAAAATGGAACATAAAGCATGCAACACAACACAAGCCACAAAGCAAGCAGTAAAATTGTGAAGAACAGCTCCCCTCCACCGAAAGTCGCCCAACTGTTGGCCTGACAGTTGCCCGAGACTTGACCGACATACTACCGACAGGTAACCAACAGGTTAGCGACTGTCGGTAAGCTGTCAGCCGACAGATGGCTGACTCTTGGTGGAGTGGAGCTGTTCTTTACAATTACCAAGCAAGCAACACAAAGCATCGAGCAACAAAAAAAGCAACACAAAGCAAGCAACATAGAGAAAGACAAAAAGGCATGGAATATAAAGTGGGTAGATAGTTTAGAAAGAAGTTCAACGTAAAAGTGAGCACAAGGACAGATAAGAAACAGATTTTCATATTTTTTATGAAAAACTGACTAAACTAACTGGTTACTATTGTAAAAAAAAAAACCAATCTGAACAGAAAGAGAAAAGGCCGGACTGAAAGCAAAAAATACTTCTAATTTGGTGCAGAACAATTAACAGTCAGAATCTTACACGGCAACTAAGCAAAATTCACAGTAACACTTGGTGGTCACAACATAATCTCAAGTGTCAAAGCCTGCATAGCTGGCAGTTTGTTTTTCTCAAAATGTCCCTTCAGTTCTAGATAAAAGAGTTACAGTAAAACGTCACTTACAATCAATGTAATCTACGGCAAATTATGTCATAATATTGTTTCATATGGATGCTTTCACGTCTTTGCACCAGCTAACATTTCTTCTTTTGACAAGTTATTGCACTCCTAGGAAGGCAGTAATTTCTGACAAGTCAGTTATTTCTACCCAAAACGTTAACTGTCTTCACAAACAATAACGTTGTGAACTTTTAACTTATCAATACTGTAACTTTAAATGCCAACTACCCAGGCTACATGAATGATTGATTACAGAGCTGTCATTTATAAACTATTCAAAATCACTGTGTCTGATTAGATGGAAACCAAAACAGAATGTTAGATCACAAATAAAATGATGTCACTGGACAATACGAAACTAAGATCTTGTAAACAACCTGACATCACTGACTTTTAAATGTAAAATGGTAGAACACATTGTTTTTAAATCTGATTCAGCAAAGGTTATTTTCAATATAGGCCACCATTCATGTTGTGTTCAGAAGAAAATCAATGAGTATGCAGTATTGGTGTATTTAGTATTATTGCTGTTTGGATGAATTGATGAAAAAATATTATCTGGTAGTCTGCTTCAAGTGTAAGAAATACATTTTTTCAATCTTGTCCTGGAAAGAAAAGGATAAAACTTCTATCAGACAAAACAAGGAAACACAAAATGATGTGAAAATATGTTTCCGTTTGACCAAAAACTTCATTGGCTGAGTCAGGATAGATTCTAATTAAGTACTTTGTTTATTGAAATATTTGCAGCAATTCTAGCAGTATGTACAGAATTAAAAAGTACATAACCAAGTATTTGCTTTGCGATAAAATTCTGGTCAGAAATGTAAGACAAAATTATCATTTTCTCACAGTAGGCAGGCAACCTTTACACTCTTATTTAGCCTAAAACCAAGTTTAGGCCTAAGGTTAGCCAAATTGAAGGATTTGGGTTACTTTCCATAAGGTAAAACTATGACCTGCAACGAGTGACCAGTCAAAAGTGACCTGTTTTAAACCCCGCCCTTATTTAGTTATAGTAAACTAAGAAATAATAGGTTACAAAATACTATTGAAAAAAACCTGAAATACAGAGAACAACAATTTATCAATGGTTCCAAGGTGATTTATGATAAGTAACCTACTGTTTTATTATATTTTGGCTCTGAGAATGGGCAATAATTATTGGACAATTTGTAATCTTAATGCACATGCTCCAAACAAAGAAATTTTACTCCTCACTAAGTCCAATCTATTAATGCCCACACTTGAAACTAAACTTTCAGGTATGACATGATTAATTTTAATTTGCTTTTTACCTATTTTAAAAAAATATATATTTCTTTGATAATTATCAAAAAAAAATTGTCATGGCTACAAAACACAACCCTGCAAGGTCTGTAAGTTGATTTCACAAAATGTCTGAGTTCTTGTAAAACGACATTGTGGGACGAGAGGCAGAGGGCCATCATTCCCACATGTATCATATTCAATTCTGACCACCACCTGGTGTCATTCTTAAGACTAGGTAAGCCATCTTAAATTTGATACAGGTACCTTGCTGTCAGTTGCACCTTGTAATAAGCACACAACCTGCAGTCTGATGTCTCCCAATGACTAGGATTTTGCAATTACATGCTATAATATGTCCTTTTTGCTTTGTGCCTTTAATAGTGGGAGTAATCAAGTGATTGTGTATTGAATTGTAAAATTATTTAATATTGACCTTACCAGTTCAATAGTTCACACGTTTTTTGTTTTCAAGCAAGAGCACAAGACTGAGAATACTGGTCTCCTGAGCTCTCTGACGATCCGATTTACGCCAATCTAAAAACATAGTATACAAATCATGGCAAATGTATTGTCTAGTTATGCATCTTTCAGTATTTAGCGTATTGGCTTCTAACATTGCGTTTCATAGCAAGGCTGTACTAAATCAGCTTTAAACACTTAACTCCACTTACCCTCCATCTCAAACAACAGTTTTAACTCTCCCCTCAGGAAGGCAACACATTCTTCAAGACTTTCAGACATCTCTCTAAAATTTACAAGTAGGCAATGAGTAACCACAGTACGACCAATGTTATTTTCTGATAATTAATTATATCCTGAAAGACATGTCCCCATCTATTTGATTTTGCAAGTTTCTTCGTTCACTAACTCACAGGATTTCAAGGTTTTGTTTCCTTGTTTTAAGCTGATCCAGGACATTATTCAAGCTGAGCCAGTCTTGTTTCAAGCCACTAGATTCCTCCTGCAATTCTGAAAAAGCAATGGCAACAAGGTAAATATGATTTCTATTGAACTATAAAAATTGGAACTAATAATAAAAAAACAAATAAAATAAGGATCCCTCAGACTGATCTTGGCCAACACAGCACCCTGCAAACTCTTTAGACATTTTTAAAACATTAAACTGTTAATTTATATACCTGCAAATTTCATTGCCTCCTGCAGTTCATTCTCAACTTTAAAAATGACATTACTCAAGGAATCAATTTCTTGATCTAGAGTAAACATTTCTTCGGCAACGTAAGCTGAAATCTCCAAAGGGCTTTTCAACACTGTAGAGAAACAGTACATGTACCTCTAAATGAATCTGAAGAAATTTGACAGAGAATTTATGTTGTCTAATAACAATAATATTGTTAGAGTCATAATCCTGTAATACTAAAATTCAAAAAAGAACCACCACACACTGTGCAGTGTTTGGTGGTCTACATTCTCTATCTGAGTCTCTGATTTCATCTTTCACATTCATGCGTAGGTTGGGTGGATGGGTAACATTAAAATGTGGACTGATAGTGGCTGCCAGGGGTGCCTTTATGTGCTGACGTCAAATCTCACCCTGGGCATTACTAAACACAGGAATGGAATGGAACAGAACAGAATAAACAGGAATAAACCAGAATATGCCAGAATGAGGCGGAATAACACTGGAATGAAACAAAATGAACAAGAATGGTACCAGAATATACCGGAATGAGCCAGAATGACACCCAAATAAAGCGAAATATTGTAGAATGAACCTAAAAATGCCAAAATTTGGTGTTTTAGTTAGCACCAACCAATTTTCGGTTGTTTCAGTCAGCTTTTGTTGTGTCACATGACGCCTCGTTCCGGTATATTCTGGTACCATTCTTGTTGATCAATCCCTCTCATTCCGGTGTCATTCGGTTTTATTCCAGAGTCATTCTACCTTGTTCCAGCATATTCCGGTATATTCTGTTCCGTCCCTGACTGTTTAGCAATGCCCCATTGCTTCCAAAACAAATAATTATTCATTTAGCAACGGACATACCAATCAAAATTATTTTTCTTGTGAACGAAGTGCTGCGAATGTTGCAAGAGGCAAAAACACATGCAATTCCCTTCGGGAATCATGTGATACAACCACGTGGTCGAGGTCGTGAGTTCAACTCTGGCCGGACCAACATTCAGGGTCTTTAAATAACTAAGGAGAAAGTGCTGCCTTTGTAACTACATCTGCAAATGGTTAGATTTTCAAGTCTTCTCGGAAAAGGACGATAAGCCGGAGGTCCCGTCTCACAACCCTTCAATGTTTATAATCCTGTGGGACAAAGAAGAACCCACACACTTGTCGTTAATAGTAGGGCATGTAGTTCCTGGTGTTGTGATTTTTCCTCTGTTGTGTATCATGGTTGCGAGGGTAAAATAGGGGCCACAGTAATTGGCGCAAGCTGTTGTGGCACTCTGCCAGCTTGACTGGCAAAGTTAATAAATAAATAAACACCAAATTTTGGCATTTTCAGCTTCGTTCCCCTATATTCTGCTTTATTTGGGTGTCATTCCGCATCATTCTGGTGTCATTCTGGTGTAATTCCGGCTCGTTCCGGTATATTCCGGTACCATTTCTTGTTCATTTCATTTCATTCCGGTGTTATTCTGCCTCATTCCGGCATATTCTGTTCAGTTCCATTTCGTTCCTGTGTTTAGTAACGCCCTCTCAACCCAGAGAATATTATTGTAAACCACCGTAAGACAGTATAATAATACATGTATGTGTGGTATATAAAAATCTATCACCATTACTATTACCATTTTTTCCTGCTGTGCTAAGTATTTCTTATTTACACTGTATTACATGTACATTCATTTAGAACTGTGGATGAAATTCTTAAGTGTCATGCAGACAATTAATAATAACAATAATAACAGTAATAATAATAATAATAATAATAATAATAATAATAATAATAATAATAATAATAATAATAATAATAATAATAATAATAATAAAGGTTTATTGACACCAAAGTTGCAGTGAAAACTGAATTACATAATTATACTACAAATTACAAATAGACGATGGGATAAATGATTTCCTGAAATGATCTGTCTCATAAAGAGGTTCTATGAAAGGACATTTGTTTCTTAAGGAGTATCTGGTGTTCGCATTAAACGCAGGTAGCAGATGTTACAGTTTATTAGTAGGATCTTCAACTATGTTCTTAAAAAGTTTTCCACATGAAACTTGTCTTCGGGTGGCGAAAAATGGTAAACTGACTTCATTAGTGTCACCCTTTAAACGAACACTGCAAGTCCTCTGTCTTACTATAAACTAACAAATGAATACCATCTTACATTCGCTACTTGCAAAGGCAGCTTTCTTTCTGAGCAGGCTCAGTCGAGGAGGTTTCTGAGGCAACTTTCCCTTCAAACTGGCAACTTTAGGAAAGAAAATGAGACATGTTTCAGCTCATTTTAGCAACAAAGTATCATCATAAACCTAATGATCAAGGAAATTCTAAGAATATTAATATTTACTAGATACATATTATTCTAATCTAATTGAGACAATCACGTTCTAGTGCTCCTGTGGCAAAAAATGGGAAATGATGAGTTTTCAAAAGGTTAGGTTGAGAGAATTCAATGACCTTTCTTGTGGCCTGGAAATGTTTGCCATCAATCTACAGTGTACATGTATTTTTGGCTCTCACATACATGAAGTATAAAAATAATGTTTGCATCCAACTGATTGATCACTGACTTACCCTTTTTCTGTAAAGGACTCATAACCTTGTGATAAATGCTGTGGCATTTCTGTTTAGGTTTGTCAGCTGAAGCTAAATCACATTTTATATCTGGTTCTGACTGGCCAGCAACCTGTGAGATCACCAGACTGCTGTTATCAACAAAATCAGGAGACAGGTCATTTCGTGAACCAAGAAGTTCCAAAGGATCAGGACAGGCCACATAATCATTCTCAGCATTTGCTTGACAGCATTCTGGAAACTCTTCAACACCTTGAAAGCCATTGGCATACAAGGCAAGAGGTATTGGCTTTCCATCATCTCCCAATAAATCACCATCTATAGTAGTGGAATCTTCACGCTTTTGGACATCAGCTTCAACTTTTTCCACCATATCATCAAGGAAATAACCAGCATCTTCAGGCATTTGGCAGTCGGAGTCAACTTTGTCATTTGCTTCAAAAGGGTTGTCACCATCTGATAACTCAATGTCGTCATGGAAACGACCTGCAACTTCGGACCCTTGGCAGTCTGTGTCAATTTTGTTGTCTGCTTCACAAGGTTTGTCACCATCTGACAACTCCACATCATCATGGAAAGGACCTGCAACTTCAGACTCCTGGCAGTCAGTGTCAACTTTGTCCTCTGCTTCACAAGGTTTGTCACCATCTGATAACTGCATGTCATCTTGGAAACGACCTGCAACTTCGGACACCTGGCAGTCAGTGTCAACTTTGTCCTCTGCTTCACAAGGTTTGGGTTTGTCACCATCTGACAACACCACTTTGTCATGGAAAGGACCTGCAACTTTGGACTTCTGGCAGTGGGTGTCAACTTTGTGTTCTGCTTGACAAGGTTTGTCGCCATCTAATAACACAATATAACTTTAACACTGAGAGACCACAGAAAGTGGGCAGCTTAAACAAAAATATTTACATGCAATAAATGAAAACAACCAGAATCAAGGTGTTCTCTCTTCAGCAGAAACTTGGCTTCACTGGCTTTAAGTATCTTAGTTTGTTTTGTAGGGATAAGTTATTTTTATAGGGTGTCCATTTATTTTAGTCAGTCTTGTGTTAGTATTGAAGTAATATCAATTTAAGCAGAACTAACTTACTGGCTAATTTTATTCTAAATTTTATCACTGGACCACCATAAAGTGTTCATTGTCTGCATGAATGGGTGTGTGTACTGGTCAGTTTAAATTATGAAAAAAAAAACATTTATAAGAGCTTCAGGGAAATGGAAACTGCCCATTGAGTACTAAAAATAATGTCTATGACCTCAACACAGTTTTCCACTTTACAGTATTTATTCTCCGAAATTGTCCCAAATACCTTGTGTTGTTTTTTGACCCTTTGGATTAAAAAGTTACTTTTTTATTTCCTTTGAAAGATAAAAAAGTGGTAAAACCGTTATACTTTGATCAATGCAAACCAAGCATTGAAGGGGAATGGGTTCGATACCGGGTTGACATCACAAATTAATTTGCATAGCTGTTTTTGCAAAGCTTTGTCAATCCAATATTAAACCCATTCCCTTCATTGCTTGGTTATGGATCAAAGAATATTAACCACTTTTCCATCTTTCAGAGCATATTTAGTAGTTCTAAAAACAACAAAATCTATATGGGATGATTTTGAAGAATAAATAAAGTAGAAAACTGTGTTGATCGAGGTGATAGGCACTTTAAGATGTCTTCCACCTCATCCCTATATAATATACTACAGAATTAAGTCCCCTCAAACATTAAAGGGTTCTCACCTTTCAAAGACGTAGTACCAGCAACAGCCTTAGTTCCAACTGCATTATAATGCATGGCTCCTTCACCTGTCCTTTGAACTGACTCATTTCCAACGGGATGTTGTTCACCAGCAATGTCCTGGGATTCAGGATATACCCCTTTAGCTCCTTTGCCAGCACTGACCACAGATTCACCTTCCTCACAGATCCAAGCTGTCATTTTTCCAGAATCATCCTTCAACACTTCTTCTTCTTCTTCTTCTTCTTCTTCTTCTTCTTCTTCTTCTTCTTCTTCTTCTTCTTCTAATTCTTCTTCTTCTTCTTCATCTGCTGGTTCAGTCATAACTTCCTGACCTTCAAGAGAAAAACACTCTGATCTTACAGGCCTTTCATCAACTGCTGAAGGTCCTTCATCAGTAGCACCAACTTCTCCAACACCAACAGAATGGTAAGCCTCTTCAAATTTTGTTTGAAATGAGTTATGAGCCAAAGCTTTGTTGTTTGCTTCCTTTAACTCAACAGTTTCATCCCTGATGTTATCCCTAACCTTCCAGGTTTCTTCACTCTCACTTATTTCCATACTCTCTGGTTGACTTGCTTTTTCCACATTGAGTTCCTGCTCCTTCTTACCCTGTAGTTCTGGAGAAGAAAATTCACTCCAAGAATCCCTTTGGACCTTGCTGTTTTCTTTTGTAACATTTTCAAGATACATTGTCTTGGATGACCAAACTTTGCCAGATTTTGAAGAGGTTTCATCTTCTTGTTTATCAGAGCTGGCACAAAACTGTTTTAAACTTTTTGGATAATCAGTCTTGTGTTTCATCTTATTATTTGGAAGTGAAGGCTTTGTTTTTTTAACAGTCAGTGGCACATCTTCTAAAGAGGTATTTTCATCAGCAGACTCTTCTGAACACAAACTTAACAGTTCCTCCATTGAGCCTTCACCAAGAGGGTTCCATCCTTTGTGATACTTCTTCTTATTTTTTTTACCTCCTCTTCGAGTCTTTCTCTTATGTTTCTGTGGCAAAGGATTTTGTTTGTCATCAAGACCAGCTTTTTCTGTCAAGGAAGTTTCATTGAAGTTTGCCAAATCTTGTCCTTCTTCATACATACTTACTGCAAATGGGTTGAGTTCCTCTGGGTATTTTGTCATGGGTTTCATCTTGCCTTTACTGCTTATTGAACTACATGGAGGGCAGTTGTCATTGTCTTTGGCATGCTGATCCTTACTGCTTTGCACAGTTAAATCCTTCATTTCAATAGAGTCACAGTTGCTGTCTTGCACAGGAGCCACTGGAGGTTGATTTCTTGGTGGTAGTGGAGGTAACGGAGGTTTCCTCCTTGGCTTTTTGGGTCCTTCATTATTTCTGGATGCACAATCAAGGTTCTTGGTTGCATTTGTCTTCGCCCTGTTCTCCTTTGGTCTTCTTGTTGATGCACAATAATTCTTGCCTTCAAACAAGTGGTCACATGGTTCACTACCACTAGAGAAATTAATGATAGGATCGATGGCTTCTGCAGTCTGCAAACTGTTCCTCTGTGGCCTGGATTGTTCTGCATTAGAGTCCACCTTGCTACTTCCAGGGGAGCCACATTTGAGGCCATCCTCTCTTCCTTTGGTGCCCTTCTTTACAGAAGAAGATGATTTCACAGCACCTTTCACATATTTTCTCATTTCCTCCTTGACATTAAAGCAACTGGATTGTGATCGAAACACAACAAAAATGCATCAGACAAAGCAACCATAATTTTGATCAAGTTGAGTACTAGGCATATCCTTGAAAACAAGAAAGAAAATTTAACCCATTGACTCCTGGGAGTGAGACCTAACATTTTACTCTGTCTATAACGTCAGACGATTTTACCATCAATGGAGTGCGGTTGAGGAGACAACGGGTTAACAATCTCTACATCCCCTCAAAAACTATGTCCCCTTTAATCCATTGACTCCTAGGAGTGAGACTTAGGGTGCGTTCGATTGACCGTATTCCGGAATAGGAATGCATGGAATATAAGTTAGAAATCCTTTGTTTTTACGGAGATTCACATTAAAATTGTCAAACATCTGCTAAAATGCTATTTTAAACATATTTTTATTATCTTTGCTGCTTTGAAACGCGCCAAACATACTGTTTTAATCATCACTCTACGTATTCTTATTCCGGAATAGGGTCAATCGAACGCGCCCTTAACAGATTTTACTCAGTCTAACACCAGGCTATTTTACTCATCAATGGGGGAGGGGGAGGGTGGTTCAGGAGTCACTGGGTTAATTAACAGCCTCTACATCCCCTCAAAAACTATGTCCCCTTTAACCCATTGACTCCTAGGAGTGAGACTTAATTGATTTTACTCAGTCTAACACCAAATGATGTTACTCGTCAATGGTGGGGGGGGGGGGGGGTGGTTCAGGAGTCACTTGGTTAATTAACATCCTCTACATCCCCTCAAAAACTATGTCCCCTTTAATTAACCCATTGACTCCTAGGAGAGAGACTTAATATATTTTACTTTGTCCAATGCCAGACGATTTTACTCCTCAACTGGGGGTACAGGGCACAGGGAACCTGAGAAATCAATGGCTTAATACTTGCATGACCTTCCTCAGTAAAAACTAACATTGCTAAATGGTGGAGGTATCTGTTCAGAGTTGAGGAATTAATGCCATGGCTAAAAAGCATATACCAATGCACACCGTAAATAGCTTTTTTAAAACATTGGTAGAAGTAATATTCTCCTACTGTTCTACAGGTCTGGAGGAAAAAAGGGGTAAAAAATTGATTGCACACTTTCTACAATAATACTATGAGTTTGTTGTCGGTGACAGTCTGGTTGTCATTGTAATCACATGATAAAATAAATTAAACATTAAATGCCTTACTATGGAACTCCATTCACTAGCATTACAGATGTAAGCTGGAACTTGATAGAGCCTGATAAAATGTTCTTATTTGAGGGAAAAAGCTTAACAGTGACTTCAAAGCTGTGTTCTTCCTCAGTTACATAATGGTCCAGTGCAAAAGACCCGGTTGCAATGACTTTTCTTTGTCCTCTGTTGGTTTCCTATAATAAAGGCAACAAAAAACAAGCCAGTTTATAAATTTCAGTGTAATGGTTATGTGCACATTATATCACCATAGGTAAAGTCTGCTACAAGCCTAGAAGGCCCATCAGACCAGCGCTTATCTCCGGTTTCTGTAGCATGAAGCGACTAGGAGTATTTCTACGCCCCCCCCCCCCCAACCTCCGGATGGGATGCCAGTCCATTGCAAGGTTACACCCGGCATTAAAGGGTTAAATTCGCCGGTACCCATTCATACACCTGGGTGGAGAGAGGCACCGTGAGAGTAAAGTGTCTTGCCCAAGAACACAACACAATGTCCCCGGCCAGGACCCAAACCCAGACCACTCAATCCAGAGTTGAGCACACTAACCAATTGAGGCCACCGTGCCTCCCACTCAATAATATCAACATGACAACAGTGTCACTTAAAAATCAAAGAAATGTTTCACTTAAAAGTTTGTGAACTTACATTTTTTATTTGAATTTTCAAGCATCGGTCCAGATATATTCCCTCAATCTGATGATGCTGGAAGTGGAATGAAAGATGATATAAGTTACAAGGGCTAATTTTCCTCCCACTGGAAAGAAAGCTTTGAAAGATCACCAAAAACTTCTAACATAAGCTTTTCCAAAGGTAACTCCCCCCATAACTATAATTATTATTCTACTATAGGTAGACTGATGATCTCGGTTTCAAAAGACATGTGATTACAGACAAAATTTAACTCATTGGCCAATTCAGGTACATGCTACTAACTTTCACGATTTGTGTCTACAAAAAACCATATACCAATGCAACTTCAGATTTAGTGTATCACTGTCCAACAAACAACTTTAATTAAGTGGTCTAGCTAGGCAATTGACTTAACCATAGACTGTCCCCATCTGCATGAAAAAACTTAATGATCTACCTTGTACAGTGTTGTTTTAATAGTAACTGGGTCTGGCTCTGGCCAAACATGAACTCCACGGACAGAATTGTCACATTCAGGCTGCCAAGGGATGGGCTGCAAACAAATTATAACTTTTTGTTATACATCCCAAATATGCATGTGCGGAATGACAAAATGTGATAAGACATTAGGTGAGTTGGTTGTTTGTCAGAGTGAGCTATGATGTCATTGACTGTGAAGACTTGATATTGAGCTTTTAAAACTCTTTCCTGCCTGAGGGGCTCCCATTGACAAAGTAAAATCATCTGGCATTAGGCAGACTAAAATCTTCAAGTGTCACTCTTCAAGGCAGGAAAGGGTTAATGGAGGTACAGACTCAAAACAAAAATAAAACTAACGAAATGATATATGAAATGAATCATAATAATATTGAACTGCAAATATGAAATCAAGTGACCTATGATCCTCTGAAGCCTGAAAATTTTAGGACTTCAATGGTATTGATTCATTCATCACGGGAACATGTCGATCCACAAATTACCTGCTCCCAACATTAGTGGCTTCATAGCCCAGTTGGTTAGAGTGTCACAAGGCCACGAGTTCAAACCCCATTGAAGTCCTGAATTTTTCAGGTGTCTCAACACAATTGCTAAAATTGCGTTCACAACTGTGAGGATCATAGCTCACTTGAAAAATAAAACTAATCACTCCAAATTTTCTTACATGATAAAAACACAAAATACATAGTAATTAATATAGTTTGTTCTTGGAAGGTAGAGTGTTTAAAAGCGTGAAAATAATCTGTTGTTTAGCCAAAGGTGTTGGTAGATAATGTAGCAGGTTGTCAAACTGAAAAATCTAGACCTGATTGTAGGTTTCCTTATTGCAAATTATTACCTGTAAAAAGTTTTGGAAAAATGTGATTTGATATAATTATGTTAAATTCGATCCACATACAGTCACCATTAATAATATTTTTGAGAATCTTGATTTAAAAGGACTAATTAAATTAGGAATATGAACTGAAACACAGAAACAAAAAGCATACCTTTGTGTGACAGTTCCTGTCATCTTTGTTCCATACAATGACAAGTTTTTCAGGTTGCCTGGCAAAGATGATTTTATTAGCTTTTTAGGAAGGAAACACAATGGCTTCAAACAAAAAAAGGACAAATACATTCATGTACTAACAGTTTAACCGAACTCAATCAGATCGAGACCTAAACAGAAAAAAATTAATTCAGGGTCATTCAAGATCAACACCTACAAATTAGGTGAAATCTATCACAGCACATGACAACTTAGCCTTTGCGAAGAAAGCCTGAACAAAAAGCCAAAGCACAAACCACAGACCTCTTCACTGTTCTACCCGCTACATACATGTATGCGGTTGAAATTACGTACATGTTACGGTTGAAATTCTTCCTTGGTTAAGTTTGTTTTTTTCTTTCCTTAATTGTTTCAAATTATGATAATGTCTGTAAAACAGAGGAAAAAAAAAAACTTTTAAACAAGGAAAAATTTTAAGTATAGGGATATCTGTTTACAAACATTGCTTTTGGTATTCAAAGGTGCCAACCACAGGAACAAAAGGCTCTTTGTTTCGACAGCCAATGAGGCTTTGGGTGGCACACAATCAATGATATCTTCGCTACATGTAATGTGACACATGAGCTTACATACATACATACATACATACATACTTAATTGACAACTCGTAACAGAAGATTTTTTCTGGGCCAATGAAATACCATCAACAAAACGACAGAACAGAGCAACAACTGGGTGGAGGCAAACCAGTTGGCTATTTACAAGTGCAGCCAAAAAGGTGATGCTCTGGGCCCGGTTGTTCCAAAGCCGATTAACTTAATCCACGATTAACGTAAACATTTGTTTCATTTGTTCAACTTTTTGCTGAAAATTTATTTTGCTTATTTTTGTTTTTCAAGATTGACTTCTTCTAATGTAAAGTTTTGCCGAATATCTGCGTTGAACAGCATTTGGGGGTAAAGAAATAAACTCCTTGGTTAATTTTTAATCTGGTATTAGCTTTTGAACAACCGGGCGCGGCCCTGGGGCCAGTTGTTCAAAAGCCGATTAACGCTAATCTCAGGTTAAAAATTAACAAGGGAGTTTTATTGTCTACTCCCAAAATGCTGTTCAAGGCTGATATTCGGTAAAACTTAACATTAAAAGAAGTCAATCTTGAAAAACAAAAATAAGCAAAGGAAACTTTCACCAAAACGTTGAAAACATGAAACAAAAGTTTACGCTAATACTGGATTAAGCTAATCGGCTTTCGAACAACCGGACACTGGATGTCAAGCCCAGCAACCGTCTTATGAAACCGTCACTTATGAGTTTGAGCATTCTATAATTAATTCACCAAAAAATTGCTTACTGGTTCTTGCTTTTTTAAATAAGGTACAAATGAATGTGTTT
>OX421456.1:1690000-1700000 GCA_949126865.1 Montipora capitata | reverse complement strand
ATCTGGACACAACTCCTCCATGTTTGCCAGCTCTAACGGATTGCTATGTTTTTGCAAAATCTCTATCAGCCTTTCTGGACCACCAACAACTTCCATATATGCTGCTGCAGCGTGCAATATCAGCGGGATATTCAAACAAAGATGAGCAACTTCCTTAGCGTCGTCATCATTAACGGTCAACGCGGCCCCAGTGTTTTCTTCAACTTTCGCCTGCAGAAGCTTAGCGGCGTCCTCGTTCTCCAACGCGAGAAGTTTGACCGGAAAACATGAGATTTGAACTGGGGTTGGATACGCCGCACGTGATGTGATTACGCATTTTACGTGTCTAGCGTAGGTAGCCATGTGGTTGACAAAAGTGTGGAATTTGTTGTTTTCCTCCGGTTCATTCAATATGTCTTCAGCGTTGTCAAGAACAAGTATTGTCCTTTCTGTCAAAGATTGCAACTTTGCCAGCGCAAATTCCCGTTGGCTTCTCCCATGACCCATGCTCACCGTAAGTTTAAGAGACATCAGAATCTTTTCACACATCTTGGAGACATACCTGATTTCTCTCAAGCAAAGAAAAATGACGTGACAGCCTTTTTCGGCCATCAAGTGACCGATTCCTTGGGCTAAGCAGGATTTTCCATAACCTGGTAAACCAGTTATGAGCACAAGTCGTTTTCCATTGCTTTCACTTAGCACTTGAACAATTTCATTCAGCAATCGGTTTCTTCCATAAAAATGAACTGGTTTGTTAGGTAACGAGCCTGATAAACATGGTCGTTCGTCAAAGAAGCCTTTGCCTAAAAGAAGAGTAAGAAGAGATGAGACGGAAGGGTTCTTTTGGATTCTCTCAAGCTACTTTTTTACCTTTACCTCGTTCCCAGGGTCTCTCTTCTCCGGGTTCTTACGTTTTACAAGGTTAGGATCATTAGGGAGCTTTAACAACGACAACGGCGACGTTCTTGAGGGTTTCCCACACCTTTGCACGTTAAAATGCTCGTTGTCGTTGCCACCGTCGTTGCTAAAGCTCTCTATTGAAGGGTTGTGAGACGAGGGCCTACGGTTTATAGTCCTTATCAGAGAAGACTTTAAAGTCTAACCATTTGCATTACAAAGGCAGCACTTTCTCCTCAGTTATTTTAAGACCCAAAGTGTTGGTCCGGCCCGAGTCGAACTCACGGCCTACCGTATGGCAACCCGGTGCTCAACCAACTGAGCCATCGGTGCAAGTTTTAAAGCTTGCTTACTTTTGAACCAAGTTCGTTGAAATAGAGAAAAGTTACCTTTAAAAGTAGGAAAAAAAAAAAAAAAAAAAAAAAAAAAAAGAAGATAGATGATTTCCCCGAGCAGTGTGGGAGACTGTTGGGTTTGCGTGACTTTCTCGTTTTGCATCCAGGACAAAGACACGTATCATCACATTTCATTCCGCATTCATGCTCATAAACCTTGTCTTGCTGCTACCTATTAGTTATGTTTAACCTATTAGACACGTTTTATCTCAGCCCATAGTGGCACAATGTGTACTTCTCCCGAGTTCAGAGCAGTGTACACAGTCCACTCTGCACAAGACGGTAAAGGCCCCAAATAAAATCAGATAGTCGCAGAACACCGAAAAAAGAAAAATTTCATGACACGGTCCGCTAGCATCGACTGGGATCTTGCATAAATTAATTTCTGTCGAAAGAACAAAAAGTAATTTACAAACATACAACTCACCTAAGGGCTGTTGAAATTGAGCGAAAAAATCTTGCAACAAGTTGTTCAGATGAATTTTTCCCACGGACTTCAGCAAGTTACTCAAGAGACCTGTGTTTTCTTCAGAAAGCAATTCATTCTCTATCATCAGAGAGAACAGTTCGTAAGGTTCCTTTACGATTTGTAGTTTTCCTCGAGGGAGATAATCTAGTAGAACAAACTTCATTTTCTCGAAGTCTTCACCAGTAAGTTCATTCGAAATGGACATCAAACAACATTTAAAGGACGGAAAGGACGCGTCCATCCTTCTTAAGTCCTTGCCTTTCAGGAACTTTGTAGTATTTTTCAAACCAGACCTTCTTCAAATGCGGAGGACACGGATTTCGACGTGGAAAGTCTCTTATACCTGTGTTTGGATGGTGAAATAAAAAAGAGGAGATTGTTTTATGTTTACGTTCAGAGTTCAACTTCGCCTTGTTCCGTCGGCCTTCCCACTGACGTCACCATTTGGTAGCGTCGTTCGCGATCCTGTGGCCTGATGATGATGTCCTGTGGTCGTTGTGACGTCATGAAGTCCTCTCCTTGTGATGAAGAGTGTGACGTCATACTTGAACGTCACACGTTGGTAGTCTGGGTTCCAGAAAAAGGAACGCTTTCAGCGATCACCCCTTGCACTCATCACTTTACGTCCTTATTAACACAACGTGGGTTTTTCACATGTGCGATGATGTTTTGATGTTTTAATCTTGGAAAGCATGAAACTTTCAGTCATAAAATGAACCCCTTAGCAACTCTGTTGGATTTTGAATCCTTTTGAAGGCATGTAAACTCATCAATAGTTTGCTAACACAACATTTTACGCGCACGAAATTACCCCATGTGGGTGGATGTGAGATCGACTTCCGTCGTGTTGGGGATATATGAATTTGAATGGCTGAAAATTTGCTTCAAGAGCTTCAAACAGCCGCAAATGCGACCTCTCAAGCTGGGGTGAGTGATTTGCAAACTACAGCTGAACACTTTGAGTTTTCTCGTGGTATACCATGTTTTTCTCTGACCCAAGAATTATTGTCAATTGATCATGAACTAATTTTTTTGTTCAAAGCCATTTTATTTCTTATCGTTGAACGTTGTTTATTTGTCGACGATAGGCCTTACATTACTTTGAACAGCTGAAAAATTCTCCGGACGGCTGGAAACTATGTGGTGATGCCTTGATACGAAATCTGTGCAGGTGACAGCTCATTTACGTACTCGATCAGCTTAATGAATGCATTAAATTGTTATAATAGTAGTGTACTTTTCTCGGTTTTCATGTGGCTTTTTATGGATTATCTTAATGGCCTTCCTTTTTTCATTCTTTGGCCAATAAATCTCTGATAAATTCTGATAAATTAATCAATAAAAAGTAGCATTACCCTTACGTGTACAATAAAATTACAACAACACAATTTATGTGATAAAAGCAGTGGGGTCTGTATGAATGCAAGGTCACCGGCAACCTTGCAGCCATTCATAGGCTAGTTCACTAAGCAAACAACTGTAAAATGGCCTATTGAAAATTTTCTTTTTTTCTAACAATACTGCACAGGGCTTTCAACCCCCAAAGTCTTCAAATATTGAGAACTGATAGGGATGGGATAATACATAACGTCATAACACCTGTGACGTCATTTCTGGTGACATTTAAAAAAACAACTTGCTGACTCCTTGCTATTCACCTCCAATCTAGCCAATCAGAATGCACATTGGCAATTATTTGCTGAAGGCGAGGTGAATAAAAGATGTTTTAGAATAATTTCATAGGTGATTATTTTGAAAAATACACATTTTCTTTAAAACAATGTTAACTTCTTCGTCTGTCACCTCAACAAAATGGCCGAAAGCCATTTTGAAAAAATTATCGTGTAATAATCACCTTAACGGCAACCAATCAGCGCAGAGAATTCTCAATAATCACCCATGTGATTATTATTTTTATGTATTATTATTTATTTTTTTTAATAAATAAACTTTAACATAATACATTTCACAAAGTAGATAAATGACAGAAATTTAAGTTTAGACATATATGGTTATTGACACAAAAGTGGAAAAGCGAGGTACTAATATTATCGCTACTACATACACTAAAGTTTGCATCACTCTAAACTATCAAACGAAATTTTCAACAATATACTTGTATTTGAAGTTAATTATGAATTTGTTTACCGATAGCTCACTTTAATTTGCAATAATTTGTATTATAATATAAGTTTAACTTCCTAGTAATGTTTAATTCTTTATTTAGGCTCTCCACTTTCTTTATACACCAAAAAATAATTTGACTGGGAAGAGGATAAGAGAGGTGACACCTATGTAATTATACTAAAAGGCACTGTTCACCTGTTTGGATATACTACCAATAATGATTTGACAGAAGGAGTGTCTACATGTAGTTGTCCCCTGTAATATCATTTTTCACATGACCTCATAAACATTTTCTACAGTGATGAAACTGCCAAGTTCTTTTGCTTCCAAGTTCTGGAACATCACATAAAAACCAGGTAAGTTGAGTAGGTGCTGTCAACATATAAAATTAAGGAATGTTGTTTACTTGTGAAATTCCAACCGATGCATGACATTTTTGGAAATTTTTCAAGTCATGTCCCATTTCTGGTTTAAAGGTTGTTAATTAAATTTGACTGCAGCTGGCTGTGTTTCTTAATATGGTAAAACAATACTCTATTGCACACATTAAAATACCAATACCAGTAGCACATGTACTTTGTCTTGGTAATGTTACGTTTGGTACTGGTCACTTCACTTAAAGGTTTTAATTCTTCCCAAAAAGTTTATGAATAACAAAATGGCGAAATAAATGCAGGCTTCCTCAAAAGTGTTCTTTTTTACAATGTACATTGTCTTTTGCTCTGTGGCTTCTCTTTGGTTTTTTAATTTTATATCCATAAATTATCTATTTTCCACCAAGTCTCACTGACTGTCCACCTTCCTTGATTCATTTGGAATGTGAGTCAAAGCATACATGTCAAATTTTTTACATAATTGATCTTGAGCAGTAAGCATCTCATTTTGCACAGGGGGTATTTATTTGACTCAAGATTTGTGTATGGAAAATGCTTCGTGAATTTCCTTGGTGGTATTTTAAATAACCTGCTCCAAAAGAATTTTTATAAAGTCAGAACTTTTGTTTTCTTAGTTTTCAGATTCTTTTGATTACTTGTAAACCCTGCAAGTTTGTATGTAGGTACTTATCCTGTATTAGTATATACTAAAACAGTGGATAGCACTGAAGGCACCCTTAAGCTCTGATTGGCTAGCCAAACTCTGAATATCCTTTGCTATTCACCTCCAAGGAATTTGTTTGGGATTTGCGCCTGGATATATTGTAATCGTTGCAGGAATAAATAAGTTAAAATCATCTTTTTGTGCTATATTATCTACTGTTTTAGCTTATACTTAGTCTAAAACAACTATTCACATCAGTGTTGGTGGCTAGTGGTGAATATGTACGTCACCTCAACACAAGCCACCTCCACTTTGGTGAATAGTTTTTAATTAAAGTAAATACTTCTACTACTAATTAATTTGCTACTCTTAACTAACATCTTTACCTTTACCTGATAGACATTCATCTTCTAGCCTGGTTGATCAACATACAGTTAAGGAGATTCTTTTGTCATGGTTACACAATCAGGTTTGTTATATAACTAGTCAAAAGCAGCATGTCATAATTAAATTATGAGTAAAATTTAAGCTGTCAGATTTTCAAAAAAATTGTGTGTGCATCAGGACAAAAACACATGTTTTGCGTGATGTCAGCCATTATCTTTAATGTGCCATCCACAGGTTTAAAGGCTGTTAAAAAATGACTTGTTTTACAATAAAACAAAAAATCTTAACCAAGCCTAATCAGACATTACAAAAAAATTACAAGGTTTACATAAAATATAATTCTTTATACCTGTGGTGTATTAAAAAGTGTTCACTTCTCTAATTCAAAAGCAGTTATTTGAACTAAAAACTTATTTTAAAAAATACTACTTAAAAATTTCTATTTAATATCTTTTTCAATAGTCTCGACATCAATAATAATAGTAATAATAATAATAATAATAATAATAATAATAATAATAATAATAACTTCTTTTGTTTAGTGGTTAGCCATTAGTATTTTGTTGGTGTGCATCATTGTCTGCCTTCCCCTGTTGTCTTTATAGTGATGCGAGGCATGCCTGGTTCCTCCTTGTCATTGTATTTGCTTATAATATTATAAAGATCTTGAGTTGAGGCAAATAAGACTTGTCATTATTATCATCTTCTTTGATATATAGTGACATACATATATAAATGGTAGTTCCAAAGCCCTTGCCAGAAATCAAAATAGTGTGCATTCAATGTTGAAAAACCCAAGCACTGTTAGAAAAAGGAGTAGGGAATAGATTATATACTGTGCATCTTCCACTTTCCTAAGCTGCGATTGTAAGCTGCAGCGTGGTCAAATTCCAGTGTTGTTGATTATCCCTAAAAAGGAAAGGAAAGGAAAGGAACTTCTAGCACTCAAGCACTTAGTGGGGACTCTGTAAACTGAAATCAACAAATTAATAAAGTTGAGTTTTTTTTTTAGAAGAGGGGACCTGGAGAAAAACCTCTCAGTGCAGAGTAGAGAACCAACAAACCCAACACACACATTCATCTTCTAGCCTTGTTGATCAACCGAATCTGGGAAACGAACCTGAGCCACATTGATGAGAGGCAAGTGCTCTCACCACTGTGTTATCCCTGCACCCAGGGGAGTGACTGATATAATTACTGGGTAATATACGTCACTTCTGCTTGCTTCACTTCGTAGGTTGAAGTTTTTAATTTTCATTTTAGAGCTGTGCTGAATCAGACGATAAGAACTTTCTTAAGAATAAGGCTGCTCAGGTCTTCAGCTTGGTCTTTGTTTGCGACTACCCTGAAAATGTAAGTGTATCTTTGTCCTTGTAGCATTGACATCTCAAGTGTCTGATTTAATTCCTGAACTAAACGATAAAGCTGTGGAACGATCGCATTTTATTTGAAGAAACAGAAATGCCTTTTAGAGCTTTCCGCCTTTGGAAAACGAAAATTTCCAGTGTCTATTTCATACTTGTGCTTGTGAGTATCTTCAACATTTAGAGTTGGACAAATGCTTAGATTCATTTTGAAGTCTTTTGTCCACTGCATTCGTTATGCTCAAGACAACATTATTATGTTAATTTTGAATAAATTACTTAGCTGGAACTTGGCTCTAAATCTTTGACCCGTGTATAAGTCGAGGGCGATGTTTGGAGCTTCTTTTGAGGCCATTAAAGGTCGACTTATACACGGGTAAATACGGTACTTCAAAACATATTGAAACCCCTGCTCAACCCTGCTGTGAGGCTGTAAATTAAAGGCTGTATGTAAAAAAATATCCTTTCATGAAATATTAACTTGAATCATTAATTTGAAAACGACACCATACATGTTGTTAAAGTCTCCCCACTCCTGGATTGGTTTACTCCAGCAGTATGCAGCCGGTACTCATACTCCTTGAAGAATACAGAGAGTACAGTGTGGAGCATTAATTTGAAAACGACACCATACATGTTGTTAAAGTCTCCCCACTCCTGGATTGGTTTACTCCAGCAGTATGCAGCCGGTACTCATACTCCTTGAAGAATACAGAGAGTACAGTGTGGAGCAAAGTTTCTTGTCTAAGGATTAAACACATTGGCTGAGATAGGCCTAATGGTACACTAACCCTGGGGTGGAAAGTCTGAAGCACTGACCACTAGACAACACAGTATACTATGTATCAAATTAACACTTGTGCACACCATTGTTAATAAATTCACTTTTCCAATTAAGACTTATTCTTCAATAGGTCGTGGAAACTATCCTTTGAAATATTAAGCACATTGTATGCATTGCATACTTTTTTTTTTCCAGTGGCCATCATTTTTTCCAGACCTTCTGCAATGCTTCCAGTTTGGATCTCGTGCTGTTGACATGTATTTGAGGATACTCAAGGCCATTGATGAAGAAGTTGTGGACAGAGATACTGTGAGGAGTCCACAGGTACACATTAATTGTATAATGGAAATTTTGTCCTGGTGAATTGACATTTTAGTATAATTATGCATGAGGTGGTGGATTCAAGATCACATGCCAGTATAAGACCCTCAAAATGAAACAAGAGACTGGCAGGTAACAAAGGTAAAGGTAAAGTCTGCGTACGAGCCAAGGAGGCCCATCAGGCCGGCACTCATCTCCAGTTTCCGTAGCATGAAGCAACTAGGAGTATTTCTACTCCCCCCTGGATGGGATGCTAGTCCATCGCAGGGTTACCCCCAGCATTAAATTCGCCGGTACCCATTTATACACCTGGGTGGAGAGAGGCATCGTGAGAGTAAAGTGTTTTGCCCAAGAACACAACACAATGTCCCCGGCCAGGCCCCGAACCCGGACCACTCTATCCGGAGTCGAGCGCACTAACCATGAGGCCACCGCGCCTCCCACAGGCAGGCAGGCAGGTAACAAAGCATTAAATTTATTCTTTATGATGGTTGGCTTCAGCATTATCATGTGGCTTTGGCTGTGTTGTCACTTAATCATCTCTGCTTCTTCATGTGTACACTTAGTTGTGGTCTTCCAATTCCTGCTGTTGTCTGTATGGGAAGGTGACTTGTCTTCCCACCTTCTCTTTTATCAGCATCTTTATGTCTGCTGAAAAGCCATTTGCAATTTAACCCATTCTTTCTTAGAGCGGTGACATAAACTGAATACCAAAGTAATTACTTCGACCAATCACAGCATGTGCAGACAGTGCAAGTCGCGATTGGTTTTGGTTTTCGTTCTCATTGGTCGATAAACTGGTGCAAGTTTTGTAAACCAATCACCAAGCGTAGCAATTGCAATCGCGTAATAATTACTTTCAAAAGTCATTTGAAAACTGTTCTAAGAGTGAAACTTGTACATGTAGGTCTTACTTGATCTGCCCAATGCCAGACAATAGGGAGAATGTCATCTCAAAATATAAATTTGCATTATTTTAATCACTTTGTGACTATATCAACCTTTTTAATGTGACAAGGGTGAGGTGCTTCCTCAAAAATGATATTCGTCGGAACGGTACTCAATTTAGGGGAGAAACTGAAAATTTATCCTCAAAGTGCTGATGTCTTCATAAATTTGGCTACCAATATTTCACGTTGTATAGTTTTGCTGACAATGGCGAAAAAATGGAGGAAAGTGAAAAACGCAGGTGCAGGGTGTGCAAAGCTATTGTTTTTGCCCAGTGGCACTAAATATGCACAATTTGTGATGTTCTTGTTGCTGTCACCATTATCGTTGCCTAAGCTCCATAATTTTACTCATCAGTGGGGGATGGTTCACTGGTAATAAAAGGGTGAAGCTTAACCCATTGACTCCTTAACAGATTTTACTCTAACACCAGACAATTTTACTTGTTATTGGGGCGCGGTTCAAGAGTCAATGGGTTAAGCAATTTCCTCTTTGCCCAGTGGCTACTGTATGGCTTGTGAACTGTCCCCACGTCTTTTAGCAAGGCCAACGGTGTATGTGATTGTCCTCATCACACCAATCTTTTTTAAAGTAATGTTTAGACCCGATAAAACATGTGCTGTGAGTTTTTTGAACGGCTTAAAACATTCCACAAAGAGCGTGTCCCTCTGGACTCAAAACAATGGTTCAAATTGTGAGAGATGAATATTAGCATACAAGAAAAACAAGCTACATGTATGCCTTATTAGTATTCTTTATATAAAGAATACTAACGAGGAGTGTTTTATCAGGATATAAAGCTCATACATGTGACGTTTTATTGGTGTTTTGATAGGCTGTTAGGCTCATGAATTATTAATTAGTTTTTTAATTGCAGTTAAATGAGAGGAGCACTAAAATAAAAGATACTATGAGGGATACCTGCATTACAGAGTTAGTGGACTCTTGGTACAGGATTTTGGTGAGTGGAGAAAGAACAGTGATAGCAGCTGATTTTTTTTTTGTGACTAGAAGAACATTGAAAGAGATACATTGTTCTTTCACCATATCATTTATTGGGTCAGTTACATACTCACAAAAAATGACCAGCTCTTACACTGTAGCTGGCTTGATAGCACAATTGGTAGAACACTGCACCGGTATCGCAGGGGTCATAGGTTTGAATCTCGTTCAAGCCTGAATTTAAATGTCAGGCTTTCCTCACAGTACTGCTTAAGTAGCATTCATAATTGCCTGTTCTCAAAATGTAACTTAGAGGAATATTATTTTTGTTTTCTAGCAAACTTGC
>OX421456.1:1677500-1680000 GCA_949126865.1 Montipora capitata | reverse complement strand
TATGAATGAGTGTTGTCCTTAGTAGTGTGTATGTACATGTAATTATATGTATGCATGTATGTAAATGCACAGAAATCAAGTGAGGCCTTACACTACTGTGAATGTGATGCATGGATAAAGAACCTTCACTGATCAACTACTTCGTGTGTATCACCCAAGGACAGAGAAAAATCTCTGACCTGGGTGGGAATCGCCACTCATTCACACTAAGAACTTGGCTTGGGCTGAGCTGACTTGTCCTATGAAAATTTTCAAGGCCTGCACCTGACTTAGCCTGGTATCTCAGTCAGTAGAGCAATGGAGATCTAATCTGGAGGTTGTGGGTTTGATTCCCACCCAGGTCAGAGTTTTTTCTCTGTCCGTCCAGGGTGACGCGCAAAAAGTAGTTCGTGATGCTGTTGATCAGCAAGGTTCTTCATCCACCCATCACATTTACAGGAGCGCAAGGCCTCACTTAAAATTCTGTGCCGTTGCATACAACAGTATTGTCGTAGTATAAGAACTTTAACTGTGTGCTCGTGTTAATTGACGTTTTTCACTCTACTCTAACTGTAACAATTTTTTTTTTTTTTTTTTTAATTAATGGCTTATGGGGTTGGTTAGGGACGTATTTTTCACTGGGGGTGGGTTGGGTGGCTTAACCCTGTAGGGGACTTCGTGTCCTTTTGTTCTGTCCACCTAGTATTGCATATTGCATACTGAATCTGTAAATAAATAAATAAATAAATAAATAAATAAATAAATTTATGATTGATTTGATGTCTTATTTTCTTTTAGATAACAAACCAAAGTGAACATCATAAAACAAATCTGAGAGTGAGTTGATCTGTATTTATACTGATTACATGATCAAGTTGTTAGTGAGGCTCAGTAAGCAATAGAATGTTATCTTTGTCTCTAGCTAATAGGTTAATTGGACCTACTGGCCTCAATTTTGGCACCAACCCTGCTTTCAATACTGAGCGCAATTTAGGTTTGTGTGGGTACTGCACTTATTTTATAGTTCAATACCCATTATTTCATCTGGTTTGCAAGGGAGCGAAGAGTGAGTGAGTGTGAGATTGTTAAAAAAAATAGGCCAGCAGGGCGTGCATAAGTCAAGAACATAACAAGTGTACCAGCTTATTGAGATATGTGACTTCCAAACCTGCTTCCACTGCTACTTATTGCAGGCAAAATTTCCAGCCGGTTCAATTTTCGATTTACACGTAACAGGAAAGTTGCTTGTAAATATTCAATTTGGTGCTTGTGTATGAATGCAGTGTTCTCCCCAGGTATTTCAGGCCAGGCGGGCCGCCTGGCTTGATTCGTTGAAAAATCGTTGCCGCCTGGCTTAAAACAAGTGACCTTACGTAGTTCAACATCTAAAACTGGGATCCTGTCCATAATTAAAAAAAGAAAAACACTCAATAAAGATACTGAAGCATTGTCTAGAGTTTTCTCATTGTGTTTTCTCGCAATTGATAAGGTTTCAGCTCATTTACCCTTCCATGAAAGGTGATGAAACTTGTCGTCCGCTCGTTTCGTTGAATGGCAGCCGTCTTTCAGTTTGCCGTAAATTCAAGGGCACTTCACGGATATTACATGGAATACTAAACTCAATTCCCACGTGCGTGGAAGGTTGTCAAAAAATGGCGGCTTCGACAAGCTCAGGATCCTCTGAACAGAAACGAAAAGCTAGTCAAAGCAAATTAAGTTCTTTTTTCACCCTGGAAAAGAGATATAAGACTGTAAGTAATTTGGATGAAGAAGTTCAGCCTCGGGAAACAACACAAGGTCCGTCAACATCCACAGATTCCAAACACCGAAAATCAGGGTTTGATCCAACGTGGCTGAAGGACTTCCTTGGCTCCTTAAGACTAACGAAGATGATAATACTAAATAGTGGTAGTGGTATGTTGCGCAAGTTGTGCAGAAAACACAATCAAAGGGCCCAAAGAGTAAGGCAAGGATGTGCTGTTTGGGTGGATGTTCCATGTTTTTAAGTTTTATGTTTTCCTAGACAGCATGACAATTCGCTCTTGCTATTTTTGTAAGTCTTAATTTTGTATGGTAGATTAAGCTTCCGACAGAATGCCCCCTGGCCTTCCCAAAATCCTGGGGAGAACACTGGAATGTGGCATGGCTTAACCCATTGACTTCCGTGGGTTCCCTATTGACGAGTAAAATCGTCTGGCGTTAGACAGAGTAAAATATGAAGTCTGGCCGGTTTAGGCCGGTTTGGGTGTCAAAGGATTAATCTACTGTTACAGTAGCAGGGATGGCACTAGGATTTTTCAATCTGGGTCCTGGGACCCGCATATTCGGCCAAATTGGGGTCCCATGCATTTTTTGGGGGTCCCAAAATCTTGGTGACCCTCTGCAAGAAAAAGAGTATGTTTTAAATTATGAGAAAAAGAGAGTAACCAACTTGGAATTAATATTGATGCATATGCATAGGACCGGCCGACAAAGGCTTTTTCTAGAGCTGTTACATTCATTCCTAGACAAGAACTCTGTT
>OX421456.1:1652500-1672500 GCA_949126865.1 Montipora capitata | reverse complement strand
CGCCTTTTTTTTCCCGCCTTTTTTTTATAAAGCCCAGCCGTATTTGTAAAACTTGACTACTTAACACAACACAATAAAATCGGAAATATTCAATATCTCCATATAATAAAAAGAACATTACACGTTGGCTCGAAGATATGAATTTTATGTTCTCGTGGCAAGAACAATATCTCACTCGTTCACTTCGCTCACTCGTGAGATATTGTTCTTGCCACTCGAACATAAAATTCATATCTTCTCGCCACTGTGTAATATCCTCTATATATTTCGCTCATTCTTTTGACCAATATGATTAAATGGCGTAATAGTGAAAGAATAAAAGATGTTATTAACCCTTTAATACCCTTTATGGACATGAATCCAGCCAGTCACAGTTGAGGGATTGGAACCTAGCACAATTTTGGTGTAATTCAAAGGCCAATTATTTTTAATCTGGGTTCAAAACCTTTTAAGAGCTCCTTGGTGTTACGTGTATAATTATAGAGAGAGTATTAACCCAAGTATTAAACATGGATTAGTTGTAACCTTGTGTTGGAATTACAGTAAAGTCCTGCAGCTGACTGTGGTAGTGATCCGGCCAGAATATAAGTCGAAGGGTTGAGGATTAATTTTTTTCTGAGCATGCCAAGATCATGGGATCATTTCACTCAATCATTTATTACGCCACAAAAACACGCCATCTCTCTTACTACATAGCATCAAAAAACAACATTATTGTTGCTTGCTTTGTTTCACCAGTTCTTTGAAACAGTGGTTAGATATGACAGGTTCTTTGCCAGCCAGTCTCAGCATATCCCGACAGCACTGGTAAGAAATGAACTGTTACATAATTATGTGACAATAGCAAACTTTGATTCAATCCTGGCAGTGTTATTCACAAATTCGAAAACTTTGTTTCCATTAATGCATCAATGTATTTGGTATTACAGTGTAAGCCTGTGCTCTCTTATTCTTTTTAGATGGCTTTTCTAGATGAGAGAGGCCTTCGCAACCCCAACTGTACAGTGAGAAGCAGATGTGCCTACCTATGTTCAAGATTCATAAAATCTCACAAGTAAGTTGATTTAAATTTCATATCTCGACTACCTTTGGTGATGTCTAACATATAAATATTTCAATACCTCATTCTCAGGGCCAACGTGACCAATTACGCTTATGATGTATTAAAGAGGCTTCAAGCCCTCCTGGTCATTTCTCCTGTAAGTAAGGGTACATGGCCATGACTTCAACGAGCACATGATTCTTTGAATTTGCCGTGGAATGCCCATCAACACACTTCATGTACTGAATTATTATTATTTTTCATTTCTTTTTAGGACAACGGTTACCAACATCTTCTTTCTGCCGATGATCAGGTATTCAGCTTTCCATTTTCTTGTTTCATAGCATTTGTGTAAATTTTATATGCCTGTTATTCAATTCAGTTAAGTTTATTGCACGTAATTTGCCCAGGACACCTAATTGCTTTAAGGGAAAAGGACAGATTACACCACTCACCAAAGCCAACAGCTTAATAGCATCAGCACCTAATGAAGAGATTATCTTAGCACAGGAAGAGTTTCAGCACAAAATGACAATACTAATTGTTTGGTCTCACTTGGACTCAAACCTCAGACTTCCAACTGAGCTAATTGTTTTTGAATTTTGATTTGTGTATTTTTATGATTATTAAGTGACAGAGGTAAAAATTAGAAGTGAGTAAAGGACATGACTTAAAAACTGAATCAAATGTTTGGATTTCAGACTGACTTCTGGTTAAGAAACTATCGTTGAATCAAAGGGGTCTCTTAGTACCATTTCTGTGAGGTCCATGAGACAAAACCTGGATATACATGTACTGTATAATTATGTCAACAGTGTGGACATCTCAGTTGTGTTAAAACCTGTTTTAGTGTAATGTTTATTAAGTAGCTCATGTTGTTCTACTGTGTCATTTTTTTCTTCCAAGTTGTGTGCCAAAGAGAGGTGGCCTTTTAATGACACCTGCTGTACAAGTCTTGTTGTTTCTTTTTGTTATATGTGGGTGATTGGTTGTTATTTTTTTATCACAGTTGTTCTTATATGAAAGTGCAGGAATATTGATTGTTGCCAGTGGTGCAGTTGCAGAGGTGATTCAAGTCTATTCTTACTTTGAATACTGCATAAAAGGCAATATTTTTGTCATGCAGTGACATCTTTGAGTAGTGATGATTGAATGTGAGTTTGGCACTTTTATCTCCAGAAACAGTTGTTGTACATGCAAGATTTGCTGTCACCAGTCATTGCCAAGTTTGATGCTCTTGTTACAAAGGTGAAAGACATCTCTTACTTAATCAAGTCTCATAGCAAATTCTTTGATTAAACATTCAGGTTGTCAAAATGTTAAAGACAATATGAATAATTATAATGACGACCCTTTTCCCCTCATTAGTCTTGCAGAAGTGCTTTTTTTGTATGATTTCTGGAATGGAACGAAAACAGTAATTTGTTGTTCTTTTGCAGATTCCTTCTGAATTTGACGATTCTTCATCTGCAGCTCAAGCACAACAGCTGTATCATCTTGTAGCTTATGCCAGGTATTTATGAATTTATGTGTTCATTAAGTACACAGTAACTGTTGTTATTCTCCAAATCACTTTGGCCAAGCTACAGTACTGTTTAAAGTAAATTTCCAGCCTTGGGTGAGATGTGATACATGTATGTGTTGCATGCTTCCAAAACATTGTTGGACACTTCAGGAGGCATGTAACATTGAAATGTGCAAGTGCACAGGCATTACTCTCTTGTGATCTGATCTCTCAAGACCTCATCATTTGTTGTCATATGTTGCAAAAGTTCACTGTTTGTTTTTGTTGTTGTTTCTCAACACATCACTTAAGGAGGCTCGAAAGGTTTTTTTGTTCCTTATTGTTTGTGAAACAATGAAAGATATTTCATAGTGTAGGCAAACTATAACTATGACGGCATATCAGTTACCATGGCAACACGCCAGGTCCACAAAAATTCACTCTAAATTTCAGTTTTTGAAAATTAGTTGGTGACCTACCGTGTTTATTTCTTTGGTGAAAATCTCCCTAAATTCTTTAACTTGTTGGAGAGTCTGACAAAAAGTTATCTAGTAGAATTTAACAGAAAATTGTACTAGATAGCTTTCCCTGAAACTTTTTTATTTGAAGTGCCATCGTGAATGATATGTGCATGCAAAATAGCAAGAGAGGTCACCAAGCAAAATTTCGAGATAAAGACATTTTTTTCTCGTAGGTTTTATATTTCCTGTTCAGGTGATTTTACGCCGTATTTTCACTTCTGGTGTTTGGCGTGCTAGTTTTGATAGAAATTTGATTCATTCGGCTGATGCGTGTTTCTTAGTTATGGCGTGTGTACATGTACAGCTGTAGGCTACGCACAAGTGCAGCTAAAAATCCTTTCGAGCTTCCTTGAGAGACATTCCTTCTCATTGTTATCTGTCCATTTAGGTAAATTCTGAGAATTGATAATGCTGGTTGATCTTGATGCATTAATGTACCGGTAATTATTTCTTATGGAAGTAGACTGAATTTCCGCCACCTTTTCCTGCAGAGAAGGCTGAAATTCAGTCTATTAAAATATGGAAGTTGCTGTACATCTTAAATCTCAATTCCAGTTGATTGCTTTAACTTTCAGTCGTGCCAGCAAAGCCTTCCCCAATCATCAGTCGTTGAAGGACAGTGGGTGTGCACCATGTTTTACAGAGGTATTATTCTCTTCATGTTCATGGTGTTTTTCTTACCAAATTAAAATTAAGTGAAATTTCCTTTCTGTAGAGAATAACATGATAATGTCCAGAAATGCATTTATAGATTGTTTTCACTCACGTGATCAGTAACCTTGTTTTTCCACCGAAACAAAGGAAAACGTTTGCATGATAATAGAGCTCAGTTCCCATAGGATTAGTTTGGTACACCAACATGGCCACTGTTCTATTGTTTAGATACACCATTGTGGCCACCGAGACGTCACATGACAATGCTCAATAGACCGAATCAGCTATCTAAGTCTTGTACTCAATTCAAATCTCCCGGGTTAAGACTCTTTATGTGTTGTATTTACATTTATAATGCATCATATACATGTAATTCATCTTTAAGTGATATGGAAATACCTGGAACAATAAATTTTATTCCCAAAGGGTTTGAATTGGGTACATCATCGAGTTAACTGATTTGGTCTATTACGTACATGTTGATTTTGATCACCATCACATTATGTTTGCATTTGTTTGAAACCCTTTTCCCCTTTTCTTCAACTTCAACTTTACTTGTGTCTAGAAGTATAGCCAGTAGTAGAAAGTTTAAGCAATGACAGGGATGATGAGAATAAATTTCTTGGCAGAAAACAGTGCAGTATACACTGTAGGTTTAATGTGCAAGGACATTGGCTCTGCACGGCCAGCATGTGCGTTCCACATTTTGGAACATTTCTTTGCTGATCTCGTCCTGACAATAACGATCAAGTCTGAGAAAATATGGGAAGGACATGAGTTCTTGGCTTGATTTCTACTGCTCACTCAGGCTTGGCTCACTTTCCTGAGTACAGGCTCATTTCCCAAAACAGTGGTTGGTAATCGAGCCTGCATGAGTTCCTGATAATACATTTTTAAATCTATGCAAACCTCCACACAGTTCATACCAGGAAAGTGTGCAACACTTTTTGTGCTGAATGTTGACTGAGCACCCCTTTAAACGCCTGGATCAAGACAGACAGTGTGGGGCAAAGTAACTTCTTATCTAAGGAAACAATTACTACAGTTAACACATCGACTCCTGAACTGCGGCCCATTGACGAGTAGGTCTTACTCCTAGGAGTCAGTGGTTAGAGATCTACGCCTTGAAGTGGCTGTGTGTGGAATCTGCATCACAACGTTCTGTTATTATTATTTCAAAGCAACATGTACTCTCTGTCACAATCAAGGTGTCTTTTTATCTTTCAGGCATTACCCATTTTCTTGAAAGCTCTCACTATCCCAATACACAGGGACACCATCCACTCTGGTGTACGGCAGTACCTTCACAGGATGATCGTCTGCCTGGGAGATGGTGTACTACCATTTATACCTATGGCAGTTTCTCATCTTTTAGTGGAAGACTGTTCAGTAAGTAATGTTTTATATTTCCAAACCGTACATGTTGATATCATTAAAGCCAGGAATTTGTAGATCAATGCAATACAATCCTCATATGCCTGGATATTTTAAACTATACTTACATGTACTCAACATTTTTTAGTTTTTATGTCCATGGAAGGCATTGATTATTTTTGCAAAAGATAGTATTATTCCAAATGAAGTGGTAATTTTGAGCTCTTAACGTCAAATTGGCAGAGCAAGAGTCTCTCATTTGCAAAATCACGGCCACGTAACCACTGAGAATGATTTTCCAGCTTTGTAAATGACATTTTGATATAGACTGATATAAATTTGAAAAAAGGTGGGCCGACGTTTTTCAAATTTACCCAAATTCAATCCATTTCAATCTTCTCCAGTTTTGTCCATCCATGTCCCTTCTTGGCTTCCCTGTGTTTTGTTAGAGTTCTCCCATAGTTTTGAACAGTTATTTTGATATTTTAGCTAATTCTATGACCATTCGATCAGTGCTGAAATTGCCTGAAATTGCGTGACCTAGCCCCTTTAAGTGTCTAGTCATTCTAGCACTGGAGCTCTAATTGGGGACACTGTAAACTAGAATCAACAAATAATGCAAATCAAATCAAACGTTTGTTTTTGAGGGGAAGGGAAGACTCTAGTACCCAGAGAAAAACCTCTCGGAGCAAAGTAGAGAACCAACAAAGTTGACCCACATATGACGCCAAGTCTGGGAATCAAACCCTGGTCACATTGGTGGCAGGTGGGTGCTCTCCCCACTTCGCCATCCCTGCATAAAGTCAACACTAATTTTTTAGTAGGGACCTTAAGCAAGGACGACAACGACGGCTGCGAGAACGCAACAAATTTGCATATTCAGTAGGCACAAACAATAGCTTTGCACGCCCTGCACGTGCGTTTCACATTTTGATACATTTCTTTGCCGTTCTCATCTTGACTACGACGTGAAATGATCAAATTTGAGGTCATGTGGAGGACGAGAGCACATGACGACGAATTTTCAATTTTCTCTTTAACTGTCCACACCGTTCTCATCAATTTTATTCTTGGATTGCGCATTCACACTTTCCAAGCCGAACGACATGGAGTAATCGTAAAATTATTACAGTAACGGGAAATAATATTTTTAGGCAACGTTCTCGTAGCCGTCGTCGTCGTCCTTGCTTAAGGTCCCTAGTTTCTTTTTTTTGTTTCATCCTGCATTTTTATTAATGCATGGGTTGAATAAACTTGTGCCTGTTTAGTCAAGATTTCCCTCAGTATGTTCTTG
Organism: Montipora capitata; assembly: GCA_949126865.1. Taxonomy (NCBI): domain Eukaryota; kingdom Metazoa; phylum Cnidaria; class Anthozoa; order Scleractinia; family Acroporidae; genus Montipora; species Montipora capitata. The sequence continues at coordinate 1,666,111 of OX421456.1, read as the reverse complement.
GTTGTACAAGAATTCAATACAATCAAGTCATTGTATGAAGTGAAGCACATGAATTTGCAGTGTCCAACTTCCTTCACACTTTTATGTGTGACCTTGCTGTCAGTTTTGATGGGTTAAATATTGTAATCTGTTTAAAGAAATTTAAATGTTACAGGTGCACTAACTATCTTTGCAAAGTCCGTGGGCTTTCATCTTGACCTTGAAAACATATTTGTCTTTTCTGGAGAAGTGAAATGTTGGCTTTTGTTTTGCAATGACATTTTTGAAGCTCAAATAGGATTATTTTATCCCCACAGGCAAGAGATATCCAGGAATTTATTCCCCTTATTAATCAAATAATTACAAGATTTAAGGTTGGTTTGTGCAGTATTATTTTAAAACTAGTTATAACCGTACGTGAGGTTGTTACAGCAAAATCTCAAACTGAGGCCTTGTGGTATTGACTGAGCAATAGCAAGATCAATACAGCTAGGCCGAAATTTGAGATTTTGCTGTGACGACTGAATGGTCAAAGTTATTATTTAAGTTGTTTATTATACACCCTTTTACCTCTACCTGGCCCTCACTGACAAGTAAAATTGTCTGGCCTTAGATGGAGAAAAATCTAGAAGACCCTAAGTTGGGAAAGGGCTAAAGGGGACATACTTTGGAGTGGACTTTTTCTCTGGCCCAAAAAAGTCAACTCTTAGTTGCCTAATAATGCAAACGTCCCGAATTAGGTTTAAGGAATTTTTTTTTTTTTATGGACTAATAATATTGCTTGCAACAAGCAATTTCATAGTAAAGTTTGACCTTGTTTTCAAAACTTCAGCTTTGTATCTCGCAAAATTCAACAAATAATTTAACAAGGACCATCTTTAACTTTTCACTATGGCCTCAAATTTTCCTCCACACAATTCGTTGATAAGTTATTGGCAAAGTGCTGGCATTTCATGAAACCAATATGCGTAAATCCTTTTCATTCCTAAGCTGTCCTCCAAAGACGAGTAAAATTGTCTGGCATTAGACAGTGTCACTCTTAAGAGGGAAAGGTTTAATAGTATGAACAAGAGGCTATGGGTAGCTTACACTTTGTTCGAAGAACTTTGAGCTGATTGCCTTAAAATTCACAGAATTTCAATGATTTTTTACGAATATTTAATACTTTTTCTTAACAATACCAGGACAATTATAAAATAGTCATACGATGACCAGATATTGCATTTTGTGCAATGAAAACACAAAAACTCGTTTCCGGTCACGCAGACAATTCTTCAATACACATTTCCCCATTACTTTGTTGCACAGTGGTCCGTAGTTTAGCGGTCGTCGCAATTGCCTTTGAATGAGGAGATACCGAAGTTGAATCCTACTAAGCCTGTCTTCTTCAAGACAAAGAAATCTTACGCATGTGCAACCACAGTGCAACCCCCCCTCCCCTCCCCCACAAAAGTCGAATCCTACACTTCGTTCTTCGAACAAAGTAATTAAATACTTTAATAATAGTTAAAGTATTCACTTGTTTGTTGGACACCATTAATTATTAATGGTGTCCAACAAACCAGTAATAATAGTGTTTTGTGGTCTTTCCTTATGCAGCAGCAAATTGGTCCTTTCTTGAGAGATGTCTTCATGGCTATTGTGAATTGTATCTTCAGTGTCCTTGGAAAACTGGCTGAAATAAAGAATGAAGAGGTACACCCATTAACTTCTGAACTGCTCCCCCCCCCCCCCCCCCTTCCTCCATTGACTAATAAAATCACTTGGCATTAGACAGAGTTAGATCGAGTCTCACTCCTAGAAATCAATAGGTTAATCTCATAAAATGCTCACGTTTTTCTAGCCATAATAGAAAGATAGAAAGTTTAGAAGCCTACCTTTTCCTTATTGCAAGCAACATTTTTGGGGGGTGAAAAGGGTGGGGGAGGGGGGAGCAGCATATGGAGAAATTTGGACATTTTACTTTTGGGTCCTAAATTTGTTAAGTGAGATACACATGCTTTAATTCTATCAATCAAAATCAATCAATAAATTTATGGGATGCAAATGCATGGGATGAGGTTGCCCTTGGTATCTGAGCCAGAGGCTGTTATAAAAAATTCATGACAAAAATATCAATAAAATGAGAGAATATAAGAATATAAAATATGAAAGAGTATAAAATTATAGATCATATGAATTATAATTATACACACAAAGCCAAATACTGTACATACTAGTACTGTGTCATCTCTCAATGATGGTACGAAAGAAAATCCATCCCTAGGCATGGAACTTGTCTTAGATATCCCATGAAACTTCATACACTGTTGTAACATGTCAAGGAGATGATAAAAATGTAATAAAAAAGGGGGGGGTCACCTTGCTCGTTTCCATGGTACGACTTTGACGAATATGGCTATTTGAGCTACTTTCATTGACAAATTGCTGTGCATCCCCAATGTTGGACAAATCTAGCTCAATTTTCTAAATGTAATCCACTCAAGTACGTACCTGACAAGTTTATTTGAATGCCTTTGTGAGTACTTAACACTCCAAAATGGATTTAACTTTAGTGTGGGCTGTTTGACTCGTAATGGCTCCTTCCGCACAATTTTATGAAATTGCCAAAAACCGGCCATAGATTTTTGCTGATTTTTCCACTACTGCATGAAGACACCATTCTCGGCAAATATATGAAATAACAAATGTGGGTCACCGAACTCGTTCAGGAGAAAATAGCCATTCCTTGATGGATTACGCTTGGCGTCAATGAAAATCCGCCATTTTATCAATGTGCCTGCGCTACTGCACCTGCCAGTGACACAAAAAACTATGCGCAGTATGCAAAACCAGGGAATCACCTTAAGATTGACATTGATCACATTTGAAGCTATTGTAGCCTTCAAAATATTTTCTTCAAGTTCTTGTAAAATTCACTTAAATTAGATAATATCATTGTTTGATACATGTGTTGGTAGTTGGTTCCATAGATGCGTAACATTACACATTTCCATAGATCTGTAACCTTGTACTACTAAGTCATGAATGTTTTCTAGGCAACCAGAGAAAAGGAAACTTTGAGGCGCAGTTACTTCCTGTTTGTTGCAGCTGTTGTGACGAATGATGTCACTATAGTGCTAACCTCTCTAAGTGAGTTTCTATTTCAAGTTAATTTTGGAGGATGAATCTAAATTTAAATTTGCCTAAATTTAAACAAATAGAATACTGTGAATAACCCTGCTACGTGTCTGTCTGCTTATTTTCCAAGGAGTATGTACAATGTTTTGGTGGTCTGGGCAGGAACAATACTTGTATAATCAACCCAGGGATTGATATAATTGACAGAATTGCATTAAAAAGTTCTGCATGCATCCTGGCCTTTTTAAGATTGATTAGAAGTTTCCTATGTTTTTTTTTATGGGCACAATTCTATAATGTATACCAAATTTTGAATCCTTCAGCTCTAATTGTACCATATACATGTATTAGGGTTTTCATGGCTTTCAGAAATGAATATTTAAATCTTGCACAACTGCAAAATAATGATCACCTGTTGAATTTTCTGTAGCCTTTTGAAAATGAAAACTAGAGAAGTATGCAGTACTCATTTCCTCAAAACTTACCAGGGAAAGAAAATTTCTATTTACAACTTTGTGACATATTCAAAATGGAGGTTTCAGTAATTTAAAAGTGTTTGATGATGGGAGCCAAGTTGATCATCTGTTTGCTTCACGTGTCCTACTTTCCAAATTCATGGGGGTGGGGAGGCTCAGTAGATATAATAATAATATAGTAATATTATTTTATTATGTTGGATTTTATTAGACTCGGAATGGATTTTCCTTGGATAGGATTTGGTTGAGAAAACAGGAAACCGTAAATTTTCAGTGCCGGGTGTTCTTCATGATTTTTGTTCTATTATGCAGACCACCAGGATCTACGTCAAGTGCTGATGACTTTAATTCAAGGCGCAGTTGAATTTCCAGATCCTGTGGTAATGATGATTTACTGAAGTTGTATTTTTAATGGTGACTTGATGAGACATGGAGATACACAGAAAAATTAAATGATTCTATTTGGATTTTAGCCTTCGTCAGCTTACAACAAGTATTTCTTCTGATACTCCATTGTTGAGATATTGTATTGTAGACTCGTATTAAGAGCTGCATGGCTGCCTTCGTAACTAGGTTTGGAAGATGATTTAGCATGGACAACATTGGAGCTGATTAATAGGCTGTTTAGACCAGTGGATTGAGTGCTTAAATCCTGCTATAAGGGGCTGAATTTGTCTTGAGTGGTTTTTAACATTTATCTTTGCTGCAAGCATGTTGACGATCAGGCATACTTCCATGCTACTTTGGTTTGGAAACTTATGAGTGTAGCTTAAAAAAATACAGTTTTAAGACTCAAAGCATTGATGCTACTGCCTTAGCATCTTTATCTTTCTGGCCCCAGTTGTTCAAAGGGTGGACAGCGCGATCCGCCGGATAAAGCACTATCCACTGGATAACTCATTTTTGGTTTTGCCAGTGTCCGCTGAATAGCGATTTATCTGGTGAATAGTATTATCCACCTTTTGAACAACCAAGGCCTGATGAAGACACTAGGCAGGAGTGTCGCAGCATTGGGTCCTTAAATTGTAACTTTTTAACCCATAATTGACTCCTCAGGTGCCCTAGGATGCCCCAGTTAATAAGTAAAATTGTCTGGCATTGGACAGCGTAAAATTAACAAATATATAGATTCCATGTTGCCGTGCGTCTGTTCAGTAATAGATCACAGGTGACGTTAAAATGGGGTAGGAACAAAAAAAAATGGCACACAAGGTGATAGCCGAGTGTGCCACTGATGTTCTTACCACATTTTGACGTCTTCTGTGATCTATTGCTTGAACTGACGCATGGCAACATGGAATCTATTTGTTTTATATAATAAAGAATTAAACCTTATTCGCATAAAAGCTGATGTTGACGTTAATCATGCGTCTGTCCTCTAATAGATCATAGGCAAGAACCAATCAAAATATGAGAATAACTTGGGTTATTATTTAATATGTTATATCTCACTCTCAGGAGTTACTGGTTAAGCCGCACCATTATTCTCCAAACTGGAATAGTGGCAAATTATGTAGGACTTGAATGTACTATGCTTTTGTAAACAGGGATAATTTTGTCACTTGAGTTTTTCAGCGTGTTATGTTTGACTTGAATTCATTTCTTTTCATGTTTTTTTTTGTATTATATTTCTTAATTTTTTGCTACGATGACTTTTACCAAAAAAGTCTACATCTTCATCAACTAGATACAAATACACCCTCTCCACAAGGCTTAAATGTGTGTTACTTTATACTTTAGTTGCTCATTGTTGTAGATACTTATACCAAGAATGCCCATGATAAATTTCACATGCTTATTGTCAGATATTAAGTACTAATTTGTTTCCACATTCATGGGCTTGCTGGTTTTCCCTCAGGCACAGAAGATTTCTTTCAATATACTTCGCAAACTGGTTGAACTCTGGGGTGAGTGTAAATAGTTCTTCCAGTCAACTACAATTTGCCAGTTGTGCTGTGTAATACATGTATTTTCTACATGTATCTCAATTAAGCTAGACAAGACTACTTGGAGAGAGGTGCAGGAAAGGACAAAGATCCCAGTAATAAAACTGGTGGGAGTTAGAGTAGAAATTTTCCACAATTAAAAGGCAACCTACCAGTGGTCAGAAAAATTGGTAAAAGTTTTGCTTAATGGTTTGGTGCTGCACTCCATTAACAGAGCACGGGTCTTCTTCCATCATACAGCAAATGGTTCAGTGATAAACTCATCATGTTAGTGAAAAATAGAAAAGAGGAGTGCATATGAAGTCATTCCTTTTTTTCTGAAAAAATTGCAGTGGGAAACCTTAATTGCCATCAAGGCAATTAAAGCAGAGAAATTTTTTGGTCCCACATATAATTATTGAATATTATTGATTTTTTTCGTGCAAAATAATTAAATTAATCAAGTAAAGCTATGATCCTTGCACTTAGGGATGCAATTATTGCGAAAATTGTGTCCATAACTGCGAGGATCATATCTTTACTTGATTTCATATCCGCAATCATATATATGATTCATTACATATGTCAGTACTGTTTGTCCATTAATGAAATTAACATTGTGAATAAATTTTGGTCAAAAGAGAAAAAAATAAGACCTCTTTTGTTTTTATTGTTTTTTTTGGATATAGGAGGAAATGATAATGGATTAAATGGATTTGGAGAATTTATCTATGAGAATATTGTCCCAGCTACATTCATGGCTCCTATGAGGTCAACATTTGATTTGACTGACGCTCAAACAATCTTGGTAGGTCTACCTTAATAATATTATTACTATTATTAACATTCAGTCTCAGAGGAAATAAATTAAAAAGGGTTTGTGAAGTAAGTTAAAGATATTTTGTTTAGGTTTGGCTGTTTGGTTTAGTTAATGTCCTTTGTGTCCCTGAATTATACTCTTTATTGTTTTTGTTTAGTAGGGTTTTAATAATGTTGTGTATGATTTGAAATGCCTCTTTGGCTTCTCGTTGTTGTGAAAGCACATAATTGACACTATCCATATAATGGGTTAATGCACACATTTTCATCGTCATCATTGCCATATAAGTATTATTGCATCATATAAGTAAGAAGGTAATAGCTTAAAGTTAAAAGGAAAACTTGAACTAATTGTGTCGGATATAAGAGGCTTACTGTAATATTCCATGCAATGAAAAAACCAACTTAATCTTTATGAGGCATGTTTTTTGCTTCATCAGTTTTGATCCAGTCATTAATGCACTTAATTAATTTTGGGGGTGTATAGTCTTGGCAGTTTGAAAGAATTAATGAGTATTATTTTAGAGTTTTACACATGAAACATTCTGTGACCAAATCATTTGGTGTTTAATTTCGTCAATATCACGAGAATTATTAACAAAACATGATATTTTGGTTTTTTTTTCTTGTCATTTTCTTTTTTAAACCTGACAGGCATTACATGAGATTGCATTGACACAAAAAACAATTCTTCAAAAGCAGGTAAGATGGCAGTTTGTGCTGAAAAGACAATGTTTCCTCCAAAGTTTTTCTGTAACATGAACGTACTTCAATGTTTAAGTGGACATGTGATCAAACATGTCTCTATTTTTATTTCTGTTTTCAGGGAGGGGAATTTATAAACTTCCTACAAAATACGTATTTGCCAACACTACAGCTGACTCCACAAGCCATCCAGGTGAACAAGAAAGAGTTTCATGTCATATTTTGAATATTTGGGCTTTCAGAGTTTTAGGACTTTGGGTATTAGAGATAATAAGGTAGTCCTTGTAAAAAAAAAAAAAAAAAATTAATTCAAAGCACATTTGTTTGGTATGGGGACATTTTGGTCCTTATCATTGGAAAAACCTTATGTCTTACCTTTTCACCTTAAATTAGCTACAACTGAAATGACATGCAGGCTGAAAAATTACAGATGGACAGCTTTATGGGTGGGTTTCCAGCCCTTAACAGTAGTGCTCTGTTTGAGTGATAGATTAAGACTAATTGAAGAGCAATGACTTAACTCATCGACCCCTGAGGCACCTTAGGATGCCGCCAGTTGATGGATAAAATTGTCTGGCATTATACAGAGGATTGGAACGCAGGCTCATTCCAGGTTAACTTATTGTAAGAATAAATAACCTGGGAGCTCTTCTTTTAGGCTTGGCTAAATCTATATATTACATCAGCTCACAAAAATAACCTCTCAGGTTGCGGTGGTTACTTCACTCTACTGGAAAACTGAGACTCAGTATAAATTGTTTGCAAGTATAGCTAGTGATGAGAAGTTTGGTTATTTTCTACAGGAATACACAAATGCATTACAGCATGCAGATATAAAAACTTTCAAGACTTATGCGAAGGTAGGAACATAGATTCACTGTGGATGCAGAAGATGTCATATCGTTTTTGCGTTGGTAAACAAGTGGTGTGGCAGGGTTTTCACTGGTTTCTCTCTTTCCCTTAAATGAGCTGCCATGCAAGCTGTTAGTCACTTTAAAGTGCCCATGAAGTAAAAAATATCTTTTGCTTATTTTAAAGACCTTTCAAAATGATGAAGAATGGTGTTTTGTATTTTGGAATATCTTCTCTTGTTTCCGAGATATTCAAAGTTATTGATGACACCACAAACTGTACAAATGACCGTAGTAAATCCCAAAATTGAGAGTATCTTCGCAAGTATTGGAGAAATGATATTCAAACTTACATGTACATTAGACAAGGTACAAAGTGACGCTTACTAGGATGTTGTTATGGCAACACCCTCTTTTTCAGCCGCTCTCTAATGAACTGAATACCTCGGATTTTGAACAGATCAGTACAGGCAGATGGTCAGACTTTAAACACGTTCTACCCATAATGCTTTACATCTTCATATAAACTTACCGAGAGTGAATGTGTCTTATTACAACAAACGACAAAATTAATCCTGCGTCAAATAAACCCAGCAGCAAAAATGGTTGCCATGGCAACATCATAAGAGGGTATCATTCTACTCCAAAATAGAAAACACCATTCTTCATCGTTTTGAAAGGTCTTTAATTAAAGTAAGCAAAATAAATTTTTTACTTCATAGACACTTTTAAAGTATGTTGAATGTGTTAAGTAGTATTTTAGCTGGTATCCTTCTCTAGAATAAAGGTTCCTCAAATTGGAGCAATGTCAGGGTTTTGTATTAAACATAACCAGAATTTCAAATAGTGGGCAGATATTTCTCTGATATTGATGACAAATGAACATTCTCTAATAACTGTGGGATCATGTCCATCCCTAGAAATTTGCAAATTAATGCAAACATTCTGCATTTGATAAATGATAACTAAACAAGAGTTCAAACCTCTGTTTTACTGTCAGGATGTGTAATTCCTAAACTAAGTTACTTGCCTTACGACAAATTAGCTACGTAGAGGCTGCATAAGTGATGACATACTTAACGAAATTGCAGGCGGTCGTTTGTCGCAAGTTAGTGAAAGGCATGGGTTGATGGACCTGAGATGAAACCAGACTACTTTGCTTTCCAGTTTTGAAAGGGCTATGATTATTGTATGGCAATTACACAGTTATTTATCTCAGGATCAAACACAGGCCTTTCATTAGCTAGTGGTCAACAGACTATTGATTGCTGGTGTTGTCGAGTTTGTTACTTTAAAAGGGTAAAATTACGTTTGCTCCAAGAGATTGATCTTGGAAACAAAAAGCATTTGAGATTCAGAGAATTTGTGGTTTCTTTCCTCTGTTAACATGCAGCTCTTTCTTTTGTCTTTTATTTCCTCAGGCTTTCTTCACAAATATGCATTCATGACAAAGGGATCCCTTCACATTGAAAGGAAGGAAAAGAAGTTGTATTAAAATTCTTTGGAAGCTTTAAAGCATACAATGACTGTGGTTCAATGGAATTGGGTTGATAACACACCCATCAAAAAAAGGAAAGGGGTTCCATGGTTCAAGCTACATGTACATCAAGCAGAATGCAGAATCTTCATAAGAGACTAGTGCCACTTGGTATGACCAGGACAAAATAAGGCAAAAATAAAAATTAGTTTGTATGGTCAGGGTGTTTTGTTCAATGTAATTGAATCAACCATTTTGCACCAAAAACAATAATAATATTAGTATTTTACTCTCAGTGTTCCAGCTATGATTTAAGTTGTTAAGTAGAGCATCATTTTCCTGGAGTGTCATTGGAGTTGTCAAGCTCTTGTGAGATGAAAATGAGCATTGCTAAAGCACAGATCACTGATTTATCTGAGAAATTTATTATACTCTAGATAACAAACAAGCTGAAGGGTATTGCTCACTAGGGAGCTTAAGCAACGACAATGGCAGCGGCAACAAGAACATCATCTCAGAATATAAATTTGTGTTATTTTAATCGCTTTGTGACTATTTCAACCTTTTCTATATGACAAGGGTGTGGTAGTTCCTCAAAAATGACACTGGTCGTAATGGCACATAATTTAGGGGAGAAAATGAAAATTTATCCTCAAGTGCTGACATTCTTCAAAAAAAACCTAAAATACGGCTCTTTCACATAGTTGTTTTGCTGACGATGGCAAACAAATGGACAAAAGTGAAAAACGCAAGTGCAGGGCATGCAAAGCTGTTGTTTTTGCCCTCTAAATATGCAAATTTGTGACGTTGTCATTGCAGTCGCCATTGTTCTTGCTTAAGCTCCCTACTATCAAGAATGTCATTCAAACTATGGTTTGTTTAGTCATCTCTTGTACTTGTGATACATCTCGAAGGATTTCCTGTCTCAATTAAAAAAGGATAATTTCTTTGCACATTTAGTGATATTGACCGAATGCAAAAATGGCCGCCAACAAATTATTCTTTTGTCTTTGTGTTAATTAGCCTCGTTTTACAGCCCAAATTCTTTCAATTTTAAGCGTGTGAACGAGGCTAGTTGGGCTAATTAACACAAAGACAAAAGAATAATTTGTTGGCGGCCATTTTTGCATTCGGTCAATAAAAATAATAATTTTTGAGAGACGGAATTATTGACTTCTTGATCAGATGAAGAGAGAGAATTATTCTAAAAACAGTAATAAAAATAAAAGGTTTTTAAAGTATTTTCTTTTATCAGAACTTGCCCTCATTCAATTTGTTATTTTTTGTCTTGCCATTAACTTATTGGTGCTTAACATGTCCATTTTCTTCCTCTTCCCAAATAAATACTGTGGAATATGGTTCCAGTTTGCTATAGGAAAATTCTCTTTGCTGCTTGTCAAGCAGTGGTACGATTTACACGTACATTTTATTTTTTCAGTATTTCTTTACAAAATGTAGTGTCACAGCTTTTGAACTCCTGAAATGTTCAGATACATAATTTTGTGATTTCATCTAATATATTTTTTTCACAGATCTTGTTATTGTTTAGATGTATTTCAGGCTGAAAAACAAAATGTGCAAATAGATGAATAGATTTTATTCTTGTAGTACTCCGTTTTCTTTGCTTGTTCCTTTTGTTTGGTTAATCCAGACAAACAGAGAGCCTGATTATGCAAAAATGAATAAAATAATATTATTGTTTTTGAAGTGTTCACATGGTAGCAAGGTAGGATGGACAAAAGAATACAACCAGTTCTGCTTTTGCTGACAATAAATTATTATTTTGTCATTCTTTTAAGGTCTTTGGTTATTCTTGAGCTCTTAGAGCTTTCCTTTTTAAAGCACAACCTGTACATCAGGGATTTATTTAATAGTCTTGTTCACAGCTTAGCTTTCTTTGAAGGGGCACCTGAGCTGTTGTTTCACGTCAGTGACGCTGATTAAATTAATTTTGGAACTATCTTTCTCAGATGTTAAATTTCAAAGTATGGTCACCTGTTTAAGTTCCGAGTGGTAATAAAAGACAAATTTCACTAAAACAAGTGTTCCAATTTCTATATTAGAGAATTCCACTTTTAAACGAGTGGATCTTTTCAGATACTTATGAGAAAGATGTGAGAGGCTTCCTCAGATCTGAAATAATTACTGGTAATGTCCACAAAACAGAAGAACAACCAATAGAACAACACATATGCAGCCCGTTTTAGGGATGACCTTTTCCCTTTTTTCCATTTAGAAAGTCTGTCTAACGTACTTGAATGCTTCTCTTGGTTTTCCTCAATTTCGGTTTTTTTTTAAGGTCACCTTTAATAGGTTTTCTTCAGTTCATCTTTAATTTGATTAACGTACTACTTGGATATTTCTTTAGGTTAACCCACTTAGTTGTTTATTTACGTCTTGTTTCCCTTAGTTTCAGCTTTTCGTAGTTCATCTTTACCTAGTCGTACTTTCCTTACTTGGCGTACTAAGGGATGTTGAAAACCAAAAATACAAAGGCACTGTAATTTGATTAACGTACTACTTGGATGTTTCTTTTGGTTAACACACTGTCTTAGTTGTTTATTTAGGTTTTGTTTCCCTTAGTCTCAGCTTTTCGTAGTTCAACGTTGAAAACGAAAAATACTACAGCACTGCCGTACTAGCCGTACTAATTGGCGTACTAAGGGAGTGTTGAAAATCCAAAATACAACCACACCGCCCTACTAGCCGTACTTGGCGTACTGGCGGAATGTAAAAAACGAAAAATACTACGGCATTGCCGTACTAGCCGTACTTGGTGTACTAAGGGAGTGTTGAAAATAAAAAAAATACAACAATACTGCCGTACTAGCCGTACTTCAGCTTTTCGTAGTTCATCTTTAATTTGTCGTACTTGGCGTACTGACGGAATGTTAAAAACGAAACAAACTACGTTAATCAGCCGTACTAAGGGTAAAAAGGAAGGTTGTTCGCTAAACTGGGCATGGTATACAACACCAAATCAGAAATCCCTAATCAGAATAACAATGGTTCTTTTGTCTTGTGCCATTTTAGTCTGTTATATGAAAGTCTACCCAAACATTGCAAGACTGGCAGTCCCTTGGTCTGTGAAGAGAAATGCATTGTTATCCAACCGATGTTAGTGAACAAAAACTCAGGTGGGGGAGGGGGGGGGGGTTAGTATAGGTAATGGACTCCTTGACTGGTACCCACAGAGGTTTTTGTTCCAAGATATTATTGTTCAATAATGATTTAGTCAAAGTTGAAATTTATGTTTAGTTTGACCCAACTGGGCAAGGATCAGAAGCTTTGTCAAACTAAATTTGTCAAACAATTCAGATCAGCACTTGAAAAAAGGTTTTAACTCATTCACACCTTAAGTGCCTGCAGTGGGCAAGTAAAATCATTTGGCGTTAGCGAGAGTGAAATCTGTAAGTCTTGCTCTCAGCTGGGGAAGGGTCAATCTATTCATTTTCCATTTAAGGTGAAAAAAAATGTATGTTGGCCGCTCGCTTAAGGTTATTTTTTTTCAACTTTAATGTCTCTAATGTCAGTCACCATCTGATTTCTTTGCCATCCCAAGCAAAGAACTTACCATTGTCCTTCAATTCAAGGCTATAAATAATATTCATCAAACGATCCACAGAAAATTCAGGGGTAAAAACTGTTGCTGGGTCAACATTCTTCAGGTAGCGACTAGATAAGTCAGTGTTGACAGTACCAGGGTGTAAAGAAACACAAATAACATTTTTTCTTCCCAGTTCAATGCTGAGGTTTTTGGTTGCCATATTGAGAGCTGCTTTAGACATTCTGTAACTGTACCATCCACCGAGCCAATTATCGGTAACTGATCCCACCCTGGCCGACATATTGACAAGTATTCCAGCTGCGTCGACTGTCTTCGTGCCCGTGTCTGGTGCCGTTGTTTCGGTTTCGGGAATAGTGGCCCCTCCCTCTGCACGAGTCTTGGCCTCTTTTTTACCAGGATTTAATGACCTGTTTCGTTTACTGAGATTTGAACCAAAGTACTTCGCCATCAGTAAAGGCCCAATTGCATTCGTCTTCAAAGTTGAAGTTACATCAGACAAATTGACTTCCCTTAAGCTGGTTTCCCCTTTTCCACTGGGGTGAAGTATTCCTGCACAATTTATCAGTAAATCTAACTTTTTGTCGTCAACTTGAGCTGACACATCTTTGATTTGTGTTTCATCTTGAACATCGAGGCGGAATACTTTTAACAAGTCGCCATACTGGCTCTGCAACCGAGACAACTCCAAAGC
>OX421456.1:1645000-1647500 GCA_949126865.1 Montipora capitata | reverse complement strand
TTTTTTCCACCAAAAGAAGATGGAAATTAACCACGCAAACCACGCAAAAGAAGCACCTATTTTGCATCTACCCTAGTAATGAAATTGGCTTCCTTTGGGTTACCACATCTCAAGATGTCAGGGCTCTGGCCTTAATTTTTGGCATTTTCAGAACACAGTTGTAGAGAGGAATGGTTTTGAAGCTCGGCAAACATCAAAGGAGTAAACAGATGCCAAGATTTAGGTTGGAAAGTCCACGACCGTGCACCGTGAATCTTTTATTTTGCGCTCATACACTATGCATGAATTACGTAAGAAACACGTTTCTATTGGTTAGTTCCTCATTGCGGAGTAAACAACTATTGTGTTTTGTGCACGGTCAAGGCCAAAAAAAGAGAACAAAAACATACAACAAAGAAATTTGTTGGGTTTTATAACCATTCCCCTCTATTAACTATGTTCAGAATGACAGTTATTTTCCGGGAAAAAACTTTTCAAAATACGCAAATTAGATTTTTGCGAATTAGATTGTATTCCGCTTCTTTTTATTGGGTAAGATTTTGGATCCCCTCAGTTGTGAGGCTTCTGTCACGCCTACGTCCTCCATCGTCTTTCTAATGGTCTGCCTTACCTTTAGCTGAAGTTTTTCTGGGTAGTCTCAGCACTCTATTCTTTAATTAGGATAGCGGGAATAAGGTCTGAAGAGACCATAGCTCTTAAAGACATATTTGAACTACCGCAAAAGGCATGTTACTAGTAAGATGTTGGATCAACTCAGTTATGAACGTCATAAATATTGTCTTTTGAATTCTCCAACTACCATAATTAAATCACGTGTAAGCATTTAGCAGAACCGATGAAAGGTTCTATAACCAGAAAATATTTCGACCAATACCAGTTGAACGCGATGCCTCAAAAATATGCAGTGTCAGGTTAATTTTAAGTTTTGTGGGCCCGCGTACCCGGAAAACCACTTCATATCAATGCGACAAGAACGCGGGGCCTAAGGTTAGTAAAAATAAATTACTGTGTATCTTAAACATTTTGACGCTACATTTGTTTTTACGAAGATTCACATTAAAACAAACACCTTCTAAAATGCTATTTTAAACATATCTTTATTAACGTTGTTGTTCCTTACCGTATTCCTTACCGTTGTTCCTTCATTCTTATTCCGGAATAAAGTCAATCGAACGCACTCTCGTGCTCTCTTCCACGTGGCAGGTATCCTATTCGCTTGCCTATGTTCTTCCAAATTTCTCGAAGAAATGGATGAACAGTTTTAAAGATCCAATGACTTTTTAAGCTGACCTAATGTGACTGTTATGTAGTACCATAGCTTAGAACTGACCTCTACGTAACCTCTATTTCAAGCATTTCCGTCACGTAACTTTTGCGTTAATATATTTCGTTACTAGAATAATCTGAAAAATTTCGTACCCCCAGCGTAGTCTCCCTCGCAGCCGTTTTTAGTCTCGTCACGCAACGCTCCTCCTTGTGGGGAGGAGCGTTGCGTGACGAGACTAAAAACGGCTGCGAGGGAGACTACCCCCAGCGTTGCGAGAAAATGTAAACAAGAAACCGATCGAAGGATCGATGGATTCGTTCAGCTGCACTATTTTTTGTCTTGTTCAGCAGTGATATTCTTTGTTAGTTCTTTTATTCGGAAAACGCTAACTCCACGTAAATGACAAGTGAACTTTAGTCCATCATGTTTTCATGTTGATCATGTTTCGTGCCAAGTGGGTCGTTTTCCAAGAAACTTACGCCTCAGTCGTTTTTGCGTTAATGTGATGTTTCTTTCCCGGAAATCTAGACTATCGAATTAACATGGAGATGAGAAGTAGCCAAACCTACGCATGGAATCTTAAAGATTTGCTTGGACAAGGGGCTACGGGAGAAGTTTATAAAGGCAGAAACAAGGTAAGATAATTAATTTATCCACTAACTATGCTTAGATGCAAATTACCGATATTGTTCAACTCTGTTTAGCTTTATCTGCATCTTCTACATCTATTTTAACGTACGAACGAAGGGGCGCGTAAAACTAAAGAACGGTCTTTTGAGGACGTTTGCTTCATCGCATATTTTGCTTTCCATCTTCAAACAAAAATTTGCTTTGGAGTGCAATATTCAATTCAATAATGTTGCGATAGTTGATCTCTCACTTTCGTTCGCAGCTATGAAAATGTTTTTTTATTTATTTTTGCTTTTTTTTTCTCAGAAAACTGGCGAGACTTATGCTATCAAGGTTTCGAACAATTTTGGAATGATGCGACCTTTCGAGGTTCGAAGAAGAGAGTACGATGTACTCTTGAAATTGGATCATGAGAATATTGTCAAGACTTTTGCAACCGAAACTGAGGTACATACTACGCATTTATTGTTTTCCCCCCTCAACGTTTGCGTTGCAGGCTTCTGTTTCAAGGGGAACAGTGGCGGCTGAAGAAAAATGTTTTGGCATTCCTTGGTGATTATTTCGCTTGGTTTACACTGAATTGTCTCAAGTTTGCGTATCCGA
>OX421456.1:1637500-1640000 GCA_949126865.1 Montipora capitata | reverse complement strand
GGAGTTAAAGGGTTAAAGCTCTGTGTGCGACCAGTGAGTCCTAGGCAATTTTAGCTTGCATATATAGCTGGGGGGATTGTTGGTACAATAGGCAAATAACAAGCGGCAAAGTCATGTGGCGAAAAGGGAAGGAGCGCTGTGAAATCCCAATTTTATTTGCGTCCCATACCAACAATCCCACCAGCTATGCAGGCAAAGGTAATTTTAATTTAATTACTACAAAAGTCGTTAATTTATTAGCCTTACTTACAAAGCCAAACTTTTTGTTGAGGCTCTAAATTTCCATTGATTTAGTGGCTGGAATGAAACATCTGCGAGAGCAGGGTATTGTGCATAGGGACCTGAAGCCTGGGAATATTATGAGAGTGGCAAGAGATGATGGCAGGTAACTTGTGAGCTAGAATCAATGACAAATTCATATTATTCAAATGAAACCATTTCACAGTTTTGGACTTTAATACCGCTTTCCCCTCCTCTCCATTCAATGTTGGGCTGAAATGCGAGATTTTCCACACAGCACAACTCCTGACTCGTAGACAAGAAGCATGTCTGTCCCACCTAATGTGTCCATGATTGCAGACTTCTGAACAGAAATAGACATAAAAGTCTATAGACCCTTTCGATATATATGTTTAAAAAGCATTTGTAAAGGTACATGATGGTTATAATGTACAAGTTTTCTGTCTAGAAATGGTTATTTTGGTGATTTTATGCTCAGTTGTCCATCACGTTCAATTTAAGTCTATGCCAGAAATCGATCCATTGCTGACAGAAATGAAAGCTTTCTTTTGTTCACGGGGAAAAGTTTTTTTTGCATCCCTCATTTTTTAAAACAAGGGGTTGTCCTGGATTTATTCAGGGATGTGATGTTATTTCCACAAGGGAAAAGTAAAATTAATATTTTCTGTACACAGGTGAGCTCAGCTTTGAGCTCAGGGGTTTGCAAGTCAAATTCAAGCTTTGAGGACTAGAATCTCTGTTTAAATGAATATGTGAGCTGTTGTTCTTTCTTTTCTTAATTAGGTCCTGATTTTAGTACTCACTGTTGGAAAATGTGCAAATTCTATTTTACTACAGTTTTGTATACAAATTAACTGATTTTGGTGCAGCAAGGGAACTGGAAGGTTCTGAAGAGTTTAAGTCAATTTATGGAACAGAGGAATACTTGGTATCTAACTTTTCTCTCTTTGATAGACAAATTTTCACTGTAAAATTATAATAACCTACCATTGAACAAGGAAACATTAATAGTTATTTAGTCCCCTAACCACTGGGAGAATGAGGCTTCTGGCATTATATTAACCCATTTACTCCGGAACTGCCCCCCCCCCCTCCCCCCCACACACACACCCACACACACATTAGACAGAGTAAAATATATTAAGTTTTTTTCGTAGGAGTGAATGGGTTAACCTTTACGGTGGTGCAGTCGCACTTGATTGAATGTAACTCACTGTAATTATCTTTATTTGTACATTATGAACAGCATCCTGATCTCTACGAGAGAGGTGTGCTTAGAAAACACGGCGTCAAGGCTTTTAGTGCTACAGTGAGTATGCAATCAAAATTATCGTGTTCTGCAGAGCTCCATTCTCTCTCTTTCAGTGATTATAATATTACAGACAAAAGCCCTATTAAGCATCAGAACATTTAAATGGTTTGAACCTCTAGATCTGGATCTTTAGATCAAAACTATTCGCGCCTTCGGCGAATGTTTTGTCACAAAACATGTTTACTTAACAATTCTGTAATATTTTCGCTTGATTATCATTTAAACTCGTCAGCAATACGATGAGCTTGAAAACTGGTGCCTTAAAGGTTGGTAGGTAGCCTGAGCAAATTCACGCCAAGCAGGGAGGAATCCTTGGCAATCCTGTGCATGGGACCCCATCCTGAATGAAGCTTCCAACAAGCACCATCACACTGAAAGGAATGGAACATAGTACTCACGTGACCCCATACTTAACAGCGCCACAAAGTGAGAAAGCGCGAGGAGGGATGGGATCTGGAATCCTCAAAGCTTTGCTAAATACAGAAAAAAGATCTGCAAAGATCAGCTCAAAAGCCACGAGGCAAGCAATAAGCCCCTGCGGCCACCCTGCGGATGATGTAAGATTGAGGACAAAACCACTGGCTGCATTGGTGTGGGCTTAACTTTGCCACAATTACATTTTAAAAAAGCACTAGTAATCTTTCAGAACCTTGTGCTGAAAACTCACAATCCCCTCAGTTTGATTTTTTTTTACATCTGAAGATTAGTGAATTTGTGTTTCATCTATTAATCCTCATGCTCCAAGGAAGGATTAATTAAGTTCCATTTTTTTTGTCTCCTTGTACTTCATTAAACACACACATTTCGAGTTTCTATGAAATAAGAGCCTGGTCTTCAATAATTATGGTGTTTGTGCTTCAGGTTGACTTGTGGAGTATTGGTGTTACCTTTTACCACATTGCCACAGGGCAACTACCCTTCAGACCATATGGTGGAAGACAGAACAGG
>OX421456.1:1630000-1632500 GCA_949126865.1 Montipora capitata | reverse complement strand
ACTTACCAACAACAGAGCCTAGAGCGTTTACGGCTGTATTTTAAATTGTTCAGTGTCGGTTGATTAACTCTAACCATGGCTAAGTTCAGCAGAGGAGGAAATAAATTATCATTAGTTAGCTTTGAGGGGAGGCGCGGTGGCCTTATGGTTAGTGCGCTCGACTCCGGATCGAGTGGTCTGGGTTCGGGGCCTGGCCAGGGACATTGTGTTGTGTTCTTGGGCAAAACACTTTACTCTCACGGTGCCTCTCTCCACCCAGGTGTATAAATGGGTACAATGCTGGGGGTAACCCTGCGATGGACTAGCATCCCATCCAGGGGGGAGTAGAAATACTCCTAGTCGCTTCATGCTACAGAAACCGGAGATAAGCGCCGGCCTGATGGGCCTCCTTGGCTCGAACGCAGACTTTACCTAGTTAGCTTTGAAAACTCTGCAGTTATGTCTTCTAAAGCCGCCATTTTGACCTTCCTTGTTATCCCATAATCCCCTTTGCACCCAATTGCACACTCGCAGAGAATCCCGGTACCATCATAAAGCCAAAACTACTTCATAATTGTCTTCATAATGCCAAAACTACATCATGATTCCAAAACTACTCCATAACACTAAAAGTGAATTTTGTCGCCAATGACGCCCCATACACAAGCCGCCATGGCTTGCATCGCTCTGGAGGTAGTTAACGGGAAAACTCCTTTCATTTTTATTTCAAAAACAGCAGGACAAAAGCAAGGCAACTCTTGGCAAACAGCTCTGTACTTTATTGTCAAACGGTGTCTCTGGACGTAAAAGTTGACAATAGCATTGCAATAGTAGGTCGCCGCCGCTGGCGACCAGTTGTGAAATTCTGGTCACCAGTATGCATTGGCAACCAGGAAGGTGCAATTTCGGACCCTGAGTAAGCAAACCCCTAGCTTTTACATTGGGTACTGTGTGTGGCAGGAGGACCTTCTATTGAATAGGTTGGTGTTTTGCAAGCTAAACACCAAGGAGGGCCTCACAAGGGAGGCAGACATTAACACACACAGATTTTGCACGCCTCCACGCAAGAACTTAAGCTCAACACAGCACAACAGTGAATACTTCAAATAATGATTGACCCTAAAGAATGGCAGACATTGGCTAAAATTTTTTTGGCTCAGAGTAATGGTTTACTGCAGATTTGTTTCAGTGCTGTTGAAACTATGAACTGTGAACTTTTTTTTTGTATTCCTGCCCAGTCATAGGTTCTTTATTAGTAAATTGCCTTTAACCCTTTAAGCCCCGAGGGGTTCCCCATGGACGAGTAAAATCGTCTGGCGTTAGACAGAGTAAAATCTATAAGTGCCATTTGGCACTATCGGGGCTGAAAGGGTTAAGATATGCTTTCAAAAGTTGTCTTTTTTTTTTTTTCAGGAAGATTCTTTCATGGTAATGATTGGTGGAGATAACATTTCACCTGACAGACTTTACCTTCACAAAATACGTAAGTTTATACATGTAACTCTGTGTATTCTGCTACCAGGTTATGGGAATAATACATGATGTCCTTTAAGGAAACAAAATTTTAGTATGTTCCTACAAGAACACACATTTTATTTTGTAACCATCCATGCAAAGACAATGTTTTATTGTCTGGTCAAACATTGAATTTTGGTGAAAGCAGATTTCAAAAGGGTTTTAACCCCCTTGTTTTTTGCATGTGGAGTCATTTCCTTGTGACATGCTGTTGACAGAACATGATACAGTAGTTTATTGTTTAGTCATTTCCCCTAGCATTACATTTAAGTGGTTACAATGTATCAGGTTTTCATATAGATCGAGCATTTTTTGCAACATTTTTTTCTTTCATCCAACATGTTGCATAAGCTGAATTAATGAAAGCAGTCAATGAGAAATGGGGTGAACATTTGCTGATAACAGAAGTGGTAAATTCACGAAAGTCTGCCAGTGGTCTATGACTTGTATCGTATTTGATGAAATATTTACCTGTTAAGCCACAGTCAACTTTGCGTAAAGCAAATACAGTTACTGTACAGTTTATTTTTGTAAAATTAAACGTTTTGAATGTTCAATGGTGCCTTCAAAGTCTTTGTTGAAAGTAAAATCACATTTGGTTGAAACGGTTTTTACCTATGCTAAAACTAGTTTACCATGTAGATTTAAGACCTCCCTTTTTTAAAATTCCTATTTGTAGCTGCCTTAACAAAACTTTCAGAGGAACACTGCAGTCTTGAATCTGATGCTTCTGCGGCAAAGGTTGGAATCAAATAGAGTAGCTTTGATTAACTGCATGGGATAAAATAATAACTCACTGGAAAATTTTGCTTTCCCCCTTTCTTCCTGAACTGACCTCCATTAATGAGTAATTGATTTTTTTGGGTTTACAAATTAATATAATTGCATTTTTGAAATTTTTCACAAACAGATAATGACAACCCGAGCTCATTTCTGCAAATATGCTGTCCAACAGTACACCAGGACAACGAAGGCGATGTTGCATACAATTGAGAGCATTTTGTAA
>OX421456.1:1620000-1622500 GCA_949126865.1 Montipora capitata | reverse complement strand
AACATCAACGAAGTTAGTAATACCATTGTTATCAACAAATCAGATTTTCATTTCAGACCTGTCAAACTAAAACAGATACATTTCTCTGTGCAGTGCAGTCAGACGCAGCCATTCAAATTAGTCACGGAGAATTCCAAGCATATTTGCACATTTGGCGAAAAGTATGAAAAAAGTCTTTCGCAGGAACCCATTACCCGGAGCCTCCATCTTCCATATTAACCCTCTGAGTCAAACTGAAAAAACTCATTTAAGTGCAAGGAGCTCCGGATAGATTTTCGACGGAAACCAAACGGAGACACTGTTTCACTTGAGGCTAATGGTACTATACTTTTAAAATTGTTAAATCAGCTAAAATACTAGGCATTACTAAAAGGGATGATCTAAAGTGGAATGACCATGTAGATAGGATTTGTTTGCTTAAGGCAACTGAAGCATGTTTTGATGATGAGTTAACCCTTTCCGGCTTTTTTTATTTTTAGAAGCACCTCCCAGGGGGGCTTTAGTGGGTGTTTTCACATGGGCCAATCATAAGAGACCTATGGTCAGCCACTTATTACGTCATATATGTATGTGAACCACTTCACGTATGATCTCAATCACATTCGTCAAAATATAGTAGTTCTAAAAATAGAAAGATACTGGACAGGGTTCACTCAAGGGTACTATACAGATGGATGCTCCGGTTGATGGGCTCCTGGTCTTTGTGCGGGTTATATGTTATTGTTTGAGGAAGTGGTGCATAATCGTTTGGTCAATCAGAAAGCGCAGAAATACCATAATAAACTGACTAAGCAATGGAGAAATTCGATTTTAAATAGAGCGGTTTTCAATTGAGTGTCGAAAGTAATTAGTTATTTACTTTGGTTTTGCATTACTTCACTCAGTGATTGGTTCAAAGTTCTCGCACCATTTTTTCAACCAATCAGAAGTGAAACCAAAACCAAGCGTGGCTCACGCATGCACATTTTCCCACGCTTTGTGTCGGCTATGTGTAATTACTTCGAGTTTTGCTTGGTTTACTGGATTGTCTCCGTCCTTTTTGATTGGCCAAAGTAATTACTTTGGTTTTGGCTTTACAACACTCTATTTAAACTCGCTCTAATCCTTACAAGTAATATAATTGCTTGTACGAAAACTTTGGGATGCTGCTGACAAGGCACTCAAGAATGATTGATTTGCTGTCAGTATAGAATAGAATAGTAAGGTTTAATCACAACATCACAAATTAATGAATTGCAATGTTTTACAAGAATTATAAGAACTAAAATTAAAAGCAAATCATATAAAAAGGCAGGGACTGGGATACAATAATGATTATAATATGGAATGGAGTATATTCGTATTCTCATAATTCGTTATTGGACGGGAAAGAGCTTGCAATGGAGGGTAATGCAGGGATACCTTTTCAAATGCAAATTCTTTTTAATATATTCCCCCGCATTAGCCTCCATTGCAAGCTAGTTCCAGTCCAATACTGAGAATACGAATAAACAAACAATTCCTAAGCGATTACTAATATAAAAAAGGAGAAAAATTGACGTACTTGCGACTACATGATCTATGCAGGCTAGTGATTATTTAAAGAGTACTGTCCAATTAAACAGTAAACGTGGATTTGGTCGAAATATCAACGACAGCGGTGCTGTTCGGATGCTGGATAGAGTTTAACTGTTTGGTTTGCTTACATTTTTTCTAAAGATATTACGCTATCTTGGCGATGGTCAGTCCTCTGACCAAAGCATGTCTCTTTCGCCCCTGCAACGGTAGTGGAACAATGGGAGATTTACAGTAGGTCACATGATGGAACATGCGAAAAACAAAAAAACAGCGAATGATCGAAGCATGTGCACTGTAAGCTTCTAGTGTTTTGATCTACAGAAGCCATTTGCTTTTTCCTTTCCTTTCACAATATTTCATGTAGTTACTTTTTCAAATCTGAATATTTTGATGAGACTCGTGTAGTATGAATAAAAATGAACTGAAGTGAAGTGCACAAAATTGTTGCATTGAATCTCTTGGAAGACAATTTCATCTGCATCCACCACACAACGTTTCGTCTCACTTTGCTTTCTGTTTTGTTGTTAAGGAGTGTCTTATGCAGACGAACAGAGGCACGGATTTGACCGAAAAAAGATTGTTGTGCTGTGTGAAAAGGTCACCAAAGTAACTGAAGATGCCATGGTTCTCAGAAGTCAGTTACACGCAAGGATCATTCAGTGGCTTAAGTAATTTTCATTTATATTCTTTTGTTGTAAACTTGTGCGATTTCCTGTTAGTACTATCCCTTCACTAATGCCTTAAGTCTCACAACTTTCTTGAAATAGTGGAAGTTGGAAGGAGCTTAATCCGGAAAAGGGGGGGGGGGGGGGATACTTCCCATTATTGGTCTAATGGGGATGTGCCGCTGGATAGGGTCGCATTTTCACGACTGGATTGACTATATTGGGGTTGCATTTTCAACAGACTTCCGACAGAGTTACTAGAATGGAGGTCGCAAATT
>OX421456.1:1597500-1615000 GCA_949126865.1 Montipora capitata | reverse complement strand
GTTGTAATTGCTGGAGAGTTAGGTTTTATTGAATTCACTTACATTGACTTTGGGCTGGTGGGATCTGAATTTTTGTTCCAATTTTCATCACCTAGGGGTTGGCAGGGGATTGAGTACACACCGGTTCAAACCACGATCTCCCCCACGGTATTTAGGCCGATGTTTTGCAGTAGAAAAATATAATCATTATTATAGAATAGGAGGAAGACCCGACATTTAAATAGTTAACCAACCACGAGAAATTATCTTGTAACTGATTTATATTCGATCGCACCCGCTTGGCTTGCCGTGGATTTAATGATAAAATTTTCATTTCTGATCTCTGTCATAAATTTACCCACGTTGCGCGTTGGTGCATACCTTACCTACCACATTGGCCCAACCTAACTGTTTAATTAGATTAGTGTTCGAGGAAGACATTACCCTTGGTTACGTAATCGCTACCAAAATAAAAGGAACGTTCCCCCTTAAAGGGAGTGTTTTTTCCTTTGAAATCTATCTTGCGAAATCCTGAAAGATCGGAAAGGCGGCTCAATGCAGCCAATAAGAGGCCTGAATTGGACATTGCTCTTGCTGTACGTGATTTGCTGTAGAAGGTACAAGACAAATCACGGAATTTGTTTTTCTCGCGGAAGTTATAATGCACACGTTTTTAACTCGCAATATCATTTTTCGGTAGTGGAAAAGAGGAATGTTGAGTTTTTCCTTCAGTGTTTCCGAATAATTCCGTGTGTAAGAATTTCATTTAATTTTATTCACAAGTCCTCCCGGTTTAAGGTCTTGAACGTTTCATTCCACTGCGTTATTTTTCTTTTTCATAGGAGAACACATCTCTTTTATTGTGTTGCCAGTAAGACAAACCGGCGCCTGTTTGTTACAATCCTTCAATAGGAAATTAAGTTGATTTAAAGAAACTGCACTTGTTTAATTATGAGATCTATTTTAGGGTTAATAGTGATTGGGTTATTGCCTTTTGCTGTGTTTTCGTGTGACTTTTAGCCTGCATTCCACGCACGAGCTCCTAGGAAATGAGGACAAAAGCTAATAAATCTTCGGAGCAGAATGCTTTCTTAGCACGGTCTTTATGTCCGAATAAATTTCTGGGCTAATCTTCCGTGTAAGAATTTCATGAAACACTCGCCGGGTTAAACAACAAAAGAGCTAAAACAGAAAATTAAGTAAAAAATCTGATATACCGAATTATTGTAAATTTGGATCTTATCCCAAAATAGATAAAACTCTTTTGTTGCAAGAGGTCATATCGCCCTTAGCGAGACTTCGGTAAGGACAAACCTCCGTGTGTTTTTGTGCACGTATTCCGATGTACGTTTCCGGCCCAATGACTGAATCAATTCCAAGTTGGTTCTTTTGTTACGTATTTCGGTGCTCTTCCTCTATCCGTTGACTTTCTTCCCAAATGTATCAAAGATTATCTTGCTCGGTAAAGCTGCCAAGGTTTTTGACCATTGCATTAAATCCGGGCATTTTATGCATGACCTGTCTTTTTTGAAGGTCTGAAAGTTAAGGTGCAGTAACCAAACCACAGACTTCGATTGGGGGTGGAAGCGGAATAATGAATAACGGCTTAAAAAGGAATATCTAGTGCTCGAACAATCGGAATAACGAATACGGAAAAATTAATATCAAAAAACAAATTCATTAATGAATAATAAATAACTCTGAAAAAAAATGGAAGGAATGACTGAAATCCAATTATTCTTCCACCGTCCCGAGACTTGGATTGCCTTCTCATTCTCGACCGGGCTATACCATTACTATCAATAAGGAGCAAGGGTGGCACAGTCGGTTAGTGCGCTGCCTTGGTGCAACGGGTCCCGAGTTCGATCCCCGGATCTCACATCCTTGTTTCGACTTGTTTCCTTTCAGTGTAGCCTAAGTAGCTTTAAATACCCTTAAAACAGAGTACTGATGGAAAAGAGGGGGGTAGAATGAGCGCTCTGTCGGCTTCCTGGGAGAATACTCTCTGGAGAGTAAAGGCACTTCCGACGTTAAATAAGGTGTACCTGTACCTTTACCTACTCGATGTGGTGTATTATAGCGCTTTAGTAAGCCATTGCAAGTGTTAATCCATAACCATTATTGTAGACCAGTGGGTGAAAAGTATGTGTGGTGTCATTCAGTTGTAAATAAATTCGCTTCATAGTTAGTGTAATTTTGGTAAAAAGTCTGTGTTTTTCTTTTTTTGCTGTAATTTAGTGGCAAATATTCCCTGCTTGCATAGGTTCTTTTCTTTTGCGTTCGCTGGGCTAACGAGTACGGGAAAAGAGACCCCGTCTGCCATGCGCAATGGGTCAAAACTCTGCTTTTGTTAATGAGTTCACATCAAGTGTCGTGTGAGGGATCGGTCGCTAAGTAACCGCCGTACATGCTGAACTTGCAGTGAGTTTCGACTCGTAGCAGAGGTCTCCTTTTTTTTCCCATGCTCGCGCAAAATAAAAGAGACCTGTGCTAGTGAATGGTGAATATCGCTGACACTGGTAACACCTTACCGTATTTGGACTTCCTATGGTTATTATTATTATTATTATTATTATTATTATTATTATTATTATTATTATTATTATTATTATTATTATTAGAGCAGTTTTCCATTGAGTGTTGTAAAACCAAAACCAAAGTAATTACTTTGGCCAATCAAAAAGGATGGAGACAATCCAGTAAACCAATAAAAACTCGAAGCAATTACACGTAGCCGACACAAAGCGCGGGAAAATGTGCACGCGCGAGCCACGATTGGTTTTGGTTTCACTTCTGATTGGTTGAAAAAATGGCGCGAGAACTTTGAACCAATCACTGAGTGAAGTAATCATAAACCAAAGTAATTATCTAATTACTTTCGACACTCAATTGATAACCATTATCATTATCATTATTATGATTATCATCATCATCATTATTATTATTATTATTATTATCATCATCACAGTAAAGATTGATTTTTCGAAGAAATGTCCACAACCTCGTTCCCAGGGCTTTTCTCCGCCGAGGAGAAGGTGGGCGCCCACCTTCTCCTCGGCGGAGAAAAGCCCTGGGAACTGTTGAAATGTTCTGTCTGATAGGAAGCATTTGAGCCGTGTTTAAACAGTTTTGCAAGGTATTTCGCGAATCTTTTTTCTTGCTCATTTTGGATTAACTTGCTTCTGCAGTTGTGCACGGATGACAATAACAACGACGAATCCGAGTTCCCTTCACTGAACAGTTTTTCTCTGAAGAGTTTTAACGTAGGGACTAACTGGCTTTCGCTTGTCAAGGGTGTGGTAGGGTACAACTGAAGTGACCACCCGTCGTGTTATGGTCAGGCCAAGGGCTTAACTAACTAACTAAGCTTGCCGTTGTGTGTGCGAGTTCTCTTTAATTAAGCAAGTCTATTGATAGGCGTGGCTGCTGGCGATGCAGAGTAAACCAGTTTATAGACAGTTCTTCCATCTGAAAATTTGAAGAAATCTTTTCCACTGTTAAGTTCTTTTTGTTACGTAATCGAACCTTGAAGAAATGCCTCCCCACCCTTCCCATCCCACCCTTAAACTCATTTCACCATACTCGTAAATTTCTCTTCCCTCTTTTGCGATAGTAGGTCACCCAATGTCCTGCTCTGGGCTTGTATACTCTAAACTGCTCTCTTTTTTAAAAGAGAAATCTTATTATGTTGGAATAGTGGCGCTCTTGGACGTAAACAAAGGCCAAGCAGTCACGTTTTCAAGGGTTTGAGGACGTCGTTATTTCGTGGTACGTGATGCAAACTAGTTGATCTGTCTGTCAAACGCAGGCGCTCGTGACCACTACGTACGTAATGTCTCATGTCAGCGCACGCACCGTTTCAAGTCGTCAGTGTTTCGTGCGATTTGTCGCGTACCGTCAGCGTTGTTTACAAAGCCGGGGATGAATTGAACCTGGTTCTTAACTTTCTATTCCTTCATGAAGTTGCCTGATGACCGAAAAGTTTCTGTGCGTTCAGTGTGCCCCTGAGCATCATTTCTCGGCCATTTTCACAGGTCGTACACAACAACGAGTGGGCGAGACTTATTGACAGATGCAATCAATGAACCTCCTTGTGGCGTGCTTCTGTCTGAACTGATTCCAGAGTCCAAAGAATAAATGACTCGGAAACATACGCCGACAAATGAGAAGTTTGTTTTTCTCCCTTCAAAATTTGGAGCTTGTCTTTTTTCCCCCACAATCTTTTTCAAGCTTGGACAAAGATATGTAATTGAGGTGTCTACCACCTCCAAATCTCACACATCCTTGGCAAGAAACTGTCATACGTGTATTGACTTTTGAGGTGAAAATACTTTTTTGCAGTGCCTTCTTTTCTTAAAATCTTATAGGGTGGACAATTTGTGGGTGCAACTCTTTCCACACCACACAGGTTTCTGATGTGTTTGTGAAGTCGTAACCAGTCATAGGTTTTTAGACCTAACGGCCACCATTGGCTCTTCTCCAAACGTGAGAGAGCTGGTGGTTCTGGAAATTTCTCAACCTTCCGTAGAATGTTATTTTTGCGGGCTGCCTTTTTACGGGTCACTTCACCAAATTTCTCATTTGTTTTTCGTTATTTGATTCGGTTGATCTGGTCCAAGCTTTGTGAATTTAAGGGGGGGGGGGGGGGGAGGGTACATTTTTGAATTGTTGTTCTGATGATAAGGACCTCACTGAAGAACACACGAGGTCAAGTTATTAACCTTTTGGGATTTCCGTATTTGAACGGGTACTAAATATAGCGCAGATCAGTCAGGTTATTTGTTCACGGGTACGTGATCTGACACGAGCAGTGACAAAAGCTCTTCAGTCGCTATCGCCCAAAGCAAGCGAAAGAACTCTGCACTGCATTTCACTCAAGTGAAATAACTTCGATTTTTTTAGCAAGCTTACAACTTGTTGGAAAACCGTTAAGTGCGTCACAATGTTAACAACGGAATGCAATTGTCTTGACACGAAATCAACAACAGGTAGTCGCCGCTTTCCGACTTTGGACCGGGATTTGCGCGTCAGACGTTTCGAAAACGCGGATACGCACCGCATTCACAATTTATTCTTAGAAGAGACAAGATGTCTTTTGTGGCCTATGTTTGTGCAAACTGTTAGGAGTCCACCGGCCGTTCTTCTGCATTTGGTTTTCGTAGCGACCGGAGTTCTTCTCGTACGCTCGTGTGTCCTTGCCCTGTTTGGTATTGTCGTTGCCTTTTCTGGTATTTTCTTGTACATCTATAGATGGTTTTATAAATATCTGACGAGTTCACTGAAAGGGGATTTGGCAAACATCACACAAGTGAGTCAGCTCTAATCAGTACATGCAGTATATACATTTATACGTGAAAGCAAACATGTATTTCTCTGCTTCTTATGAGTACCGCGCCCATGCGAACCCAGGGAAAGCTAAGTGGTGCAGTTAAAGGTTGCCCACACGTGGAAAACAGTTGAATAAACAGGAAGAGCGTGCGCCTTGCGATAACAATCATTTTATTTCAAACAATTTAGAAAGAGAAAATTTCATTAAAAATGCTGAGAAAACATTCAGAAAGAAAGGAAAAAATAAAACTCCGTGAGATATAGAGGTACCAAAAAAGAAGTGTTGCATATATAGGAATGGTAGTTTCCTCGAAATCACAGTAACTGCCATACCGGCAAAAAAACGAAAACTCTGCAACCCAACTCGGCTGACAATGTTACTTATTGCATTCAAGTTGTGAAGCACTGAAGTGCGTTTTTAAAGTAGAAGTCATTAATGAATGAAAACAAGTGGCAAAAAAAACCCCAGAAATTTTTACAAAAATTTAATGGTTACTTAGTATCTGACAAAAAAACTGTCGAATCTATGAAATGAGAAATGAACTTTTCATATCTTTACAAATGTATAAATGATTACTGTAAGGTCATTTTCATCTGTTTCTGTGAACATTGCTGTAGATTGTAACGAAAAAGCAGCGTTTCCTTGGCGGATATACTGAGGCGTTATTACCGCAGGAGATGCATTTCATTTCATTAGACAAAGCAGCATTCAAACGCCGGTTTTTTTTTTTTTCAAGAGGCACTCGTCTGGCGTTCAGGCTTATCATTACTTTTGGACTTCGTTTTCAAAACCGCAAAACGGTGTAACCAGAGAAAAAACACTTGCTTACTTATTTCAGTTTTTTGCCCGATATACACCCTTTTGAGTTTAATTTTTGAGAGGCAATCCTTTCATATCTCAAACCTTTGTGATCCTGTTCCAATCATATAAGAGAAAATTTCCCATGGGGTGCGTTGTTTGCCATCAGATTTTGCAATGTCCTGTTTCGATACCATGCTCGGAATTAGTACAAAGCACGAAATATTCGAAGTGTGAAGCGAAGACTTGAATGATTTTGGTACGACTTTTTCAGCATAAATATCCTTTTTTTCTGTCTGATTCGACCTTTAACTCAAGCTTATCGCTCACTCTGCGTTAGCACCATTGACAATGATATTTTGACTGTCTGGTAATTTGGAGGTTGAGAGAATCCGGATGTAACCAGTGATTTTCAAATGATTGTTCATTTTCGAAACAAGAGAGTTTGTAATTCTCGGTTAATTTACAATACCAGGTGAAAGTTCAAAAGGAATAGGCGCGAATCGTAACTATTACATAAGGAATGTCAGGTGGCAGGGAAAAATGTCATAACTCCCGAAAACCCCAGCAAAACACCTGCTAATTGATGCTAAAAAAAAAACGAAAAGAAAAGAAAGCAAAACACAACACTGGAAAGAAAATTCATGTGCTTAAATTCAGCAATCCAACCACTGCCAATGAAGACCAGCTTACATTCCTGAAATTATTGGTGTGCGTGCAGTGAAGATTCCAGACCTAATCATTGGTCTGGATAACTCTCATATCTTTAATTTCTACATGGAGTTGAAATTTTTGAGGGTGCAAAGAAAATTTTTTCATAGACTTAAATGTATTGGCTTCATTTTTTTCCTTTCCTGCTCATGCTATGGAAACTTGTAAGCACATGAGTACATTTCCTCTTCAGGAGTAGAAGTGTTTTTTGAGGTAATCATGATAGTCGTTAAGACCTATAACGCGTTAAGACTAAAACCAGTCAATGGAAAATACCTGCCATGCCTTAGATCTCATCGTAAACTTTTAAGATGGACTCTACCCCGACATAAACACGCGAGCAAGACCGGCCACGTGAAAAATGAGGCCAAAACACGTGTTCAGGTATCAATTGCGAGATCTCCAGGATTACCACATGTATCAAACTAACAAATCGGTTGTGACGTCAGCCTTTTGTCTGTGGCGTAATTTAATACCGATACCGAAATCGATCCAGGTTGAGTTCGATACCATGTTATCAAGACACAAGCTCCTAAAGTCTGTTCTCCTCTGAACTAGTAAGGGATCCAATGGAAAGGGAGTGGTCTTTTGTTTTGCAAAACAAAAGACAGTGGTCTTTTGTTTTGCAAAACAAAAGACCACTCACTTTCCACTGCCTCGTAAAAGAGTAAAGGTGAAGGAGACCAATAACGCAGGTGGCCTCTATTTTGACTCGTTTACTCTGTTTTCAATAATAGTGTATTTTCATTTTTGTCTAAATATTTAAGTGGCAGCTCTCTTTAGAAGAGTGTCAACACCTGGATTCTCTCTGCTACACGCCCAAATCAAAAGATAGGTTGGAACATCAACCCAAAGGCAACACGAAACCATAACCCTCAGTTTTGCCGCCCAACACAACACAGTGCAACACGGTCAAAAGAAACCTTTTAGTCGTATATGAACCCATAGTTTTTGAGAGACGACACAGTTTCCATTACGTAACCAGACTCTCATCAAACTTCGCCGTGGACTTTGAACACTGTTAGCGCGTAGGGCATCGAATGATTGGGGGCTTCAGTTACCCTAATAACTTATCATGACCCCCCGTCTCTCAACGCCGGCCCGCCGCGCCAACAGGGAAGTCGTTGTGTTTATATCGGAAATCGGGTGTTTTCAGACTGTTTTGCGGTTTACTAGCTGTCACCATTTCGGCCTTTTTTAATTAACACATCTTAAAAACATTTTTTCTCATTTCTGATTTGATTTACAGCACTACCTCTCAAAGGAGAATTCCAACTTTTTAGTGGCGGAGTTCGACAGCTCAATAGTTGGCTTCATCGCTGTGGAAGAAAAATCTAAGAATATTGCAGCCGTGAGGCGAATTTCAGTGGAAACGTGTTTTCGAGGGAAAAGAAAAGATATCGCCAAGAGGCTTTTACAAGAAGCGTTGAAATTTTGCCAAGCATGCGATTACAAAGAGTTGGTGATGGAACTCCCTGGAAGTAATGAGACAAAGACTTACGGCATGAATCACAGCAAGATGAAGATCAAACACGACGTCTTTATTGCACGGCAAGGTTAACATGTGTTAACAAGGTCTGGATAAGGTCACATCACAGAAAGGAACAATCTGTGTGTCCATGTCGGACATGTCACGCCATTGTATGCAGATTGAGAAACTCTTCTAAGATCATAAGAATACTCTCTCGGATTTAGCCGGTCATGTACCCTTGGTTACATGACGTGAACTTCGCTAACTCTAATGTCCGGAAGTTAAACTTTACCCACAGACAGTCGTGCGTTGTTTTTACTTACACACCACGAGGTCGATAGTTCAATTTTCCATTGACAGTTCATTATCATTTCTTGTAATGCAATGCAAATTAAAAAAATACCCTTGGGCCCTGTTTCATATGGAGAAAAGTTGTCCCGGATAAGAGGGTCACCATCCCAGAAGAGTCATCTTTAGTGAGCGTTTATGTGAGAAAAAATTTGACCCTTTTGCCCGAGTCAGGGGCCCGTTTCTCGAAAGTCCCGAAACTTTACGGGCCATTTTCGGGTGCTACAATTCCCTTTGTATCTCAAGAATGGAGAGGATTTGAGTCGTCAAACTTCACGTTTATTTTGCTTTTTGTTGCCTTGAAAACATATTAAAAGATCGGCATTCTAAAACAAGCGGTTGGCAGTTTCAAAAATGGCTTTTCGGGCCCGAAAAGTTTTCGGGACTTTCGAGAAGCGGGCCTCAGGAGCTTCCCGCCTCAGTTTTAATTATCAGGCCGCAGTTGTTCGAAGGGTGGGTGGGTAGATATCTCAATTGGTTTTGCTAGTGTTAATCCGCTGGATAAAGATTTATCCGGTGGATAGCGTTGTCCACCTTTTGAACAACAAGAGAATGAGAAGAGACCGCTCGCGCATGCTTTCATTAATTAATTGGGCGAGCTTAAGCAAGCGAGTTTTTAAGACGCGGACGGCAACCGGAAGTGAACATTTCGCATGCCAGGACACTGGTATCTCCCAGATTTTTATACTAATCATTTGTAATGGAGAAATGATACTTAGCAATATAAATGTGGTTGTGTGAAGACAAGTTAAAAGGGAAACTGCAGCTTACTTCCGGTTGCCGTCGGCGTCTCAAAAACGCGGGTGCTTAAGTCTATTATTCTTGCCGTGACCGAGTTGACACGAGTAGACGAGCCAATGTGTTTACATGGACAAACGTTGGCCCGGCTAGGAGGGTTGACCCTACCGTCGAAAAAGGGTGATATCGATCCGGCTAGGCAGGTCACCCTTCTAGCCGCGCCAACTTTTCAGCTCTCATGTAAACGGTTCGCCGTGTTTTACAAGGAAATGAAAGAAACGTTGGCTCGCCCAGAGTAGCTCGGGTTGGCGAGTTACCCTTCTACCCGGGACAACTCTTCTCCATATAAACGGGGCGTTGGACAAAAAGATTTGAGACTTTTCCCACTTTTTTCACTTATTTACCATAACCTGAAAGAAGACCAAACCAAGGTCATTCCCCCACCCACCCACCCACACATTGTTTTTCAGGTATGGGTACCATTTTTTCAAGATTCATTTCATGGAACAAAAGTTAATAAGATATGAAGATCTATATGGACAAGGAGTTTTAAAATGTCTGAACAATTTTGTCCGGGATTGTAACTTGATATAATTTTTAATAGAAGTTTTTTGTTATCGCAAGGTGTATACATCTTATTTGTTCTCATCCAGAGAAATTATTTTCTCAATAAATATGTCGGTTTTGAAAAACTTCCTCATGGCCCTTTCGCTCTTGGGGTGCAGGGATCACGCAGTGGTGAGAGCACCCGCCTCCCACCAATGTGGCCCAGGTTCGATTCCTCGACTCGGCGTCATATGTGGGTTGAGTTTGTTGGTTCTCTCTCTGCACCGAGAGGTTTTCTCCGGGTACTCCGGTTTCCCCTCTCCTCAAATACCAACATTTGACTTGTTGCGTTAATTGTTATTTCACTTTACAGTGTCCCCAATTGGAGCTCCAGCGCTAAATCTACTAAACACTTAAATAAAGTTCCTTTCCTTTTCCTTTCCTCTCCTTAACTAATACTCTTACTTTTCTATCCGCAGAGATCGTTAATTTCCAGAATTTCATTTGAAAGCCGAAGAAACAACCAAAGAACGTCTTTATTATGGTCATCATCATCATAAGAAATCCTCGAAAAACACATGTCTCTTTGCGTGAAATCACTCCAAGTAAACTCATTTTAAACTTAGAAGTGTAACTTTCAGTGAACTCAAGGAAAAGATTTCGAAGAGGCTGAGGGACGGAACCCAATATCCACCAAACCAGAAAAGACAAGCCACTGAAAATTCCTGAGCTCTAAGGGTGCGTTCGATTGACCCTATTCCGGAATAAGAATACGTGGAGTGATGATTTAAGACGTTGTATCTGGCGTTTTGAAGCGGCAAGGGTAAAAGGATATGTTTACAATAGCATTTTAGCAGGTGTTTGACAATTTTAATGTGAATCTCCGTAAAAATGAACGATTTCAAACTTTTATTCCACGTATTCCTATTCCGGAATACGGTCAATCGAAAGCACCCTTAAGAGTATTGGAATAAAGTTATTCACAGTCCTTGAAAGGCTAACCCGTTTTGAAATTGTTGCTAACACCTAAATACTGCAGATCTACGGCATGCACCACTTTATCAATGATAATTTTAACTTGTCCTCGAACCTTTCAGTTCTGTATCTACCCCGGATTTTTATTTCACCTTATAAGTTCCAGCTAAGGGTTTTGAATATCGCATTGTGCAAAACGGCAGGATTCCAAGTATCAGCCATAGTGTGTGCGAATGATTAATTTAATTGGCCGCTTCGAACAAATGGGTCCAGAGGTGCATTGGCTGTTGAAGCAATGACTTCTTTTGTTCAGGGGTTGGGAAATTTGGAAATAAAAAAAAAATAGAGTATTGTATGACGGATGTACAAAGACCCCATAACAACAACAACAATATTTTATTATTTGTCAATAAGTCCTTATTCCCCTGGCTCCGCAGGTAGCAGTGCTAATCGAGGCGGGCCAGGATAATCAGTAAAAGAAGAAGAAAATACACACAGTAAGACTACCGAGAAATAGATAGATAATTAGATAGGTAAGTAAATACGAAAACAGATTAAGTCTAAAGAAACACCTACAGTAGCTATGTAATTGAACAACGATTTTCGTTCAATTTCAAGTTTTGACTTTTTAATATAAAAGTTGTTGGAAACTGAAGATCGCGTATGTTGTGACAACATACATTGTGACGAGCTTTAATTTTGCGGCTGAAGATAACTTAGGTATGTCGAGGCACGTCTCGCTAGAACTTTTTTCAATAATTGTTGATCTGCTATTCTAGATTGTGTAATGGCACCTATCGACTGATCACGTGATGAGCTTTTCAGATTGCCGTCAAGGTCTAGCCCCTATTGCAAAAAACTAATTAAACTAAAATTGCTCCCCTCCCTCAATTCCTATTGCGGCCGTGATTTGAGCTCGGACTGTTATCATCCAACTCTCGGGATCATCATCCCTCGTCTCTGCATCACATCTTCATCGTTCACTCAGCCCAGACGTTCGTGCATAAAAAAAAAAAAAAGAATTGGTACTGAGGACCCAGCAGGCTTCGCGCGACGCCATATTACCCCCAGCAGCTCCAAATTATTTCTCTTCTTCCCTCGTGTTGAAAATGAAGGTTCGAGGGCAGGTAGTAAAAATATGATTTTCCCATTTTGTTAGTACGCGAAAGTCCGAAAATAAGACTGATTTCACCTCTAGTGATACCATGCTTAGCACACTGCGTAATTAATTGATAAATTTCGTTTACGTTCTAAAAACAATTTAGATGGTTTAAAACAAAGTTTTGGTACAACACCATCGTTGTACTTTTTTATGTTTATTAAACCAAATGAGCGGAGAGATTGTTTTGGAAAAAGACGCTTAAAGTCTTCAATAATAGTTTAGATAAAAATACAGTGATATCCCAAACCATCACACGTATTTGACCAGTTGCTGTGATCAAAGTAACTTCAATGTTTGAGGCTCCAGAAAGGACTGGGGTTTTTACGTTGTTTCAGCTTACTTAACAGTGTAGTCGTTTTGTGCTGTTGTGTTATTTGTACGCAAGTTGTCAAGTTATTCCTGTGTTCAGAGTGGTTTTTGTTAAACTTGGTTCTCTTCCTTGGGTAAACCTTTAGTAAGACAATTTTGATTGTTAAAACTCTTTGGTTTTAAGGGTTTTTTTCACCGTGCTATACGAATTACTTTAATTACTGAAATCCGATTACTAAATTTTCTTCAATGAAAACTTAACTTCGCGTGCTGAATAAAGAGGAGTATTCAAGAAACCACTCTCTTTATCCCTTGCTCTATGCAATTTTTTTTTCATTAATCAATAGGAAGTTCATGCGAAGAACAGCTTTTAACAGAAATTTCAATCTTGAAATAGCTTTCTAAGCTTGTGAAAGCCTTTTTAAAAGTGGCCAAAAATACACACATGCTGGCCACCATCTTGGATTATACTTAGCAACCTGCCAACCCTTTTGTGACGTTGTTGCGCTCAGCTGATAACACTTTTCATGAAGCAAACAACTCGACTGAGCCATATCGCTTTGAACCAGAGAGCATTGATAAAGAACTTGTGTTTCCTCCATCAAATAAACAGTCAGTGAAATGGTCTGAACAAGAAATATGTTTTCCTCCTTGACGTGAACTTCTTGTCTTTGCCGTGGCTTTACTTTTTCTCTTTACCGGGTTACAATTGAAAGAAATACCTCTTTTGCTGTCTCTCTCTGACCTATTTGAACAATTTGTCGCTGAATTAAAAGGCATAAGTAGAATACGAAGAGGAATCTTAATAGCTTTGGTGTTCAAGCTTCCCGCTAAACTTAAGGTTGAGCTCAATGACATCATGGATATACTGCCAGGCTGCTAAGCTAATTTAAAGATGGCAGTGATCATGCAGGATTTAACGCCACTTTTGACTAAGGATTTAATAAGGTTAGAAAGCTTTGAAATTTGAAACTTTGGGAAGTACATTATCTTTACACTAACTTCATACTCTGAGACAGGTAAAAAGTACCATTTTGGAGTGAACTTCTCCTTTAACACTTAAATAGCCACAATCATGGACAAAAGTGTTGGGAAGGTAGCTTCATTTTACAGATAACCCTCTTTCTTGCCTGAAGAACTCCAACATCGAATATGGGGGAGGGGGAGCCACAAGAGCATGATATTTCGCAAATACTTCAGCCAATAGTGAGAATAATCGAATTGGGTGTGAAGTGAACTGATGCCTGTAACATTCCCAACAACTTTTGACCAGGATTGTATGTGAAAAAGGCAGTATTTGTGAGTTAAAATTAAGTTGTCAGAGGAAGGGATCATAAACCTGAGTTTCTTATATGGTTAAACTTATCCTATAAAGGATTTGAAGACCTAATATTGACATTGCCTTTTGCACCTAGCCATGTAATGGAAACATTTCAGAATAGTAGAATTCAGGTTAATGTTAAAAGAAGATAATAGCTTGGAGAGAATCAGTTTTCTGTGGTTTTGGTCTCCGTTTCTGACTGTAAAGTTCGATGATGATTTTAACCCTCTGTCTTTTCTTAGAAGAAAAGAGTTCTTCAGCAAGTTCTGCATGTTATGATTCTTCTCCTAGTGTGCTTTGTTGTTTATGCTTCTTTAACTACCTTTTTAATTTTTGTCATGCTTTAGCTTAAAGAATATGAAATCATTGGCAGAGCTTTACCAAGTGGGAATAACACCTCTCCACCTCTCTACAAAATGAGGATTTTTGCCCCAGATGACGTTGTGGCCAAATCAAAATACTGGTATTTTTGTTCAAGGTTAAAAAAGATCAAGAAGACTCGTGGAGAAATAGTTTCATGCAAGCGGGTATGTGCCACTGGTGTAATGCTTGCGGATTAGAATATAAAGTAATACACTGTACTTTGCTCTAACAACACTGTAACTACGTACAAGGATAGCAAATTTTTTGTTTTATTTTGTTGAAGATCACTGAGGCCCTATTTCTTATCCCAATGTGGTGTCAGATGAAATTTATTGTGAAAAACATTTGGAAAGGAAAATGTTCCACAACGTTTCAACAACCCCATGTCATCGTTATCGAATGTGAAGAATGTAACACAAGTGACTAATATGACAGAAATGCATGTGTGTGAATTACAACAATGCAAATAAGTAAGCAATAACATGAGTGTTCACACAGTTTCATGCAAATAGAGTTACACTGTACTTTTGAGTATCAGCTTTGGTCTTTTCCTGATAAAGAGCATTTTAAAAAAAATTCGCACTCGAGCTTGGAAAGTGGGTAGACAGAAAGATACATTATTTGGCTAACGACTATTACAATCTCTGATGTTTTCCAATTTGCTGAAGAGATCAAACACCCTTTTTCCATTTATTCATAAGTATTTATAGATAAGTGCCATATGGAATGTGGTATTGAATTTTTTACTGCTTTTAGTCTGATAAGACAGTTCAACTTTTTCTGATTTTATCAAACTCAATTTGATGCCCAAGTAACAGCAACAGGCATGCACAAATGTTCAAAAGGTAGATATTGCTATCCACCGGATAAATCACTATCCAGTGGGTAAAAACTAGCAAAACCACTTGAGACGTATCCAGTGGATAGCGCTATCCACCTTTCAAAGATCTGGGGCAATTTCCTTTTCCCTTTTCTTATTTGCATTGCTACTTTCAAAGTAGCACAGTGCATTGATCGTACAATAATATTCCTAACAGATTATGATGATGGAATTTAAATGGAGTTTTTTTCAAGCATTTTGTCATTGTCTGTTTACAGATCTATGAAATGAAGCCCCTGCAAATTAAAAACTTTGGTGTTTGGTTGCGTTATGATTCTCGCAGTGGAACCCATAACATGTATAGGGAGTACCGTGACTTGACTGTTGCTGGAGCTGTTACTTCTTGTTGTGAGTAGAAAGCATTAGACCCTTAGACTTTAAAAGATACCTTCAAAACCCTTTTGCTCTTTAGAAAGTTCCCATTGACCAGTGAAATGGTCTGGCATTAGACTGAGTGAAATCTGTAAACAAAATCTATGTGCGTATTTGAAGTGTAGGCTATAGATGAAAGAGAGAAGTGATCCTTGTACTTACAATGAAAACCACCGATCTGTGGAATGGGTGGGAATTTACCCCTCCCTCTTTCACACTTAAATAGCTCAAATTCTTAAGAGGTATTGGCAGAACTGAGTGCACATGGAAGGCTCTATAATTGTGGAAAAGCTCTCGCAGGAGACTTGAGAATGAAGATTATACAAGACATGGGAAAAGGGGGCCACTTCACCACAGGTTTCTTCATGGGAAGTTTTTCTGCGATTGCCAAAAAAATCAGAGATAAATTTTGAAAACATGTTTTTCCTTTGTTGCGGCCGTCATAGCTAGTATACCTTAAACCCGTGGGAAAGGAATTTCATCAAATGTGTGTAACGAAAGTGGGCAGTGACTCGGGAATTCGGGCACATTCCACAAATCATTGGTTTTTGTAGTACCTGGACAATTTAAGCAGTATTGTCTCTTTTAGACACCTAGAAAAATTAACTCAGTTGGTTCCAACGGGATTCGAACCCATGGCTTCTCATTTCTCTCCTTTGTAAAATCTATCAGTAGCTGTTTTAGGAGGGAAAGGGTTGGCATACTCACATTCCCTCAAGAACTTTTGTGTAGTGCTTGGCAGTAACAAATGTAATATATAATTACAGGGCTCGAAATTATGACCAGTACAGTCGCATTTGCAACCAAATATTCCCCTTTGCGACTAAAATATCTGCAGAAGTTGCAAATTTGGGACTTGTTGTCACCTTCGCTCTTTCGAAACAAAAGGGTAAGCAGTTGCCACTTTGCTGCTACTTTTGCTAAAATAAATAAATAAATGACAGAATTATTTTGTTTCTCGCTGTGAATTTTCTCTGAAGATAGCATAATTGTAGAGTAATTTAGCTGCGATGTTACGTGCACAGCTCCATTCCTTCGATCATTCACCATTTTCAGCGGTTTCTTTACACACAAGTATTGCAGACTCATATTTTTTTGCTAAACCGCTGACAACACAATGCAGCGATTTTGCTACTAAAATTTGCGAAATTGCGACTAAATTTCATATCTTGTCGCAAAACAAGCAAGCCCTGAATTGGTATAGGTAATCACATGATTTAGAGTGCAATTTGAAATAAATAAGCACAAGTAAATTTTTTCAAAGACAACCAAATTGGACGAGTGCAATTTGAAAAAATTTAGAAGCGCTTATTTATTCCAAATTGCACAAGAAAAAACATGCGATT
This sequence comes from Montipora capitata, assembly GCA_949126865.1. Classification (NCBI taxonomy): domain Eukaryota; kingdom Metazoa; phylum Cnidaria; class Anthozoa; order Scleractinia; family Acroporidae; genus Montipora; species Montipora capitata. Next base: position 1,598,352 of record OX421456.1, on the reverse strand, counting down.
ACTTATTAATAATATACATGAAAAAATTTCCAACCCTCACCATTACACGACTCAAGACTGTCAGACTTGTAGTCTTGTTAGTCTTTCTTAGAACTATGGTATAAAAATCCTCCTGACAATTTTGTTGAGGGCCTCCAGTTCAAAGCTTTCATTATCCAGTTATTATATTGTGCTTTCCTTTGTAGTTTTGGTTTCTGCTCTGTTTTACTGGAAAGCTACATTTCTCTCAGCCAATCGGATTGCAGAAATTTTTTCATGTATATTATTAGTGGAATGTACAGTAATCATTCATTTGATTTCATGTGTACAGATCGTGATATGGCTGCTAGGCATCGTGCACGTGGATCTAGCATTCAGATCATTAAAGTGAATGCAATTCCTGCCAACAAATGCAGAAGGCCACATGTCAAGCAGTTTCATGTGAGTTTACACTTTTAAGTACAGTGCATGACTATGTTTGCCACCCCTGGACCGCTCCCCACCCAGACGAGTAAATCCGTCTGGAGCAAGACAGTAAAATCTATTAGTGTCCCTTTAAGGAGAGAATGGGTTAAGTTTGTCATCAACAAGCATCTTTTTTCTTTTTAGGCTCTTATTTTGTCATGTGTAGTACTACATGTATTAGTACCACTTGACAGAGCAAGGTAAAGCTCTGTTGACATAATGAGTATCTTTACATGACTATTAATATTCCCTGAACTTCAGGAGTGTTTTTTTTTGTGCCAAACACCATTATTAGCTTTGAGGGTGTCAGAATGTTTTTTTTTTGGCTGTAAGAACTGTATTTGGACATGGTGTTTGTCACAGTCCATAGAATTGTGATCCTGTCAGGTCTCCCAATTATAGAGTGAT
>OX421456.1:1560000-1592500 GCA_949126865.1 Montipora capitata | reverse complement strand
ACTAGTAGACTGATTCAAATCTCTTGGGGTTAAGGTTCTTTGTGTGTTGCATCTGCAAGATAATGAAGCATTCACAGTTAAATGCTATATGGAAATACTTGGAATGAAACTTTTTTTCCCAAAGGATTTGAGTTGGGTACAACATTAAGCTAGTTGAATCTGTCTATTAATTTTACTTCATATACACAGCAGGATGATTAATGGTTTTTGTTGCTTTTGTTTAGGGCATCACTATCTTTGCATTTGCCACAGTGGCAGGCTTTATCGGTCGATTTACATTCAAGGTCAATTGTTTGGTAGGCAGAACCATGCGTCCAGTTGAAGGGGTTTTCTACTATCCATTCAATTATCTAAACGTCTATGCTGCACAGCCTTGCGAAAATGAAACTCGTGATGATTTGGAAAAATTTACACCACAGATTGACTATCGATCAGAGGCTGAATATTTTGTGTTTACTGGAGTGACGTCAATGTTATTTGTGCTTGTGGCCGCTGGTTATTATGTGTTTTTTGAAGACAGAGCCAAAGATGCAACTTCCACTGATGTTGGACTATTTTCTTTTCCTGTTGTGGTGAGACACCTTTTGTTTCTTAAATCATTCATTCTACAATCTTGGACATTTGAAATGGAAAATGAAGACCACCACTCCCCCACAATTTCAATGAAGAAATGGTGGGTTTCAACTTGTGCACAGCTCCATCATTGATTTTGGGGGGAGGAGGAGCAGGGCTCAACACTAACAGTAGCCAACTAGCCAAAGGCTAGTGAAATTTCAGTTTTGTCCAGTAGATTTTGAGCTTCCACGAGCTATTGGGGCCAGTAAATATTGTGAAAACAAAAATGAAAATTATTTCTTATGGATAAGGCAAAAGGAGAGAGTAGAAGCTAACAACATAAACTGAGCGATTCTATGGAATTTACTGCCTTTGAAAATGATAAGTTGAAAAAATAAATGACGAGGAAACCAATGGGGATTACATTTTCCCCTCGCGACATTACGAACGATTAATCACGTGTGAAATCATGCGGAAGTTCTCGGCTGCTGTTTCCATGTGGGCGTTACTCTATCGCAAACAATCGCAAGCACCTTCCGAGAGCTGGATCACAAACAATTTGCTTAAATGGAAACACCTTTTAAGTTCATCCCCGACCAATTGTCGATAATCGGAGATGATCGCAAACAAGACGCAAGAGATAGAAAATTTTCTATCGTTACGTCTTGTTGTGTGGAAGTGTGGCCCAGTGGTTAGGGCGCTTGCCTTGAGATCGGGAGATTCCGGGTTCAAGACCCGCTCTGACCACTCGTTGAATTTGTTCCTGGTAGTCCCTGGTTCAACTTCCCAGCTGCACTTGTAAATAGCCAACTGGTTTGCCTCCGGCCAGTTGGGATTCTTAACAGTTGTTGTTGTGTTCTGTTGTTTCGTTGATTGTTTCATTGGCCCTGAAAAGCCCCTATGGGGAGCGGTCAGTTAAGTATGTATTGTATTGTATTGTTGGCGACTAGTGGCAGTGCAACTGCGGGGAAACAACGGTATGAAAACACAATCGTCAACTGTTTCTGGTTGTTTGTGATCAATCAATGATATTTTTAATAAGAGGCAAGTGTAAGTAATGAAAATGGCGATCTAGTATGATTGTGGCAATGAGGATACTCCTCAAAACAGTGAGAATTTAATGAAAATCGTGAGGGAATACCCGGCTAAATATACCTGTAGTAAAGTTCTTGATCACAAAGCTAGTTCCTACAGTATAATTTGATACTGGCTATGCTGCAGCCGTTGCTGCTTCTCGAAAATGTATCGGACCTAGAATCGGTGACGTCTCTTGACACTTCCTTTCTGCCTTCTTCTTTGCAACAACTCCAACATAAGACATTGAACATGACGCAAAAACTAAGTCTGCTTTTATTTTTTGCGCTGTTTTCTTCCGATGTCACAAGATCAAGTTGCGTAAATCAATCACGCATATGGAAAACAGGATCGCAAACACAAACGCAAAAAGTGACAGTGTTTGCGACTGTTTGCGACGTTGGTACGTGTATATGGAAACAGGTCACATACTTGTTTAGAAATTGAATCCAAATATAATTTATTTCAAATTAAAAATAAGGAAGAGATAACATGGAGTAACTTATCTCGTTTACTGGGAATGGTGAATCTCACATAAAAAGAGAGAAAAATTGCTCCGAAAACCGTTGAAGCATAAAACGTCAGATTGCTGTTTGAAACTATTAAAAAGAAAATCTTATATGAGGGCAAGTCTGTCCTTTCGAATAGCTCTAATCAAAGGAACAGCCTTTCCACAGACTTTGAACGAGAAGTTTATTTTTATGCACAGTTTATTTACCGGTATTTATTTTTTTTTTTACTTCCCGTTTTCCATACTCCAGTGCATTTGTCAGTTGCAAAGTTCTGTGAGAATTGGCCTCAAGGCCAAGAAAACTTTGCCTCTGTGAGAAAATACGGGAGGCCGTACATTCTAGCATATTTGTGCCACTGTTGCCAGGATGAGTATGAAAATATGAGAATATTTACTAAAAGCGCAAGTTGTGTTTGCAAATGTGGAATTTTTTTTGTGATAGTTTTTACAAATGAATGAAACTGCGCATGACGAGACTGGCTAGTGCAAATTTAGATTTGTCTAGTGAAATCAGACCTGATACTAGCCACTAGGCTAGTGAGCTAAAAAGTTAGTCTTGAGCCCTGGGGGAGACTAATTTTTCATTTCATTTTGTCCAAGATTGTAGGTCTTAAGGGTTTAATTACCTTTAGTATAAATACACAGGTGATTATACAAAATCGCGCGCTCTCATTGGCTCGCTATCTCGGATTATCAGCCGATAATCACCTCGACGGACAAAATGGCTGCCAGTAGTCGTTTTGCCACTGTAAGTGAAGATGATTTCGCTTTGAAATGATTTTTTTTCTCTTTTTTGAAATAATCACCTGTGTATTTATACTAAAACAATTATTCGCCTCAGGCTCGGTGATTATCGGTGAATATTCACCTCGACTTCGTCTCGTTGAATATTCACCGATAATCACTTCGCCTTCGGCAAATAATTGTTAATTGTCTGTAATGCCAGATGATTTTACTTGGCAATGAGAAACCCTCTAGCGGTGAAAGGGTAAAAAACAACTATGTCTGCTTTAAACTTTTGCCTCCTGTGAGAGCCACTTTTGGATTTAACTCTTTCTGATGCCAGATGATTTTACTTGGTTTCATGGACTGACCCCTTAGATGAGAAAGGTTAACCCATTGATTGCTGAACTGCCCCACCCCATATTGACAAGTCAATGGGTTAAAGGGGAAATAGTTTTCTGAGTGGGTGTAGGGATTGTTAACCCATTGACTCCTGAACCACCCCCCCCCCCCCCTCCCATTGATGAGTAAAAATCGTCTGGCATTAAACAGAGTAAAATCTATTAAGTCTAGGTGTCAGTGGGTTGAGGTGGGTTAAACCAGTTTCATCACTTTGAAGAGACACTCTCTTTAGAATGATTGATGCTACAACACTGTGTCACGTAACAGTAATGTTATGGTTCTATTATGAAACATGTAAGGATGGCTGACATTGTGAAAGGGAGAAGGGCTATGTTCCAACCATGCTTAAGCAAAATTTTGACTGCAACCTGCAAATTACACCCTCAATTGTCAATTCAACAACATCTAAATACAAGCTCAATCATGTGAAGTCATGGACAAGGTTATTGATCAATGCTTAGTTCTTACTCTATAGCATAACTTGCCCTCCTTGCGGTATAGTCATGAAGCACCCCTTTGTTTTTTGGTCATGCATGGTAACACTTAAGAAATTACAACGTAACATTGATGTTAAAGGAGCCAGAGTGGCTGTATGTATAGGGCACCCACCTCGATATATTGAGATCCCAGTTTCAAGACCTTTGCACCATTAGAGGGTGTTCCTGGTTAAGTCCCTGGTTAAAGTTCTCGGCCATGCTTGTAAGTGAATGGCCAGGTCGGATTCTTAAAGGTTGATCTGTTCTTCTGTATCACTATTCAGGTCTTGAAATTAACTTTTTTGGTCAGGCGCCAGCTGGCAACTAATGGGGATCATTTGGTTGCCAGATCATAACTTTTGGTCGCCAACTTTGCATGCAAGGAAAGTCATAATTATTAAATAGCACAAAAAAAAAACCAGCATGAGAAAGATCTCTCAAGCCATTGTTGTTTTAGGCTTTGTCTTTAGTTTGGTGATGGTGTTCTTTAACCCATTGACTCCCAGGGGTTCCCCATTGACGTGTATCGTCTGGCGTTAGACAGAGTCTGGCCGGTTTCGGCCGGTTTGGATGTCAAAGGGTTAATAGGGACATAGTTTTTCAGTGAGTGATTAATTAAGGTTATTTGAAATGGAGCGAAGCACAGTCCGTGTTTTCCATAGCAAGGAAAACATGGGTCCTTTATCCTTGCTTTTCACCTCTTCAAAACGTAGTTCTTTATTCTCCTACAGCTTGCGTGGCAAGCAACATACCTTTACCGTGAGTAAATGCAATACTACAATTGCTCGGTCTAGGCCCCCACACAACCACAATGCTTGTACCAGTCTCCGACCGAGATAAATACGGTTTCAGAAGCCTCTAGAACCAGAGGAACTTGGTTTCTTAACATACTTTCTACCAATATTTATCTCCATTTCTTAATCACCTTGTGCAGTCAATTGTACAGGTGTTCGCTTTCTAACAGAGGGGACAAGTTCTCCAACCCACGTTACGTTAAGGGTACAGGTTGCTTTTTGAAGGTTCCATGCAAATTTCAAACTCATTATGCGATGTCCAGGTTCATTATCAATATATTATCAATATCAAGCTAGTTCCGAAGAGGTCCTTTGGTAAGGCGGCTAAATCTACGTTTTCAGCATTCACAACTGATGATGGCTTTAAAATTTCAATATTATTAACCTTTCTTGCTGAATGTTCGTCTTCCGGGCGCAAAATTCACATAACTGGCAAGAAGCATACGGTGTTTAAGTGTGCCCACGATCCCATGAAGCTGGTGAAACAATATGGCACCTAGTGAATGCGTTGATCGAAGTACATTTTTGCTCTTATGTGAGAAACCGATTTTCTTGTAGTATTTACACATTATTTTAATGGGGAAAGAAAGGTGAGTCGTGTTCTAGCTACCAGTTCCGAATGATTTCATCATAAATTATAAAGATTCAAATACAAAAGTTGTCTACTGTTTATCCTGGGTTATCAGACAAAATGTGATTCGCCTGCTGGTTACCAGTTCTGAAAATCTAGTTGCCAGCACTCAATTTTTGGACGCCAATGTGACCAGTGAGTCCCAATTTCAAGCCCTCCCATTAAGCCGCAGCTACATGAGCGATTTTTGCTCGTGCTGGTGATGCAATTTTTCAAACTTTTTTGAGTCGCCAGCGCGAAATGAAAATCACATGAAAAAAGTCGCCAGAGTTAAAACTTTCACGACAAAATCGCAGAGATAGTTGCCCATGTAGCCACCCTGCAACTTTTTGGCTGCACTTGCGACGCGACTAAAGAGTATAATTTAGCCAATGAAATTAAAGAAGGAATGTCTGTTTATAGTGCCCCTTGAAGTATGCGATTCGTGCGACCTTCGATTTGTTGCCAAAGTTGTCACAAGTGTAGCCACCCTGGAGCGTAGGCGACGCGACAAAATCAGAAAAAAAATCGCATCACCGGCGCAAGACAAAAATCGCTCGTGTAGCCACGGCTTTCGTTGGCTCTGAAAAACCCTTACAGAGGGTAGTCAGTTCAGTTACCGGTACGTATTATTTTTGTGTGGGACTTCGTCAGCACTGGCGATATTTATTTATTTATTTATTTATTTATTTATTTGTATGCGAGAGCCAAGTGTTGTCACATGGTCTCTATTGGAAAGAGAGAGGACCTTGGGAATGAGTGTTTGTGTGTGGCAGCCATTACTCTTCTCGTCTGTTGTCGTGCATTGACTTCGTTCAAAAAATTACAGACTTTCTACATACATTTCTTTATTGGAAACTGTTTAATTCTGCACAGATGGTTTTCACAATGATGTCATCGAATTCTAAAATCAAGTTTGTGAGGTCTTCTTTTTCTTTATTTTGAAGTTGAAGATGACCTAATAATAAATCTGTCGACAAGTTACCAGTTCCATGACATCTTTCATTTCGAAAATACAGCATTTTGAATTTCTGAATTGTCCCCTTGCGTGACACCCTGATACAAAGCTTTTGGTAAAAAAAAGTCTGTTCCTGTGAATCTTAGCAGTTTGAGCATTTCAATTACAATAGGAGATATCTTCAGTCACATATTTTATCTCATGAATGAAAAGTAAGCGCTTTTGTCGCAAAGTGAACTCCAGATGTTTTAGTTGGTTCGTTTCAATCTCTGACCATTTATCTGGCCATCAACATTTCACCTGATTTGCTGTAGCAATTGCTGTCAGAAGAGGCTAGGTTGCGGAGGGGCGGACGAGTCTGGGGCTGCTTTCAACCCCATTGACAAGGAAAGAAAGGAAAGGAACGTTATTTAAGTGTCTAATATTCTGGTGCTGGAGCACTAATTGAGGACACTGTAAATTGAAATTAAGAAATTAATGCAATTCAATCAAATTTTGGTTTTTATGGAGAGGGGAAAATCAAAGAACCCGGAGAAAAACCTCTCGGGAGAGAGAACCAGCAAACTCAACCCACATATGACGCTGAGTCTGGGAATCGAATCAAGGCCACTTTGGTGGAAGGCGAGCATTTTTTCTCACCAGTGCACCCTCCCTGCACCCCAAGCTGTGTTAAAAGCTACGGTGGGGCATCAGGCCAGTGTTGTTGAAAGTTTTGATCGTGGTGGAGAGGGAGGGAAGGTTTGACAAGGAAAGGTCATAAGGTTAATGGCTTGATTGCTAAAAATAGAAAGGCTGGGAACTGGTCACTTGGAGGTTTTTTTTCCTTCAGATGTTGGGATTCGAGAAGTGTTGGGAGGAATGCAGACCTCTGCAGTCACTGGAACTGCCATAATCCTCCAGAAGGCGCTTAGTCTCTAAGCCCCAGGTCTGGGGGTGAGGCTAAGTGTTGTTTTTATGCCTGGTCTGCAAGAGTTTGAATAACATCTTAAAGGTTGTTCTGTTCACAGGAAGTCAAGAATTATTATTATTATTATTATTATTATTATTATTATTATTATTTTATATATGTCAGAGTCATTATTGATAATAATTACATCTTGTTATCATGTATACAAATAATATTTTTGAGGAGTATAGTAAGAGAGGGTTTTTGAATTTTGAATTCATAATCTGCATTCAGGTCGTGGTATTTTGTTAGGCACAGTTCCACAGACCACTTAAGTCAAGCCTTCAACTGAAAAGTCATTCACACACACCTTTTGCTTTTACATTTAGATATTTTTTATATTGTAAAAGGAAGTTGACCTTTTTAAGTTAAATGCCATAAAAAATATTTTTGACTTAAACTCTCCTAACAAGTGTTTTTACAAGGAACTAAGAAGGTTAAGATGATCATTGACCTAATAATGTTAAAAAAAAAGTTATTAAATGTTTTCAGGATTATTGCTCCCTTACATTAGTATCCTATTTTTTTAGTGGAGAATTAAGCTCAGTCCTGCAAAGGAATTAAATTGGATTTATTCTGGGCTTCCAAGAGTGTTTGAGCCTTGGTTTCCTGATGTACTTGTGGGCACACAATGATCATCTGAATTTTTAAAATTTTTTCTGTGTTCTTTAATAAGCTTTACCAAGTATGTCAAGATACAGTTTGTAGAACTCAAGTGGAGGTAGAACAAGCTGATTTTGCTCAGAGTACAGCAGGAAAGAAACAAAAATTAATTATTTTGTTTTCGTGTGAGAATCCATGCTTTTGTAAAAACATAAGCCTCTCAACTGCACTTAGTGCTCCCTGAACTTCTTTTGGGTGCATTTTAATGGGATTGCATGAAAACTTGCACATAAGAACATACTGATTAAGAACCTTTCAAGCTAATTTCGAGGGATTTAGAGCTCTATGAAAGGAACAAGGTGATTTGTTCCCTACAAAAATAAGGAACTGTTGTTATTTCTTTAAGCCTGTTCTCAGATTTAGTGCTCTTGTTGTACATAGTGGGAAACCTTGGCATTGGATCAATAATTGAGCACAAAGAAGGTAGCCTACAAATAACAAAGACCATTTTCAAAATCATCAAGAATCGCAAGGGGATTTTCTTGGGGCTGTCATGATAGTTACTTAATGCTGACAATCAAAAGTGGCAGCTACTGTTTTATTCAGTGTCTCCTTGGTTCAGGTCTATCTCATGTGTAGTGCAAAATCCTCATCTAAAATGTTGTGTAATCACAAGATTTAATGCACAGGATTGGCTACTTGATTCGCTGATGCATGTCAGGCTGTGAGCTATGATAATGTAGTTCAATATCATAACAGGGGCCAAGTTTTTCTCTTAATTAAGATCTTGGACATAATTTTGGAGACACATTTTACATCCTTGTGTATGGAACTTTTTTCCCTCTGAGAAGTCTTTTCATTAGGTCTCCCCGGTATATAGTTCATGCCAGTATGCCATATAGTCGCCCAATATATAGTTGCCTAATTGGATCAATTAGACCCTGGTTATCCCCAGCATTGGTCAACAGTCCCCCAGTACTGATCAATAATAATATTGTTCCTCACAGTGATCATCTGTTCTCAGTACTGATCAACTGTCCCTAGCATTGATGATCTGTTCCCAGGGGTGTTACAAAAACTAAGACCTGACACCTCAGACCCCGGGGAGTACGAAAGCTAAGACCTGGTCTTAGTTTGTCAGTACACATTAAGTTTGTTATCATAATTATACTTCTATTGTAAACAAGTCCACAATTTAGCTGTATGTCATGCAAATAATAAACGGATGCAATAGATGGTCAATGTTATTATTATGTCTGATAGGGGACTGAAATAGTTTTTAATTGTTATTCCAAAGACCCTATCTTTAGTTTCCATGCCAATATTAAAGTAAGCATTGACAAATGTCACTGTTTTTCGTCTGTCACACAACGTGCAAACGTGTCATGGCATTGTGTCTGTTTAAACCATGTAGACAACATCCAGCACCCAAATCTCTGACTAGCGGTAAAAGTAAAGTAAAGTAAAGCAACCATATTTAACGTCGATAACTCGTAACAGTAATTCAACTGACAAACCTGAGGTCGACGGTGCGCTCATTTTACTCCCCCCTCTCCATCAGTGCTCCGTTTTACGGGTATTTAAAGCTACTTAGCTACACGGAAAGGAAAGATGTCGAAACAAGGATGCGAGATCTGGGAATCGAACTCAAGACCTCTTGCACCAAGGCCGCGCATTAACCGGCTGTGCCATCCTTGCTCCTGTAAGTTTTCCTGGGGTTTCATTCCTGTAATTTCAGCTGTTTACAAGGGGTCTTAGTTTTCGTAACACCTCGGTTCCTATATGATATATGATTCATTTCATGTATTATTTCGTTCACTGATCAACAGTTCCTAGCTGTGATCAACTGTCTCTTGCACTGATCAACTGTCCCTAGCATTGATCAACTGTCCTTAGCTGTGATGAACTGTCTCTAGTACTGGTCAACTGTCCCAGCACTGATCAACTGTCTCTTGCACTGATTGACTGTCCTCCATACTGATCAACAGTCTCTGCCTATGATTAACTGTCCCTAGCTGTGGTCCTGGCTTACATGTAAGCATTGATGATCAGTGCTTGAGATAGCTCATCAGTTTGGGGGATGCTTGATCATAGCTAAGGACAGTTGATTGATGCTTAACCCATTGACTCCTGGGGGTTCCCCTTTGACGAGTAAAATCGTCTGACGTTAGACACTTTCAAAGTAAAATACTTAAAGTATGGCCGGTTTAGGGGTGAATGGGTTAATTGTTAGGGACAATAACAATTAAATTTTTCGATCAGTACTAAGGGCAGTTGATGAATGCAAGCAGCAGTTAATCATAGCCAGGGACAGTTGATCACAGCTAGGGACAGTTGATCAGTGCCCATGGATTTTTTATCATTGCCAGAGACAGTTCATTAAATTAATCAGTGCTATATAAATTATATACTTATTCTATATGTACCATATACTTCTCTCTCCACCTCCCCCCCCCCCCCCAAAAAAAAAGCAAAACAAAACAAAACAAAAAACAAAACACAAACAAACAACCAAAGTTGAGACACTTGTTGGGTTTTTTGTGCTTCTTTGTGAACAACATATTATTGTTAGCCTTCTGTTTAGATCATTGTCCTAAATTTGGAAAGGGAAAGTTCTAATATTTTGTTGAAGATTTTGGCTAACTACTGTTCTTGTGTGCTTGCTTATCTTATCACTGTTTTCATTCCATTGCTAGGACTTTGTATTCACCATTGTCTTGGTGATCTTTTGGTTCACAAGCTCCATAGCATGGGCTGCTGGATTCAGTGGCCTCAAGGAGGCAACAAGTCAAGAGAATGTGTTTAAAGGCTATCCTGCATGCACAGATCAAAGTAACATCACCCTTTGTGAGCCTAATACCTTTCAGGGTGCTGTTTATGGAGCACCTCTTATCGCTGTGGTAAGTGATCTCTATTTCAGTTTTGAGAGGAAAGCACTGTTATCACCTCCCTGATCATCATCTTAATCATCATTGACATGATCTTTATTTCCTCTTGTATTTAAAACAGCTTACAGTATAATATTACAGGTGATTGTGGAGATGCTGTTTGTTCACTGATTTTGAGGGCTTTCTCTGGCAGTGTGTTCTTTCCATTCTGTCAATTTGCTGAAAGCAAATTATTTTTATTAAAGGCTATTTTGGCAGGAAGAACTTGGATCAGATGTAGAAATGATTAAAGGGGACACTCCTGGGTTTGGACTTAAGAAAATGCTGTGAAAAATAACATCCAATCCAGAGAAGAGTGAAATTCACTCAGTTGCTTCGTGGAGGAGGAGGAAGGGGCAGTGTGGTTAGGGAACTTTGCCTTGAGATCTGGAGATCACGGGTTTAAGACCTGTTCTTAAACTCGTTGAATTTGATCCTGGTAGTCCCTGGATCAACTTCCCAGCTGCACTTATAAATAAATGAAGGGGTAGTTTCTAAAGAAACTGTGGTGCTGCGTCGGTGGGGAAGTAGTATACAAAAATTTGGTTTTATCAACGGAGTTGATAATGTAAATTGGCCACCGTACAGAGATTCTAAAAGCTGACGTTTCGAGCGTTAGCCCTTCGTCAGAGCGAATTGAGGGATTATGGGTTACGTGTAGTTTTTATAGTAGAGTAGGAGCTACGCTATTGGTGGTAACATGGCAACGTGAAAAATAGGAATATATTAGTTAAATGAAAAGTGTTCGTTAATACCGTTCGTTAATGAACGCTTTTCATTTAACTAATATATTCCTATTTTTCACGTTGCCATGTTACCACCAATAGCGTAGCTCCTACTCTACTATAAAAACTACACGTAACCCATAATCCCTCGATTCGCTCTGACGAAGGGCTAACGCTCGAAACGTCAGCTTTTAGAATCTCTGTACGGTGGCCAATTTACATTATCAACTCCGTTGATAAAACCAAATTTTTGCACTTATAAATAGCCAACTGGTTTGCCTCCGGCCAGTCGGGATTCTTAACAGTTGTTGTTGTTGTTCTTTTCCGTCATTTCTTTGTGTTTCATTGGCCCTGAAAAGCCCTTATGGGGAGCAGTCAATTAAGTATGTAATATGTGTTAATATTCTGAAACTGTAATGCCTTAGAGCAGGGTTCTTCCTGGTCGCCAATTCGACTAAAAATTGAGTACTGGCAACCAGAATTTCACATAAGAGATTTGAGGGACTGGTGCAAGGAATATGAAATTATGGGAAAGCTATCCAAGCCTGCACAACTTCCTTCAAATAGTTACCGTAATGTATTTCTGTTTGAAAGACTTTATATGCTATTGCTAGATGAAATATCAGAAGGTAAGGAGTTCCTAAGTTTTATGGCTGAAATAGGAAAAGTTCTTCCACCTTCAGTTTCATGGTTGTACTTGGGGCAGCGTATAGTAATATCACCACAACGTGAGGTTCTGGCTGAGATAACACTAACACGGCCTTTATAGACTATGGTTACGATTTGAAGCAGTTTGGAGGAACACTTGCAAGATGGCTGACGCAGAGACAACTTTTCTTTGAGCATGCACATGCGGTGAATGACTGTGGCTACATATCACCTCCCTAAACTGGAAACTAAATAAACAACAGTGAACAAAACAAAGGGGGAAAAACTGGAATGACTATTAAAGGAGGTAAATTTGAGAAAACGACACAAGACTTGTTAAAAGGCCTGAAAGAACAATGTCTCTGAAACTCAGTGAATAGTTAACAGTGTTTCAGAAATTACTGATCAGTCTCTTTGGAATCTTGCAGGCATGGCAGGAACAACACAGAATTGGGGGTGGTGACAGTGTCTTGTCATCCAGAAAAACCAACTGGGTTGCAGGAGCATCTGCTAGTGTTACAAGCTTCTGTGCTTCAGAATGAATTCCGCTGTTTTCTTTGGAGGAAATGTACTCCAAAGAAACTGTAGGATGGATCCAGGGTGTAGCGAAGGAAAAGCTAAGCAGGCTTATTTATTTATCAAGCTGGCTTTTTACTTAACTGCACCTTGAAAATTCCCCCATGTCTTTGTTTTCCAGCACAATTTGAGCTGGTGGTAAGCTCTCTTTCAGCCGTTGAAATTCGCTGGCAGCCGACGCTTAGAGACAACCCTGTGGATCCCCGAGGAGCCTGTGGAAGATCCCTTTTTGTTGAAAGTCCAGGGACTGTTTGACAGCGAGGATGTCAGGATGAACTGATGACAGTTGTATACGAGGCTCTCTCTGAAGGAACAGTTTCATGGCATGGCACCTTTTGTGGCATGCTGGGTACTGCTATAGGTAAGGAGGATATGCTGAAGTAAAGCACAGTCTTTTGCTAAGGATTTTAAGAATTTCTTGAAAGTGTGAACAAATCTCTTGGGTTGCTCGTTGCCAACAGGCTGGTAGGGTGACACAAGCACACCCTCCACACTATTTTGCTTTAGGAAATCAGCACATTGGCTGGACTGAAAAGGGGTTCCATTATCGCTGGCGATCTGTTCAGGATAACCTTATCTGGTGAATAGGTTGGACAGGACACTGGTACAGTTGCAGCATTGGTGCTTCTCATGGGTCCAACCACCTCAGGCCACCTGGAGTATGCATCCACTATGATGAGGTAGGTTGAGTTCATGACGGCAAACAAAGTAAGGCTTCAAGTCCTGGTCTCTGCATTTGTCGCTGTTGCAACCATGTTGTGTGAGCCTTAGGTTTAAGACCTTAGAGAGAGTGTCGTCAAACTGTTTCTCGTGCTATCTGCTCAGGATTAACAGGGTGTCAACTGACTTGCTGGGCGGCCACATGGAAAATTGGGGTTTCAACACTTGCGTCATGTTGAAAATCAAATGGTAGCCTGGATAGGGCATCAGCATTCGCAATGTTTCTTGAAGGCTGGTATTCAATTTCATAATGGTACGATGACAAAAGAAGGGCCCATTGCGGGAGACAGGAGGCAGCAAGGACTGGAGTGGCACTGTTAGGAGAAAGTATCTTCAGTAATGGCTTGTAGTCAGTGTGAAGGATGAATTTTCTCCTGTAGAGATACATGTAAAACTTGGTCACACCGAGCCCCTCCCTCTCAATTTGGCTGTAGTTCTTTTCTGCTGGGCTGAGCAACCTAGAGGCAGAGGCAATGGGCTTCTCCACTCCCTCAGGGAAACGATGAGGAATAACTGCACCAATTCCATATGGACTGGCATTGCATTCCAATACAATGGGCAAGGCAGGGTTGAAATGAACTAAAAACTTTGAGAATGTGAAAGACTCCTTAGCAAGGCTGAAGGACTGGCCACAAGAAGCGGTCCACTGAAACCTCTTTGTCCTTTTCCAGCAGATGGTTTAGGGGGTGAACTATGGTGCTTAAATTTGGGATGAACTTTCCAGGGTAGTTGAGTAAGCCTGCCAAAAAACATTTGCCCTTGAGTGGTGTTCTCTGGCCTGGGGCCTGACTTGATGGCTTCAACATTCTCGTCAGTTGGAGAGATGCCATCAGCAGAGAGTGTAACCCATATAGGTTACGGTCTTTTGCATGAAATAGCACTTGTTGAGCTTGAGGCACAGACCATACTCTTCCAGCCAAGTCAAGACAAGGGATAGATTGATGAGATGTTCGTCATCATCTTTGCCTGTGAGGAGGATGTCATCTAGACCTTGCAAATTGATATCCATGGTCCTCTGGAAAATCACAGGAGAAGACGCAATACCGAAGGGTAAACAGGTAAAGTGGTAAAGGCCTCAGTGGGTATGTATGGTAACAAATTTCCTCGTCAAGGGTGAGCTGTTGGTATGCATTCTTTAGATCTAACTTGGTGTATTTCTGACCACATCTGAGCTTATGGAAAACATCCTCTTGGAGTGGAATCGGGTTACTTGGGAAAGGGAAATTCAACTGAGGGTTGAGCGTGATGGCATAGGTGCTGCAGGACTGGGTACTCCTGTCAGACTTTGGAACATGGACATAGGTGTGGCCTGTTGAGTGAATTATCGGCGAGCATAAACTAAAAGCAACACGACGCCATTCATTCATGAACTCAAGTGCCTTTACTCCCAGTCACGTGATCAGGTACAAAGTACAAACTATGACGATTTCAACATCACAACATCTCCCCCTAAAAACTACAGGGAGTAGCCAAAACTACTAAACATGAAGGTAATAAAGTTTGGTTTAACTTATAACATAAACTTTGTAAACTTAAAGATTGTATCGTTCAGTTCATGAATTTATCTGGCACAGTCACAAGTCCAATCTTCTGGGAGCCCTGACTACACGCCCAGATCTGGTTGTGGTTGTATCAGCTGCACAGGCAGCTGCTGGAACATCCAACTTGATCGCCTCCGGAACTTGCTCGCTCGAAGCACTACTGCTAGGACCTTGCTTGCTCAAATCAGAACTGCTAGGGTGCAGCGGAGTAAGGTCCTTCCGGTTCCTTCTTATAGTTCCTCTGGGGCTGCTAACAATGTATGAACGAGGTGTCTCTGCCTCTCGAGTCACAGTCGCTGGAACTTTCATGTCTTGAACTCAAACCTCAGTACCCACAGGAATCTTCTTAAGATCTCTTGCACCATGATGAGAATCAAAGTAAGCCTTTTGCTTTTGCTTTCGAACCTCCTCTTTACCTCGGACTATAGACAAATCAGGCCAACTTGGTTTCAGCTCCAACGCAGCAAGTGGAACTCTGGATCTTATTTTTTGACCAAACAGAAGCTCAGCTGGACTGTAACCATTCTCTAATGGTGTTGAGCGATATGCAAGCAATGCCTTAGCAGGATCATGCTCCTTCTTCAGGACACTCTTTGCAGTCTGTACCGCACGTTCAGCCATCCCATTTGATTGGGGGTGCTTTGGACTGTTTGTTACACTTGCAAATCCCCATTCCTTTGCAAATTAATTTTGATGAATTCAGCTGAACTATACTGAGGACCATTGTCAGATCTGACAGAGTCTGGGATTCCATGTCTCGCAAACATAGATTTCAGTGCCTGAATAACATCTTCTGAAGTCTGGGATGATGAAAGCAAGGCCAGCTCAATGTATCGGCTGAAGTAATCCACGACAAGCAAATAGGTACAGCCCTTTAGCTGAAGCAAATCCGTTCCGATGATCTGCCGTGGTCTGTCTGGAACCACTGAGGAAATAAGGGGTTCCGCTCGGAAAGTTCGATGTTCTGCACATTTGCGGCATCCCTGAACCATATCCTCAATCTGCCTACTAAGGCCTGGCCACCACACAGACATCTTGGCACGGCTGCGACATTTTGTGATACCCCGATGACCTTCATGCAAACGATCAAGAATCTCTATCCTCATGCAGGATGGTATGATGACTCTGGAAGCCTTAAGAAGTAATCCACGAACTAAGGTAATTTCTCCTCTCTCACTCCAATAGCCTTTCAGTGCCTCCGGAACTCTATCTTTTTCTGGCCAGCCAATTTGGCAGTAGACTGCGAGCTGTTGGCACACTTCATCCTCCTCCTGGCGCTCCCTTATCTCTTCCAGTCGTCTATCACTGGCTGGAATTTCACTTAGAACACTCTGCGCATACAGGGCTATTTCTTCTTCTTGAAAGCCCCACTGCCGCTCCTGGTTTACCGGAGCTCTTGAGAGGGTATCTGCTGTCGTCAAACTCTTGCCTGGAACATGGGAGATGGAATACTGGAATCTGAGCAGCCTCATTCGAAGACGCTGAATTCTTGGTGGCATTTCATTTAAGTTCTTTGACCCCAGGAGAGGAAATAATGGCTTGTGATCAGTTTCAATATGAAATGGCTTACCGATGAGGTGGTCCGATAACCTTTCGCCTGCCCAGGTCACTGCTAGGGCTTCCTTCTCGACTTGGGCGTACCTCTGTTCTGTTGGCATCAATGCCCTTGATATGTATGCAACAGGTTTCCAACCGCCATCCTCTTGGGCTTGCGTGAGAACTGCGCCAAGACCAAATGAGGAAGCATCCGCTGATATTGGCTGGATCATAGAGGGCTAGTGTTGGCGCAGAGACTAGTGCCTTCTTTACGTCATCAAATGCTTTCTGCTGAGCCTCAGTCCACAGCCATGCATTGTTCTTACTCAGAAGATCTCTCAGTGGCTTTGTAATGTCAGCCAGGTTTGGGATGTACTTCCCTACTTGATTGACCATGCCAAGGAACTGCCTTAATTGTGCAATGTCAATTGGTTCCCCCATCTGTGTGACAGCTTCCACCTTAGTGGGGTCGGTTTGCACTCCATCTTTGCCTATCACGTGCCCCAGAAATTCCACTTTATCTGTTGAGAGCTCGCTCTTCTCCAGGTTAAGGGTAGCATTAGCATCTGCTAACCTCTCCAGTACTGCAATCAATCTCTTATCATGCTGCTCTTGAGTCTCTCCAAACACCAAGATGTCATCGACTTGACACTCCACCCCATCTAAACCTTCGAGGATCCTCTGCATCGCTTTTTGGAAGTGCTCGGGCGCCGAAGAAATACCGAAGGGTAATCTTGTGAAACAGTACCTGCCCCATGGAGTGATGAAAGTGGTAACCAACTTTGAATTCTCACTTAACTTCCTCTGCCAAAATCCACTGTTTGCATCCAGCTTAGACATAATCTTAGCATCAGACAGTTTGGCTAGAGTTTGTTCAGTCGTTGGCATTTGGTGGACCTCTCTCTGAACAGCCTTATTTAACTGGACAAAGTCACCACAAATTCTGACACTGCCACTGGGTAGGTTGATCGATCTGTTCTATCACTCCCATTTGTTCCATTCGCCCGAGTTCCTCCTTCACTTTAGGTAGTAAAGGAATAGGAATACGCCTTAGTGTAGTCAAATGAAATGGGGTAACTGAATCATCCAGCTTGATCTCGTAAACACCATCAATGCATCCTAACCCCTGAAACAAGCTAGGGAACATCTTCTCATAGTTGCTGTCCTTGGCGTCAACAGCAGAGATTCTAGCAATTGTCCCGAGCCGGCTACACGCACTTCTTCCCAACAAGGACTGCTCAAGACCAGGAACCACATAAATTTTGTCAGCACAGCATTGCAGGTTATGCGTAAGGGATGCTGTAAATTTACCTTTGCAGAACAGTGGTACTTTGCAAGGGCCATACAATTTCTTATCGGGTGGAAGAAGCTTCCCCTGAACTGACAAAAGATCATAAGTCTTTTCTGAAATGACAGAAACATCAGCCCCACTGTCAAGCTTGAAACTAACTGGCTCACCATTTACCAGAATTTCAGCTCTCCAGGGATTTGCACGCACGCTGTCTTCACTGATCTCCCCGAGAAACACACTGGTGTCTGGCTCTTTAGAAAACTGATCCTCGGTCACAACTTCTCCAACCTGCTGGGACAGGCAAACTCGGGCATAATGTCCTTTCTTGGAACATTTAAAACAAACAGAATTAATGGCAGGGCAATTTCCTCTAGAGTGATCTGCAGATGATCCACATCGTAAACAGCTACTGGGTTTTGACTTATCTCTAGCACCAGCGACACCTCCACTTTTCTTTGGTGGAAACTTCTCTGACTTTGCTCTGAATTTGGCTCCAATCGCATAGATTTCGGTGGACATTGACCGCTGACCACTTCTAATGACGTCTTGTTGTTTCTTGACTGACTCGCTTTCCCTGGCCATTTTAACAGCTTTTTCAAGAGTCAAAGTCGATTCCAACTGCATCTTTTCACTTAGAGTAGCATCCTTAACTCCAACAACAATACGATCTCGAATCATTTCTTCTTTCAAGGCGCCAAAGTTGCAATGCTCGGCCAAACAATGAAGCGACGTGATGAATTCCTCAGCAGTTTCGTCAGCTTGGGTTCGCTGGTTGAATTTCGCTCGCTCATAAATGACATTTCTCCTAACCAGGAAACACTGGTCGAACTTTTCCTTTACCTTGTCGTACTTTAGTCTGTCTCCCTCATCGCCAAACATAAATGTAGTCATAACATCGTCGGCGGCATCGCCCATGGCGTAGAGCAATGTGTTTACTTGAACTTCTTCGCTTTTCTTGTTTAGATCACATGCCATCCAATATCTACCAAACCGACAAATCCATTTCTCCCACTCGTCTGGCTTTTTGAAATCGAACATTTCGGGTGCAGTAATTTTGTTAGCCATGATTTCTCCGGAACAGTAGTACACTTACTTCCCGGGTTTCTTCGGTTGTCGCAGCGAATAATTTCTTACGTTCTCTTTTGAAAATATGTAGCGTCGCTCGAGTGACCTCCAAGAACTCTCCTGTATTTTCTTCTGAGAGCCTCGGCTATCCAGCTATCTTCCCGTCAAAAGACTCAAACAACCGCTTCTGACACCATGTTGAGTGAATTATCGGCGAGCGTAAACTAAAAGCAACATGACTCCATTCATTCATGAACTCAAGTGCCTTTACTCCCAGTCACGTGATCAGGTACAAAGTACAAACTATGACGATTTCAACATCACAACATGGCCCACTCACTGAATTCTACTTTTCTCATGATACCATCTCGCTCAAGGTGATTGTATTCCTCCTCGACTGCTGGCTGTAGTGCATAAGGCACAGTTCTTGCCCTGAAGAATTTGGGCGAAGCGCCTTCTTAACTGCTAGTTTAGTTTTCCCAGATCGTCCTTCAGCAGATCTGAATGGGTTTGAATAACAGCATGCAACTGTTGAGTGACTTGAGCTGAGACTGAACTCTCAACAGCATGAATGTGTAGGATTTCATTCCAATCCAAACAGATTTCAGAAAGGCAATTTTCTCCCCAGGAGCGAGGGCCCAGCACCATCAACTACAGTTGGAGGAAGAGTTGCAGAATGTGACTTGCATCTAGCATGAACATTGAACTGGCTACAAACTTGAATGGGGTTTGCAGTGTGAGCATGCAACTTGGTTGTGCGAGGCTCAAGGGGTACATCTTTGAAAAACTTCGAGTATGTTTCTGAAGAAATAATTGAGACACCAGCTCCTGTGTCAAGTTCCATGAACCCATTGACTCCTAGGGATTCCCCATTGACGAGTAAAATCGTCTGGTGTTAGACAGAGTAAAATACGAAGTATGCCCGGTTTAGGGGTGAAAGGGTTTAAAAACATTGATTTTTCAGTTTAATTGGAATCTCAATGCCAAGTTGGTCAGAACAGACAGTACAAAGTGATATGGAAAAGGGGGCAATCGATCTGTCACCAGGTACAGGTGTCTCATCCACTGTATTGATTTGAGTGGACTTACTCAAACAAGCGAGGATGTCCCTGTTTACCACAATTTGTACATGTAAATTTCCGTGAACTTCCAGAAGGAGGTGGGCGCTTGCCTTTGTGAGGAGTTCGGAGTGCACAGCTCGTGTGCAACATTAGAATCGGAGCCAAGCTTCTTGACCTAGAGCAATCTGCTTTGAATGGCTTTGCTTCGTAAACCCCTACAAAACGATCTTGTAAGGCCTCGTTTCGATGGGTGCTTAAGTTACAGTTGGAAGCAAGAGGTTGAAGGTGAGCAGTAAAAATCGGAAAAGGCTTGAGTGTTCCGCATGTATGCAAGAAGTGTTATGTTTTGGAGCGGTTTGGAGGAACATGTGTAATAAGCAAGATGGCTGACACACAGAGAGAACTCTTTTCAAGCATGCATGTGCGGCATAACAGAATAACTTTGACTACATATCAACTATTACCTAAATACTCTGGGCATGGGCCATTTAGGCATTTGCAGATTAAGCATATTTTGTTTATAATGATTTCATCATAAAAGGGTAGCCGCCAATCCAGTTTCTTAAATAAGCTTACAGCACGTTCATCTCTTGCATTAACTGTCTAAAATTACAGGGGCAGCTATTTTCTGGAGCCAAAAAAGTCTTCTCATGTGACATTTAGATGTTGAACTCAGACTGACGCTTGCCGTCTTCTTATGCAAAACTTTTCATGCATAGCCTCCCTATTGTGCTCTTTCTACCAATTTTGTTAATCTTAAATGGTTCAATGATAGCTCCACCATGCTTTTTTTCACAGCTTTGGAAATGGTTGCCTTGCTTCGTCCAGTTTGGTTTCTGTGTGGTGATATGTTATTTTAAACATTACCTTTCCTTATTATCCAACTGTATATTAATCGTTATTTGCATACTGTGATTAATAATATTATTGACACATTGCTTCACTGAACCTCAGAGTAGTTTTGTCACACAAGTGCTTGAATTATTCATTTTTATTGCTTATCTCAGTAAACAAACATAAAGAAGAAAGTGCTTGGGTACTCACTTTGTCCTCTTGTTTGTTTTGTGAAAATGCACAAGTTCAGGAAACAATGTACATCACTTCCACACAAAAAAATTAATAATGGGATGTAAAATTAGAGAGCCCTCTCTTTTGGTTAGATCAGAAGCTTGTGAGCTTGAAGCGTTGAACTCTGGTACAGATCTGGGGCCGGTTGTTCGAAGCCTGGTTAGCGCTAACCATTGGTTAAGAGGTACCAAATCCTATACGTTTCCATGGTATTTAACGCTGGTTAGCGCTAACCATGCTTTGAGCAACCTGGGCCTGGGGTTTTTTTGAGCTTAAAAATTTTCTTTATTTGGATGTAACATAGCTCCTAAATTTTCACTCACTTGCAGCCTTGATCTTATTTTTGTCCATATCTGGGCATAAAATTGTTGTCCTAAAATCCCCAGCTTTGTTCCAAAGAAAAGATTTGCAAGTTACATGCTTCAATGTCATGTGCCTCTGGTTGGATAGATAATGAACTAATCCCAATTGGTATTGTATTTCAGATTTTGGGTTTTCTGAACTTCTTTGTGTGGGGCGGAAATTTGTGGTTTCTTTTCAAGGAAACTCCTTGGCACAGTCCGAGAAGCTCTGGAATGAAAGCAGGAGAGATTCCCCAGCAGGAACCACCTCATCAGGAGATTCCTCCTTCAGCAATTTAATTACCAACAAGGCCATGTAAATGAATCTTACTTTTAGGGTTGACCCTTTTTTATTGCTTGATATTATCCAGCTCTGTAAGTTGTGAACAGAAAACCCGTTAGACAAGTTCAAAGTAAATATTCCATGAAGATGGCATACAGAAGTTGACTGTAGTCATCTCACTTTTGGCTTGCTTAATAGAATATTACTCTGGTACAAGTATCTTTTTTTGTTTTTGTTGCAACAGTTTACAGAACTAGAAATCCACAATTCACTAATTCACTGCAAGATTGCAATTAGGCAACCAGTGAATCTGTAACATGTGGTCATAATTAGCATGATTACACTGTATAGCAACAAGTCGGATCATGGGGGGGGGGGTGGGGAGGGGCATTCTTGTGGCTGGGGCTTGTGGCTCCCCAATCGATTCTTGTGGCTCCCCAATCGAATTTTAAAAACAAGAGTCTTGGAAATTCAGTTTTCAGTAATCTAGGCATGTTATTGTTTGAATGGCAAGGCAATTGTATTGTTTATCAGCTGCTGCAATAACTCTTGCCTTTGATTCAGAAAGAATTGAAAAGGGAAGCTACTATAACAGAAATTAAAGCTGCAAAGAAATGCAAAATTGGGGACTTTGAATCAATTAAGTGCTGAGCATTTGTTTTCTAGACACAAGTAACTTAAAGGAAGTGTGAATGACTTCAATATTACATTGGTTAGTCAGCCCAAAAAGATACAAAAAATTGGGACTTAAGGAAGTTGAGATATTTCTTAAGAATTCAAGCTGTTTCAAGTTCATTTCTGTTTGTGGTATAGATGCTAGATTAGTAACTGGCAGTGAGAAGTTAAGTTTGGAACTGTACATTGCCAGTAGCCAGCTTCTATTTATTTCCCTGTCATGGAAAATGTTGTTCCACCTCGTCAACTATCATTGAAAACTTTGTCACCTTTTTTGTTGCCCTAAAATAGAAATCAACAATAGACTTTGTTGTAAACTTAGCTACAAAGGGATTTATGCCAATAGCCATACTTGATTTCTTGGTCAAATTTCACCATATGCAGTTTGCCTTTATCTGGGCGGAGTCACCTTGAGTGGCCAAATCTGGGTTACCAGATGTATTGTGCATGGCATTATAGCTCCTACACAATGATACTCTAGAATTACATTTTCTGATGACAAAGTCTTAAATGAAAGTGGATACATGTATCGTTTAACTAGTAGTACTGTTGTTAAGTTTGTGTATGATTGATTATTTTATTGCCGTGTTGATTCTCACCTGTGGTATTTATTTTCATTGAAGAATTACATGTCTGGGATGATGGCAACTAATATATTAAGAACCATTTTAATAATGGATCTTATCAAAGTGAAACTCTGAAATGTTAAGGCTTTTGTATCTTCAGAAGGTCTGGGGCCAGTTGTTCAAAAGCCGGTTAACGTTAATCTCAGGTTAAAAATTAACAAAGAAGTTTTATTCTCTACTCCCAAATGCTGTTCAAGGCTGATATTCGGTAGAACTTTACATTAGAAGAAGTCAATCTTGAAAAACAAAAACAAGCAAAGGAAACTTTCACCAGAGCGTTGAAAACATGAAACAAAAGTTTACGCTAATCCTGGATTAAGCTGATCAGCTTTCGAGCAACCGGGCCCTGATGTGTAATACTTGAAACCTCTGTGCTTGTCTGCTTAGAACATAAAAATTTAATGTCAATCTGATATTTGGAAAAAATGTTTAAATAGCAAATAATTATTTAATCTCTGGACATAGTTCATAATTCAAGCCTTTATCAGAGGGAAAAAAATAAGATCCATTCTGTAAGTTTGTGATTTAACACCTTTCTGCCTCCCAGTCCTAAAAGTTTCAGACGATCTGAAAGAATTATTTTCTCTTCCTGTGTGATGATTCCGGAACAGAATTCAGAAGTGTGGTCAATGCACCAGGAGGAGAAGAACGAACTAAAGCAAGTTGGTCTATCCAACTTTTATGTTAGGATAGAGTAAGTCTTTTTTTTGAGGAATGTGTAAGGGATATTTTTGGAGAAGCCGTCCCCAAAGCTGAAGTCAATATTTGCGCGAGTGTAATTCTGGAAAAACACATTGGTAAGAAGTGGAAAATACTTGTTCCCAAGAAAAAATTTCTTTGCAATACTTTTATTAATGCTGACGACAACACGTTCAATAATTTCTCAATTTTCTTTTGAAATATTTATCTAGAACTACGAAAATCCAATTACCGGTACATAGCAACCTTTTCCCCAAATAATTAAGAGGTACTGGAATACTCAGGTTTTTTCATAGTCAGTATTAGGTAATGGTAGGAAAATGGTTGAGGAAACATTAAAATATTGCTTTAACCGATTTGACAACATTCTTTGGCTTAACATTGACTTTTTTCCAACTCTACTGCAAAACTAATTTAGTTTAAGTTCTACATTACGTTGCTGCTAACAATATTACTACAGTTTCTACAATAACTAGCTGTAAAATCAACTTGCTGTGGTAGTGTGATTAAAGAGTTATCGCTTTTCGTCCAAAGTTTTTCGTTTCCTGACTTATGCCAGGATCATGTCTGGTTACCAGACAAGGGCTTTTGGATTTCCATATCCCGCCGCGCACCGGTGGCTCAGTTGATTGAGCATCGGGCTGTCATGCGGGAGTTAGGGTTCGAACCCCGACCGGATCAACACTCAGTATCTTAAAATAACTCAGGAGAAAGTGCTGCCTTTGTAATTTCATCTGCAAATGGTTAGACTTTTAAGTCATTTCGTATGAGTATAAACCGTAGGCCCCCGTCTTACAAATATCTTCTATGTTCATAAGTTCGCTGTGGGACGTCAAAGAGTCCACACACTGTTCGAGATGAGTAAGGGATGAAAAGGAAAGAAAGGAAAGGAAAGGAACTTTATTTAAGTGTCTAGTCGTTCTAGCGCTGGAGCGCTAATTGGGGACACTGTAAACTGAAATGAACAATGAAAGTAAATCAAGTCAAATGTTGTGGTCTGTCCTGTTCTCTCCAGCAGAAGTGGCCGGCTTGGCAGTGATATGTCTAAAAGGGCTTATGGTGTATGATGCCACCTAAGCAGAAACAGCCATAAGTCAAAAAGGGAGTTTGCTAATTTCTGGAACATGTATTTGTAGATGCATAAAGTGCAACGCGCCTTTAATACCGTGGCCACCCAACAAACTGTCGCATGTGGCGACTTTGTGTAAATACGTCAACTCAACCCATGCGACGGAGTTCAACTTACAACCGTGCGAACTTTGCAAGGAGGCGTGACTCTCAGTCAAATTCGCACACCCTGATTGGCGGATAATTTGCAGAAAACTTTGTTAGGTGGTCACCATAAGGCGCATCGAACTGTATAGTTGTCACAATGAAAAAACATCTTTGTTTAATTAAATCTCCAAAATTTGGTCAAGGATGGCTTCAACTTTAAAAGACTTAATTGCTTCGATATGTGACGTCACCAACAACTTGACGTCACGAGAAGAATGATTTCTGACAATAAGTGATGTTCGGACACTTCGATTCGTTAGCAGTTGAATGAAAGCCAGGTTGGGAATGGGGTTGGACTTTGAATTTCTCTGGAAGAGGCTTCTCTTTTCCTAGAAAGTCCTACCAAAAGCAAGAAATGTAGTTCATTCGTCGCTTGCGCTATGTAACGAATTTCTCGCAATCGTTGATGTTCTAAACTACTGTCCAATCACAACTCGGGTGATCAAATGAGCCAATCAGAATTTGAAGCAAATGGTCCACATGGCAGCCGCGTTAAGCGCGGGAAAGTCAAGCGTGAGTGAGTGAAAATATTTTCCTTCTTGAGAGAAAACCCGCCATTTTGCAAAAAGTAGAAGGCAGTTGGGTAAGTTTACTTGAGATTTTTTCTTCTTCCGTATACTAAAAATGCCCCCTAGAAAGAGAAGACTATTTCGTTTGGTTGACATTCCACTTTTTTTCTGTGACTAATCGAATTCTTCCCCGTTGGTTTATTGCAACGTTGCAAAAACAATCGCAAAGTTACAAACCAAAGTTGTTCGGGAAATGTTTCGAGTGAATGTAAGAGTAGGGGAAACTATGTCGCACAAAAATTACCCTTGTTATGCTGATTGGGTTAGTTGTCGAAGAGTTCTAAAACAAAGCAGAGGAAATATGTGTAGATGATATGAAAGAAGCTGCAAATTATGTCTGTTTAAGTTCAATAGCTCGGAGCAGTTTTACTTCATGGAGACACTTTTTATTGAATAGGAAACGAAAAGGGTCAAAGATAATTTGGTGCTGCGTTTGAGAAACATCTCGCTGTTTATACACCACGCAAAACAATGAGTTAATTAGCAGAAATACAGCCATGCACGCGCGTATTTTAAGCTTAATTTGTAAGAGCAGTTCGTTGTCAACACCGCCCCCAAAATATGAAAGTCAAGATTATTTTCTAGGAAGCATAAGTACAAAATGGTAATTTGTTTACTTTCCTTTTTAAAATCTCCTGGGTTTCTTCCATTTTTTTTCCTGGAAGGTTTTTACTGCACAAGAATTGGTATGGAAACGCAGTCTAAAATTTAGAGATTAATTGCTTATTATCCTTAATTAATAAACGACCCATGAGTTTCAGTTTCAGTTAAAGCAGAGAAGGGAAAGCTAACATTGAAGTTGAAGTCATAGTGTAAGATTACAAGTGGTACTTCATTTTCATTGAGAAGAGTAGGGGGACAAACCGTGCAAGAGAGCGGAAAAACTGCTTTTCCTAGCAAGTGGGAGAAAATGTGCGCGAGTTGTAGGTTAAAGCCTCATTTACACTAGCAAGTTTTCCTTGACAAGTTTTTCCTTGTCAACACGGTCCTTGTTCAAAAACTAACATGCTAGTTTTTGAACAAGGACACTTGTGGTCAAGGACGATATTTGCTGGTGTAAATTACTTGTCAAGTGCACTTGTCAAGAAAAACTTGTCATATTTTCCATTTACACTACCGTGAAGGAAAACTTGTCAAGGACTAAACTTACTAGTGTGTAACCAGTCGGCAAGTTTTCCTTGACAAGTGAACTCCGTTGTCAAGGAAAACTTGCTCGTGTAAATGAAGCTTAATTAATTACTATTTTCAGGAAAAATGGAAGCATACATGGGTTTAAATGTTTGTGATACAGATTCGGTGTGTAAATAAATAAATATTGCTAGTGCTAATCACCCTTACTTGCAGTCGAGGACTGAATTGCGAAGGGCGCGGCTCACGACATCGGGCTGAAAGCATACAAAGGCGCCTCTGGCTGCCGCTATACAGTCCATGTTTGATGTCGGAGCACAGCACCACAGCTAGATGTCAATTAGCTGTGAGTCGATTTTGATGAGGGAGGAAAACCGGAGTACCCGGAGAAAAACCCTCGAGTCAGGTTGAGATCGACTGAAACTCAGCCCACATGCTGGCTGAGGCCAGAATTGAACCCCGGCTCGCAGTGGTGGGAGGCCCGATAGATAACCACTAAGCCACCCTGACTCCCCTGGAAAACGAGTTCAACATTTGCCTCAGAATCCTTCCGATTTTGTTGAACGATGTTGACTGCTAGGGTATGCAACTGAACGGTTTCAATGCGCTTTTCAACTCATTCAACATCAATTCAACTTCGTTTCAACATGTTTTAACACGATTCGAAAGGGAGGGGGCAAACGTTTTCAACCGTCGCTGTTCAACAAAATCCTGAAAATCGAACAGATGAGTTGCGAAAGCCGCTTGCCCGGGCCTTAACAGCACAGAGTGTTGAATAACTTTTTGATAAAAACTTTCAAGTTTTCCTGAATTTATATTACCAATATTACTCGAGGCTGGAGATTTATATGGAAAAGTCAGTTTGATTTTGCTTCTCTTCTTCTCATTTTGCGTAATTTATTACGATTTGCTTAATTTTCAGATCAGTATCCGTTGTGCTATTGAAGGTTATTAAACGCACACATGCAACATGTCGATCTGTTCCAGATTTCTTTGGGAACAATAAGTCGTCGAGTGCATCGAGTGCCACCCTTGGAGGTTTGCAACGGACGTCGAATAGAATTGGTATTTAACAGTTCACGCTTTTTTTTTTTCTTATCGACTTATAAAGTGCTAATTTTTGACCGCGTGGTAAAAACACCTCTCGCACTCACTTTGGATAGGAGGTGGCTTTAATTACCCCTGTTGCTATAGTAACGTCTTCCAAAATGGCGTTCGATAAAGGTTGTTGACAAACGAGAGGCTTTTAGCTTCTGAAAATGGATATGTTAGATTATTGTAAGACTTTTAACATGGTTAAAAGTAGTTATGTTAACCAAGATACTGCGGATCTAACTTCACAGGCAACTTCAGGCCCGACGAAATTCGAGAATAATTCAGAAATTGTTGTTGAATCAGTGCAAAGTTTGTCCACGAAACCTGGCGATTTATCCCTATATCGTTCGGCTACGGTGAACAAAGACTTGAACGAAGTTGCAGAGACGAAACTCAGCCCACTGAAAGAGGTTGTCAGAAACAAGGGGATGATTTCAACGCTTAACACAAGGACACAGCAAAGAGTAAACTTTGAATGCGAACTGACTTTTGCTCCGAAACTGAACGCCTTAAGCATCAAACTTGCAAAGGAAAGAGGCGAGAAGGGTCGCACAGGGGCTGACAAGAAGATCACTTTCTCAAATGAAGAGTTCACCTTTAAACCAAAAGTGAGCTTGAACAGTGTAAAAATCATGCAACAACTCAAAACAACGTTTATGGATCGACAGCAAATGCATGTAGAGAAACAAAAACGATACGTGAGTACCGTAACAGTAGTTGACTTCTTACAGTTATGAACTACAGTTATCTTAGAGATAATTTGATTGTCCTTAATTTGGTTAACTTAAGTCGTCTTGCTTCGTTTCCTCAGTGGGATTTAAGTTGTAGTTTGGTAAAAACATAAAACATAAAAACTTTATTGACACTCCCCTTATGGGGCTTTTCAATGACAATACGGTGCTCTTGTACAAATGTACTTAAAAATCCGGAACAAGTTTCAAGAATTATCGCATTAACTGCTTTCAATGACGGAAATTTAAAAAAATTAAAACAGAAAGCAGAAAATTTTATTGAGAAAGATATCTGGGGTAAGTTTTGTTTTTTCTTTTGTCCAATTTACTTAATAATATTTGTCAGCCTTTAACACGGCCGTATGACCAGCTGCAAATATTTATCGACACTCTACTCCAAATGAGCAGGCTGCAGACTAGAGTATTCGTAAGTAGGACATATCTCCTTATATGCTCTCCATTTTGCCAAAAAAGGGAAGGGAAAAGGTATGCCGATTAATAAAAATATCGTTAGCTTTCTTTCCTTTTGAAGCTAAGTATGTGTCAGGTAAAAGGCCCCCTTCATTTTGGTTCAAAGGAGTAGGGTGGCGAGATTGATGTGCCAAACAATTGACCGAAGTGGAAAATACCATAATACTCCTTGTTAGTCAACCCAAATCTTGAAAAGGCATTGTTTTTGTTTTCTCTTGGTAAGTGCCAAAAGAAAAAGGAAATAAATTGCTTATGCCAAATTTGGGGGGACAAACAAAGAGTATTATGGTATTTCCCAACTCGGTCAATGGTGTTGATGGTACCGCTGGCCAAGAAAGATATTAGCATCTATTAGTAGATGAATAGACCCTCAACTGAATTAAAATGTGACAGAAGGTGTTCCAAACTCTGGTTTTTTCTAAAATACGTTGTGCTACAATTTTTTTCTGTGACAAATTTCTTTGACTGATCATGGGTAAGGGAAAGAGGCCTATGAGTTGAGGACCTCTTGGTTTGGAAACAGGCAGAAGTTGCTATTTTCTGTTGAAATAATCTTGGCCTTAGGAGGAAAGAATCATGACCTACAGTGTAAGGGTAGCAAAATGTGGATGGGAAAGTCAAATATTGTTTGTGTGGCCTTCAAATAGTAAGCAGGCAGATCATCCAACTAGCCTGGCCTTTTAATTTCATTATCCTTGTGGTTACAAAAAGAAAGCTGCCTATAGGCTACCTGGCCAAGGAAGTGATTGTTTGATCCCTTTGCCTATTACAATGCAGGTTATAAATGTCAACCCATTTCCACCCTTCCCCCCCCCATTTGCAATTTTGAATTTGAATTTTATAGTTAAGTAATACAGAAGTGGAAGGTCTGACATGTTTCAATATTTTTTCAGAAGGGAGGGGAGGGGGAAAGTGAAAAAAGGCATCAATAGGATTATAAGACCTCAGTATCGAAGGAAGAGATGGTAGTTAAATTAATTAATTAGACAAGGGGTTCTTTAAATCTTGCACAAAGTTTGTTTTACCAATACCTGAAGGATGACCTCTATTTTTGGTGACCATTTCTTTATCTAAATGGGGCAGTCAGTGCATGTGATGGAGTGTTATAATTTTTGGTTTTGTTTTAACAGATTGAAGCCACAATTACAAACTCAAACCAAACAAAAGGTAAATGGAGCCCTGTGCCAGCTATCAGCAGATCTCCTGCAAGACAAAAGAAGTTTAAGAAAATCAAGGAATCAAGCAACAAGTCTCAGGAGGTTAGTTGCTCAGATCAATAATTTTCTTGAAACCTTAGCAACTTCCCACTCCTTCCCTTTCCATGTAATGTGTTTAAATCAACTGGCGAAGAAAATCGCTCACAGTCGCTTCAGATCTCTCAGTCAGCCTCATCGACCTCCTCGTTCTGTTGCAAATTGATCTTGAAGAATTTTACTTGCTCTCACATAATTTAGTGAAGTCTGAGGAGAAATTGCAATAACAATGGATTTGAAAGCCATAATTTGCCCTTGGGGCCGACTGGAAAATTAGACTAGTGGAAAAAGGATAAAGAACCTTTGTCACCTTCGATTTTGTAAACATTCGAAGTTCAAGGCGTTATTTTGCATGTCAGGGGCCTGGAGTCTCATTGTTAAAGAGTCGCCTAATATTGGTGTAACACGAACACATCCTTTGTTCAGATTAGCCAATCTGAAGGGCTGATATATACACATCACTAAAATGGCGACACAATTGCCCTCTCTATTCATGTTGGAAGTATGGTGCAGAAGACCTTTTTTTTTATTCCAACTAATGTCGATCAAGATGCATAATTACTGTTCCTTTGTGCTAAAAATGTCTTTAGGGCAGCCAAAAAGTGTTTTTCTTATCCTGACACCTTATAAAACAAGCTTAAAATTGCTCAGAAAAAGTCGCATAATTTACATTATTTATCACATAATAAGTCTTTCTAATCACATAATCTGCCCTGCAAATTTCACATAATTTGCATTTTTTCATCGCACCCTATCAGAATTAGGCCTGCAACACACACAAGATGGCGGATGTACAGAACAAGCTGCTTTATTCCTGACACCACATGCCTGGTGAAAGTGCTGACCTGATGTTACATCTCAACTTTGGTGTCTGTTTATAGTTCTTAAGGAAAAGTAAAGTAAAGCGACCATATTTAACGTCGATAAACCTGAGGTCGATGATGCGCTCATTTTACTCCCCCCTCTCCATCAGTGCTCCGTTTTACAGGTATTTAAAGCTACTTAGCTACAGGAAAAGGAAAGAAGTCGAAACAAGGATGCGAGATCCGGGAATCGAACTCAGGACCTCTTGCACCAAGGCCGTGCACTAACCGACTGACTGCCATCTTCATCAGAAGGGGCTGTGCATGGAAGCTCTGATATCTTGGGCTCTCCATTTCTTAGCAAATGTTCTTGCTTCACTCCACTTTGCCAAATACCCACGGATCTTCCGATACTCTCCCTCTCCAATACTTTCTCTTGGCACCAAACTTCAGCTCGTCTATTTCCACGGCCCTCCCTTAACCTCCAAGCTTAATTCCAGCATTCATGAGTTTGTTGGAACAGATTGTTCTCAGCTCACCCAGTGCACGGATCACAGTAGGCTTTGAAAGGCTGATAAGTCACGCAATTTTGCTTCCTGAACTCTGCATAGCCCAGAGGAACATCAGATGCAGCCAGGAACTTAACGTGATATTAGATCCCTCGAAGAAGGAGCCCAACCTTATTGAAAGCCACATTCGACATCGCTTATTCGTACAGCGCCACATGTATCCTTCGTTTACCCGTGTTGTCTCTGTTAGTTCCATATTAGAACCACATCGGGAACACTGCTGACAGCTCGCTAAAGCTATTGACTCACAAAGAAATTAAAAACATTCTGGAAACTTCCCAGTATAACAAAAAGATCACTGAACTCCTTGTCTTGTAAAGTCGTGATCAAATGCTAGAGCATAATGAACTTAGGGTCAAGTGTAGATTTAGTTAGGTTCAAACTTTATTTAATTAAACCAATCACCGTTGCTGAAAAACAGCGACTCACAACGCTTCTTAAACCAATCGAATATAAGGAAAATCAATGATAATTAATGCAGATCAAGTAGGATCTAATTAAACCAATCACAACGCTTCTTATTGAACCAATTAAATGAAATGAACCTGTTATTAATGTGACAACTCAATTTAGTTGACACCATTAGCATCTATTTGCAACTGTCAATACTCAACCATGTCTCAACGTCTAACTAAGTGTACTGTCTGCGGACAAGCTGGTCATACAAGAATCCACTGTTTAGTGATGTGTGGTTCTTGTAGTGGCAACAGTCATAAATGTGATTGTGAGCAGCCACCAGTGAAAAAAACAGAAGACCAAGAAGGGAAGGAGGGCAGCAGAAAAGGAACAGCCCCAGGGTCTCCAGAAGCTGAGCCTAACTACAAATTCATCTGTCGGCAGCTGCAACAGAAAAATCAGCAACATGGCAAAGCTTTTCAAGATCTGAAGGTCAAGTTTGATGAGCTCGAAGATCATTGCCAAGAGAGGGAAGAACAACTAGCTCAGGCTCAACAGGACGCCGACGAGATGGCAGACTTGGTCCGGCAAACTGAAAAGCATATCACCGCCTACAAGGAGCAGTTGAAAGCAAAAGATGACCACATTTAAGACCCTGGAGCAGCAGCTACGAACCTTGCAGAACTCTTTAGAACCAACAAAGTGATGTACCAAAAGCACCCTGGAGAGGCTGGGAGACCCGAAACTTTCAGTGAAAAGGATCAAGCAGGAGTGCC
>OX421456.1:1545000-1555000 GCA_949126865.1 Montipora capitata | reverse complement strand
CAGTAGGTGGACATGTTTCTTTATAGATGCATTGATCACTAGTCTAAAAGAGTTTACTTTCTTATGCCCCACCTTATTCATTCACTATAATTATAATTGGAGAGCCCCTGATGGAACTTACAATGTAAGAAGCCATGATTATATAGTTATGTTTGACTTCACCCTTTTTACGGGCTGTCACCTGACAATAAAATTTTACTTTATGTCAGACCTAGTGCAGTTAAATTTTTAAATTCTTGTTCTTTCCCTTTCAATGTCATCATTCTGAAGAAAAATGTGAAGAAGGAGAGGATAGGTGTTTTTTTGTGAATCAGAAAAGGAAGAAGTTTTCGGGCAAATTGATCTTTTGTGCCAAATTGCCCAAACTATATGAAAAGTAATCAAGTAAGATAAAAATGATAAAGAGAAACCTTGTGTTCAATGTGAAGTATGTAACCATGACTCAGTCTTGTGTACTTTATCATGATAGTCAAGGTCTGTAAGAAATGCTGTGGCTTCTTTCATTTGGACAACAAAGCGTGATGATTTGGATTTCAAGTTTTTACGAAAGGTCAGTCTATGCAGCTGGGAATTTTTGAAGTGAAGATTTCAGATATGAAGCTTTTTCTTGATTTCAAGGCCCGTGGCTGAGGTTTTGCAATTTGACATGGGCGAAATTTTCTAGAGTAGAAATTATTTAATAATGATTACCAGCACTCATCAAGGAATATTTTTCTCTTAGGACCAGATTGTCAACCATTACTCCAAAGCTGGATCATTTACTACTAAGGTTTGTGTCTTCTTTCAAATCACAGGCTAATTTACTCAGTTTGCATTTTTACTGTTAATCTATTGTTTGTTTGATATTATTTTAACTGTGTGGCAATATATGGTGCATACAAATTGTCGCGGTGACAACATAATGTACGTATCCCATAATTATGTAGTTTTGTTGAACATCTGTTCTGTCTTAGAATTACCCCTCCCTTTAATTGATTCTGTGCATAAATTGACAAGTGTGCACTTCACTTCATGAATTTCTTTGCTACAGTCTCTGCATGCATGCTTGCATTACATCAATTCTCACTTCTTTTGAGACTGTTTTCTATACATTCACCTGCAAGTTATCCTAGGATGGTGTCACTTTCTTTGCAAATCTGCCTGCAGCCAACTAAGCTCTGTCTTTATAAGTAATCACTTTTAAGTTACCTTGAAGTTCTCAGACATATTCTGCATAATTTTTTGTCCCCCTCTCTTTAATTAGCAAAGGTCCATTTGCAGACAGGCTAAATACCATTCCATTCTCCAATTAATGCATTATTTTATAATGATCCTCGAAGTGATATACTCAGGCAATATATCCTCAACATTACCCACTTGTTTGTTCCTTTAGGTACATCACATTATTGGATCATATGTCATATATCACTATAACATGCAGAAAAAGGTTCAAAAGATTATTTATTGCTATTTAGGCTGGTCTCACAAGGAACATCAGAAACTTGTATTGGTATGAAGAGGCAGATCATTTTGCATTCTTCCCACGATCACATTTGCTTGGCTCTGATGATGACAAGATGGACTTTATAGGTATGGGTGCTTTAATATCCATTTGAAGTATTCTGGGGAATGGTATTAGCCCTTTCATGCCTGAGAGGGCGTGACCCATTGACAAGTAAAATCGTCTGGCGTTAGACAGAGTAAAAATCTCTTAGTTTCACTGTTAGGTGAGAAAGTATTAAATCCAATCTTGCCAATATGGCAGCCTGAGCGCATAACGGCTGATGCATCTGTTGACACATGACAAATGAACAATATATACTGAGCTGACACCTGGTTCCAGTGCCAGATCCAGTCTGTTCTGTAAGTTTCATAATATTTGGCCCTGAAAAGCCCCTATGGGGAGCAGCCAATTAATTTTGTATGTTAAATGTATGAATTATGATCATTATTGTCTTATTTGGAGTCTGGATTCTCACTTAGCACGATTAGTAATTAATTATATCAATTATAAATTTATTACTATTATGATAAGTTTCATTATGATTCTAATTATCAATTATTGGTTATTGTTGCATTTGTCATAAATAATCAAAATACTCCTGAGATAGAAAATGGTTTTAACCTAGGAATACCCTGGGTGCCAGAGGAATTATTTTTTAAAATCAGAGGGAATGCTCAGTGATTTGAAATGTTGAGGATGAAAAAAAAACCCTCTGGTGACACAATGGGGGAGCCTCAGTTCCATGTGGAAAACTTGTCAGTTCAGTTTTCTTGTCAAACCAAGCTGACACTGCATGCTTCTCATGCAATGCAATGATGTGCATCACCAAACATTCCGGGAAATTCTGATTACAGTGAAAGCATGGAGCAATTTTGATCATATTGTATAGATTTTAGGTTACATGAAGTGTGATTTATTTCAGAAGAATTTGTTTACCAAGGAGCAAAACTTTATTTTTGAATGTATTTTAAAACAGGATTTCATAAACACACAGATCATAAAAATTTGCCTAAACTGCAGTATGGAACACAAGGAAATTTATTCTTCATTTTATTTTATTTGTTTGCCACACATGGAAAAAAAATGAAGAAATTAAATAAATAATTACAGTTGGTTACAGCAATCTAAAAGGATAGCTATAATCATATGATATTATGTAAAATTATATTTAATTTATTAACAATGAATATTATTGATATATGAAATGAATCATATAGTGAACTGCGGATATGAAATCAAGTAAAGCTGTGATCCTCACAATTATGAATGCAATTTTAGCAATTGCATAGAGAAGCCTGAAAAATTCAGGACATCAAGGGGGTTTGAACATGTGACCTCGCGATGCTGGTGCTGCGCTCTAACCAACTGAGCTATGAAGCCAGTGATGTTGGGAGCTGGTCATTTGTGGGTTCTAATGTTCCATTCAAGCCTCTCTACGCAATTGCTAAAATTGAGTTCATAACTGCAAGGATCATAGCTTTACTTGATTTCATATCCGCAGTTCACTATATGGATTCATTTCATATATCAATTAATTCATCATTGATTCATTCCTCACGGGAACATTAATTTAAAACCCACAAATGACCAGCAAATAACCAAATTTAATGTCCAATCATTTCCCACTTGGAACTGAGGCATTGGGCTTGTGCCATCAGAGGTATTTTTTTCGACCTCGACATTACGAATCACAGAGCGTTCTCTCCAACCTTGAAAAACAAAATTGCTCTGGCACCCAAGCTGGTAACCTAGCAATGACTTGCCTTGTTGGAATTCGATTGTTTAGATACTTGTAGTCCTGAGAAGGACTATTATCTGTGACAATCATTTCAAAAACCTCACTGAAAATTGTCAACATGAATGTGGCGTTTCCCAGTTGTTTACCTTGCCCAAAGGGCCCTGGATGTAACCATAGGTTACCAACATTAATTTATCATAATGATCACATCTTCCCCTTAAGCCTTTAAGTATAGTACTAAATCAAGGTATATATCCACATAAATGTTTAACAATCAGCAGTCCAGTGACCTCACAACTCCCTGCAAAAGTCACTCCTGATATCTTGCTGGACCTCAAATGACCCGGCCACTGACTCTTCTCACAGTGGGCGGACTCTCTGAGGGTAAATCTTAATGGGATTATTTCTGTCTTAATTGTGTCCTCAGCTGGGCTGTCAACCACACAACCCTCAGTGTTTGTTGAGTCTGCTAACTCTGTGGGTGAGGCATCTTGCATCTTGAGAATATCTTTCCAGTTTTGCCTCTATACTCATCATTGCTAGCTCTCGCTGTAAATGATCTTGGTTCCTCCTCTTTGGAATTTTTTCCCACTAGTGCAGCTGGTTCCCAGGTGTTTCGATCCTTAATTGTTGCATCCTGATAGTATCTCCAGGTTTCAAAGACTTAAGAGGCTTGCCACTTCTGTGAATATGCTCTTTTTGAACTTGCCGTCTTGCTTCCATCACTCTCTGAACTTCTCTTGTATCGTATGTAAGCAACATGCTCTTAATAGGAAAGTTTATACATTCTGTGCAACGCCCCATCAGTAACGCCAGTACATGTAACTGTGTTGGTGAAAGACCCATTCCAGGAATAGGTGTGTTTTGCCACTCCAAAATTGCCAAATAGGGATCTATCTTATCCTTGTGAGCTTTATTGAGCTGTTTCTTGGCAGTTTATTTGCACTGTGCACCCTGCAAGACCATTGCTTTGGGGAAGTCAGAGTGATGTTGTGACATGGTGGAATTGATTCATGAACTTTAGCAAACTGTCTGAATTCCAAGCTGCTGAACTCTGATCCATTATTTGAATAAAGAATTTCTGGTAGTGCATGCCTGGCCATGTGCTGCCATGGACAATAATAACTGTGTCACTTGTACTGTCTTTCAACTGTGTTAGTTGAAAATATTTTATTATAAGTAATAATCCATCAACACAGCGATTTTTTCTTGGGACAACACAAACAGGTCTGCTGCGAAGACTTGCCACAGTCTATCGGGTAACAGATGGGATAGTAAAAGCTCTTTGACTTGGAAGTTTTAACTCTTGCTGCAAATTTCACACTTAACCACTTTCTCATTCATCTGCTTGCATAATCCAGCCCATCAAACAGTTTCTCTGGCTCTGTTGAGACATTTCTCTACTCCCAAAAGGCCATGAGATCCCAAATGCTGTGAAGATGTGTGAACTTGTTTTGTTTTTTCTTGACGATAATTTCAATTATTTATAAACTAGGAATGCAGGATTACTGGTAGAGATGACAGAAAATGGGAAGACTAAGGAAATGTATTTCTTTATCCTCCAATTTCCAGATGATTATCGCCTGACTGCCGCTATCAGCATAATTAAGTGGGTGACTCAACGATATGGGAATAGTAACCAAGAGGACAAGTCTCCCTCCTGCAAAGATTTGTCGTCTTCACAAGGGCAAGGTGCAGACACTCCTAAAACTGTAGCAAGTACACATAGAAATGCAAAGACACCCCAAAATACTGTCTCACGTGCCAAGTCTACTACTGGTCGAGCTGCTTCCCGTAAAAATAGTTCCAATGTGATTCCTGTTAAGGCATTGATGATTGCTCTTGAAGCTTGTCGTGACTTTCTCAAGAATAAGGAACATACAGATGTTGATGAAGATTTAAACAAGGTTTGTAGTTAATTTTTAATAGTAATGTTCTTCTTTGTTTACACACAGAAGGTGCAAATTAAAATGGTTATTAATTGAACGTGATAATGCAGTAATATGTTCCTTAATAAGCGTACGATTTTTGTAATAGGATATCGCAGTAAATCAGAGCATTGCTTCTTTCCCTGGATTATAGGGAGCTTAACCCTTTCACCCCCGTGGGGTTCCCCATTGACAAGTAAAATTGTCTGGCATTAGACAGAGTAAAATCTATAAGTGGCACTCTTTGGGAGTGAAAGGGTGAAGCAAAGACAACGACAACATCATCTCAAAATATAAATTTGTGTTATTGTAATCACTTTGTGACTATTTCAACCTTTTTAATATCACAAGGGTGTGGTAGTTCCCCAAATATGATGCTGGT
This sequence comes from Montipora capitata, assembly GCA_949126865.1. NCBI lineage: Eukaryota > Metazoa > Cnidaria > Anthozoa > Scleractinia > Acroporidae > Montipora > Montipora capitata. Next base: position 1,549,469 of record OX421456.1, on the reverse strand, counting down.
CGGAACGGCCAATTTAATTTAGAGGAGAAAATTAATAATTTAGAGGAGAAAAGGAAAATTTATCCTTAAGTGCTATGTGCTTCATAAAATCTCAAATTTGGCTATTTCACGTTGTTGTTTTGCACACGACGGCCAAGAAATGGACAAAAGTGAAAAACGCACATGCAGTGCGTACAAAGCTAATTGTTTTTGCCAACTGTTATGCAAATTTGTGACGTTCTCGTGGCCGTTGCCATTGTCGTTGTGCTTGCTAGCTTCTGACCAGTAGTACTACAGACTGAACCATTTACCTGTTACTGAGAAGATATAATACGTAGCAAACTTCGTTGATTTAAAAAACTCAGACAATGTCTGCTTCTCAACCATATTTCCCATTTTATTCATGATTACAATAATCGGCCAAATGTAGTTATTGTCTTCAACAAAATTGCAGGTTCCTGCCATGACAGAGGATTCATGGAAACTTCTGTTGGACTATTATTACAAAACAAAGTGGTAAGATCAACAGTCATTTGCATCTTGTATAATGTGTAGTTTTTATTGTCTGGGGGATGATGGTGAGGGGGTAACAAGAGAAGCTGATTAAACAGAATGTTTTCTTTTTGTCCACTGAAGAAAAATAGAAAGGAAGCTAATATTTTATTTACTCTAGACTATTAAAAGAAAGCTAGAATACCTACACTTGGTCGGTTGTGGCTAACAGATCATTATGATTGACTTTCTTCAAAAGGTTACTGCAATGTAACTAAATTATTTTACACATGAATTTCACGTATCTTTTATGATAGGTTTTCATCTTAAGGTACATGTATGGAGTAAGAATTCACAATTTATCTGGTTCTCAATGACTTGATAGTACTGTGGTAGAGCATTGCATGCGCAGCGCAATTTCACAGTCTTGTGTCTTGTCTTGTGTTTCTAGTTGCATTCAAGCCTGGATATCTTTTCAGGGTTGTACCTAACTGCTTATTAAAGTTCTGCCAGTAACTGTGATGATCTTCTGAATTTTGCTTACAAAATCGGTTCACATCCGCTGTTCCAATATACGAATTTCATACATCTTCCATCACACATCATTTCTTGACTTAATGATAATAATAATAATAATAATAATAATAATAATAATAATAATAATAATAATAATAATAATAATAATAATAATAGACCTTTATCTTTGCACAATAATCTTTAAAGCTGAATAGGTTGTGGGGTCTTACACAAATAAAATAAAAATAAAATTAATACATATATCAAATCATATTGGTTTTTGAGTAGAGGGGATAACTGGAGTACCTGGAAAAAAACCTCTCAAAGCAAAATAGAGAACCAACAAACTCAACCCACATATGACATGGGATCTGGGAATCGAACCCAGGCCACATTGGTGGGAGGCGAATGCTCTCACCACCACGCCATCCCTGCTTCCTGGTCTGCCCCACCCCGGCGTGGATTCCTACAGGTTTGGTCTAAATTTTTGGCCAACTTTGGCAGAGGGTTGAATGACCCATAATGGGTCTTCTGGGAGCATGAGTGATTGGTTGTTGTGCATGGAGCAGCCCCACGCCTTCTTATGCGCTATGTTATGTATGCAAGAGTTTGCAGTTTACATCATTGCTGTGAGTTGGCACTATTATTGATCCTTTATCCTTGAGAAAAACAGTTAAAATTGTTTCTTTTTATGTTTCTGTAGTCCTGATGCTGTGATTGCCTCTGCCTATCCTCTCCTCAAAGAGTGTCAGAACACACTGAAACAGGTTCGATTAATGATTCTTTGTGCTCAAGGCGCTATTTTGTTGTACAGAAAGTCATGAACACCGAATTGGATTGGAGAACAACCATCCTAAAAGCTTTTGTTCAATGTTACTGTTTATCTTTAGGGGCATTGTCTAGTCAAACAGACTATAATAATATAGATGGTTATGAAACTCAACAGGTTTCTTTGTTTTCTGTTTTTGTTTGCGGTTTCGGCCCTGATGATGCACAAACTACATCCTTTTTCTAAAAGACAGCCAATCAAAAGTTTCAATTAATTTATTGAAAACTCAGTTGTGAATCGAGGACAAAAAATTGTGCATGGTTCACGGTCAAGTTAACATGAAGCGCAATGTCACTGTTCTCCCTTTTGTAGCCTCGAAGAGTTGCATAACCAGTCCATCTTTATGAACTATGAATAGACGTAAGGCCTTTGATTACATCATCAAATTACAACACTGAATATGAGAAAAGGTCAACTTCCATTGCTATTTTTCTTTTTGATGTTTAGCAGGATGGCAATAATTATTTATCATCTTGTTGATTCAACCCACAACTGAATTATTAAAGAGTTCAGTGTTGCTTCATATGATTGTAGGAATTAATTTGCCAGGTGGCAGAATAAAAAAGGTTGAATTTTTTAAATGAAACAGTTAACATAAAATCTAACTTCTAAATTTTTAAGGAAAATAATAATTTTCCTTGAAAGTTTAGATGTAAAATTGTTAATTTGCAATTAGACATGTAGCCCTTCAGGGCTCGAAATTAACAAAAATATCCAGTCGCAATTAGCGACAAGATACGAAAATTTAGTCGCAATTTTGCAAATTTTAGTCGCAAAATCGCCGCGCTGCATTGTGTTGTCAGCATTTTTGGAAAAAAAATATGAGCCCGCAATACATATGTGTAAAGAAACCGCTGAAAATGGCGAATGATCGAAGGAATGGAGCTGTGCACGTAACATCGCAGCTAAATTACTCTACAATTACGCTATCTTCAGAGAAGATTCACAGCGAGAAACAAAATAATTTTGTCATTTACTTATTTTAGCAAAAGTAGCAGCAAAGTGGCAACTGCTAACCCTTTTGTTTCGAAAGAGCGAAGGTGACAACAAGTCGCAAATTTGCGACTTCTCCAGATATTTTAGTCGCAAAGGGAAAAATTTAGTCGCAAATGCGACTGTATTGGTCGCAATTTCGAGCCCTGCCCTTGCAGGCTACGGGTCAATAGCCCATGAGGCGAAACCAAATGGGCTATTGACCCATGGCCCTTGAGGGCGAAGGGTCTACTTATTATTATGATAATAAAAGGGTGCTGTCCATGGGGGCTTGAATTACAGGTGATGCACCTATACCTAACAAAGGGTCACAACCATGTACACTGTATATAGTTGTTGTTTAAATAACAGGGAGCTAACATCAAATTTGTTGATCCATAGATTAGAGAGTATTTGCCCCAACTGGACATTGATGGAGTCAAAAATATATGGATAGTCAAACCTGGTGCTAAATCCAGAGGCAGAGGTAGGGTTGCTCCTATAACCCCTTTGAAACATCGAGCTGCCTTATGGCGCATCATTATGATCTTAATTGCATTATTCAATGCATTTTAATAAATGCAGGTGTAATGGTTATATTGATACTATTTAATTCTGACATAAATGCTGTCAGTATATTGCTTAAGTCCTGTTTTTGGCCACCTCAATTATTGTTTTTTAGCTCGGAACTTCTGTTGATAATTATTTTCTAATTATCAGGGATCGTTTGTATGGATCGCTTGGGCGATATTGTCAAGCTTGTTGGCAGCAATGCCATAGGCAGAAAAGAAGGGCAGCTGGTGGTGCAGAAGTACATAGGTAATACATTGGAGAATGTGGTCGAATTAACATTGCATCCGTCAATTACTTTTTTGGTTAAAATCAACTAGAAATAGAATATTTTCGATATTCTACATTTCAAACATTCAAAGGGAGAATGCTCCCAGACCATGGAACCCCTTAACTTAAACAGTTCATGCCTTGTGCTCTTGTTACGAGCAATGCCATTGAAACTTCCTGAAACCTCTGCGAGGTTGTTGCAAGTACAGTTAATTGTGTGTGTACTAGTTGTGTCGCAATTGTTGACTGTTTCATGTAACTTGTAATTTTATAACTTGTGCCAGATTAATATCTATTTTAAGTGTTTATTTTCTGTTTTGTTATTTTCAAAATAGAAAAACCACTGTTGATATACGGTGTGAAATTCGACATCAGACAGTGGTTCCTGGTTACCGACTGGAATCCGCTAACTTTGTGGTTTTACAAGGTAATTTACTTTCACATTTTCCTTATTCATCTTCATCATCGTCATGTTTGGCATTGCCATCGCCATGTCATCGCCATTATCATCAACATCATCATCATTAACATCATCATCGTCATCATCATTATCATCATTATCATCATCATCATCATCATCAACATCATCATCATCAACATCATCATCATCATCATCATCAGCATCATCATCAGCATCATCATCATCAGCATCATCATCATCGTCGTCATCTTCATCTCCGCAACCAGTTCCACCATCGTATTTGTCGATGATTATTTGGTTAGCTTGAACAACTGCTTCGTTCATTTTACCCTAATTCTTCATTTGTTTACTCTTCTCTCCAGGACTGTTACATTAGGTTTTGCAGCCAAAACTTTTCGTTGGAAGACTTCCACATGTAAG
>OX421456.1:1502500-1540000 GCA_949126865.1 Montipora capitata | reverse complement strand
TCAAGTAGCAGCGCCGCCTTACATCGGCATGAACTTGGCTGTGGAAGGTCAGGGGATCCGCAAACCACCTGCAAACTCGAAAAGACAGAGCGACGCCACATCCCCAAGGGTTGCATTTGTTTCAAAACACAGGGAGCACGGCCCTGGCGACAGCAGCGGTGGAAAATCCGTTTTTTGTCCACATCCTAAGGGAATGAGTCTTGAATTTCATACAGCTCAAGTAGCCTCTCTTTCTCGGCCGAAAGAAACCGTAAATGTCATTACCAGTTCTTCAGGGGAAGCTCTAGAGAGGCAAGAAGCAAAGCAGGCGGATGGGAAGAATGCGGCAAAGAAAACTGAAGGTACTTCGGCAATGGATTGTATTTGCGCAACCCAGTCGATTCCTATTGCGACTTCGTTCTGTACCTTGAATAACGGCAAATTAAAAGGGCTCATTGCTAGAAGCAAAACGGATCACCCTGCAGAGAGGGATGTTGCAAGTTATTCATACGTTCAGCAACAACGATCTCCAAGACCAATGAAAATTCCTACAGCTGTTCTTAAGTACTCAACTGACAAGGGCATGCATCACCGGACACAACTTCCCATCGCAATTGGTCCAGATACGAACGGCAAAGACCTATAATTGTTCATTCTTGCCAAATGCTTTAATAGTTACGCCATCACTAGCGTCGCTGAAGGTTGGTATTGCGTGACCGCGTGTCTTTGGCTGCGTGACACGGATAATTTAATGATGGACTTGGAGGTATAGTGATATCAAAGGACTAAGTATCTCTGCTCCATTTCATTGGTTGGAATTTGCTCATAACCTAAAAAGAAGTGCACAGAGATTTCGAGATTCTAATTAGTTCTACAACTGAATTTCTTACTTGGTCGACAGTGTTTGGGAAAATAGGCAAACGAAAGAGGACAGAAAATTGTGTCAAATTACTAGTTTATTATGTAAAATTGTACTTAAAATGGCCGTCACCAGGCTGGGAAAAATTTTATTTTACGAAAAGACGTAAGTTTTACGAACGGAAGCAATGATTTTGACGCACCCAATAGACTACAAATTAAGCCTGTCGCTTTACTGGCAACACATACGCAACTCTGGTTAACTTGGAAATGTTGGACTAGGCAACTTATCCAGCATGGAATAGAAAAAAAAACTGTATATATTTTGTTGATACGAAGTTGTATATTTGAAGGAGGATTGAGTATTTTATTAAAAAATGATGCAACTAAATTGGAATAATTCGAGCTTCTATTGCTTCAAACCAAGGACGAATTCATCAATTGCTTTTATTATTCTTCTCAGATAGTTTTTGCCTTGCGATTGGTGAATATATAGTGGGACATATTCTACAGTACGTTCCGCATGACTTTGAGGTGTACTTCACCTTCAATGATAAATATCTTTGTGAGCACGTTTGAGGTTGTCAATTAGAAGTGACGGCACAAGCGTTAGCTCTGTAAGCAATGTTGCAAGGACTGTAATCTAGTGGATACCCTGAGATAATTGATGCTTCCTACGTCAACCGGAAAGGAGCAATACAACTGATTGTGAAACCTTGCACAGGTGACCCCACTCAGCTGTTCTTTAGAATGTCACGTAGTTTTTCTCCATAAAAGTCCAGGACGGCGTGGCGCGCGGAAAGAAGCATCATATTAAAAACCTCTTGCGCAAACTCTGAGTTGGCCTTTTTGTAAAAAGTTGTTTTTTTTTTCTCCTTTCTGCTTTCTCTTGGATGCAAATCTTAGCAAAAACCCGAATGAACTGGGCGACGAGATCGTGGTTTTTGCTAAAACAAGTAAAACGATATTTAATAAATTGGCAAACTCTACAGGAAAGTGCGCGGCCTTGGTGCAAGAGGTCCAGAATTCGATTCCCGGATCTCGCATCCTTGTTTCGACTTCTTTACTTTCATTGTAGCTAAGTAGCTTTAAATACCCGTAAAACGGAGCACTGGTGGAGAGGGGGGAGTAAAATGAGCGCACCGTCAACCTTCAGGTTTGTCAGTTGAATTACTGTTAGGAGTTATCGACGTTAAATAAGGTCTACTTTACTTTACTTTACTTACAGGAGGACCCAACGAGAATATAGTTCAAAACCACGTAAACGTATCATATTATTTAAACGGTAGATATGGGCATATTTTTATCCCCAAGAAATTTTTCATCTGTTCGCATTTCCTAGCTGAAAGTCTAGTGATCTGAAATTTATAGGGATCAAAACTTACCTTTTCGAAAATTCCAGCCAGAAAAAAGGCTCCCGAAAATTCGAGGTGACCTTTTTAGGGTGCAATTATATTATTTTTTGGATGTTCGAAAACCCTAGGACAGGTAGGCAAGGAAGAAATTTTACAACAAATGTTCCGAAAATTCTAAGTATTTTCCGAAAATTGACGTTGGGTGCCCCCAGCTATTACGAGTTATCGACGTTAAATGTGGTTACTTTACTTTTACATAACTAAAATAAAATGCACGGTATATGCGTGCGAAACATCATCAATCTATGACGCAGTTAGCGGCTATTGGCCACAACCTTTTAATTAATTATTCATCAAAATTTCTGGAATTTTGCCACAATTTCTTTCTTCTTGCTGGGTGAAGACGTGTCCGAGATTCGCCGACGAATCTTTGGCTTGGAGGGAAGAAGGACTCTTGAGCTTCGCTGTGGAATTGGTAAGGTAAGATTTCGCTTCACTAAAAACGTTTTTCTTTGCTATTTTTTTAATTGCACTGCAAGGAAAAAAAGCTTTACAAACTTTCACACGTGCTTTCAGCCTTGCGCTTTTTGCATAAAATTAAACTCCAGTGTGATTATCACTGATCTTGAGGGAAACTCGTTTGGAGATAAAACTTTATGTACAAATGCGCACAAAAATTATGGGTGAAGTTGTTTTTCTTGCTATATTTTTGTTTTAACCCTTCAGGCAAAATTTTAAATTTTTCTCAATTTCAAAAAAAAATTGTACAATTATTTTTAATTGGTGGCAAATTAATTGTAGGAAACTCTGTAGTGTTAAACGTCAGAAAAAGCGCCTCTGTTAAACCGAACGTTGTCAAACCACTCATATTTTTACTTGTGTTTACAGGAAACTGCAAGACTGGGGCCGACCGGAGACAACGAACCTTTGTTATGTTGTTTTCATAAAGGTAAATGTTATTCAACTATGAGCGTCATTGCGATTGAAAATGTTTCTTTCATCTTGTGTTAAATTTGCGCACTTGATCTCAGTAATCAATATTTTTTATTGTACTTCTGTTTTACTTTAGGATATCAAAGTTGACAGGGTCAACGAAAGACCTCCGATCCCAATGGGTGAATCAGGAGAGAAGTCGACAAAGCTAAGAATTTTAGTGTTAGTTACAACGATTTAAAATGGTGGCTTGGTAAAGTTTGTAAGAATAAACAGCTTTTGACAAATTCTCAACAGAACATAGATAATCTCAGTGGATAATGCCGGAAGAGTTCCCGGGGAAGAGTTTCGGGAGGACAGAAACTCGAAAACCGGAAGCAGCATGAATAAACACCTGAGCAGAGACGGAAATAATCGAGGAGATCAGTGGTTGTTCTTATAGGCATTCGCTTTTTATTGAAGAAACTCCAATAGCATGAATGACACAGTTTAAGCCACCATTACAACTCTGAGCGATCATTGTGCATAATTTCATGTTGGGCTGTTTACTCGGAATTGTTGCGTTAGAACTTTTGTCGAAAATCCGCGTTTGGCTCCCAATTTTTGTACAACTTAACTGTGATTTGTGCCTTTTCCAAAAGTAGAGAACTCTTCATGTGATCGCTCATTGTTGACATCATTAACTAGAGCATGTGGTAATGTGTAATTTATGTTCATGGGGAATTGACAGTTTTTAACAAATCAGATATAGAAATGCATACATACATTGACACAGATGCCAAGGTGGTATACAACAATACAATTAAAAGAAACTCTAGCACAACATAGAAACATTGCCACAGGCACAAAAGAAAATATTGATCGAATGCATAAAGGGTGGCCAAAAATGTATTCTTTTGTTTATGTGCTAATGAGACTCTCAAGCAACATTTGTTATATTTTGTCCATGCAAAGGAGGCTAGTGAGGCTAATTAGCACATAAACAAAATAATATTTTTTTGGCCGCCATTTATGCATTTGGTCTATACAAACACCATGACATCTGCATCCAAGAGAAACTACATACAGACTGACATTTATACACATAGTCAAACAACATTCAAGGCATACAAGTACAATGTAAGCAAGACAACGTACAGATACCCCTGCACAGAAGCAGGCGTCAACAGACAGTATGGTACAGTTGTACACAAAGCAAAGGTTGCGTGCCGACAATTGACAACAAAGGCACAAAATCAGATACAAAATACAAATGCTAAGACATGAGCTTACAACAGTACATACAAAAACTCAAAAAAGGGCACATAGTGTGTACGAATGCTCAAACATAGGCGAAAAAGAGTACTTACAGCACAATGACAAAGCAACACTACAGCACACGCAAACGCTAACTTAAAGATTTAAGGACACAAGAGGACATACAAACACTCAGAAATAAGAAAACAAGAGTACATACAAACAGTAACACATAGGTACACAACAATACATTCAAACACTACGACATAGGCTTTTAAAAACACACGAGTATGCACATACACTATGACTGAGGCACACTAGTATGCACATACACTAAGAATACATTCAACCACTAAGGCATAGTTAGGCATACAAGAGTACATAAAAACCTTGTGGCATTGGCACACAATACCTACAAACACTATTAAGACTTGGGCACACAACAGTACAATAAAAACACTAAGACAAGATTCCATACAAACACTAAGACATAGGCATACAAGAGTACAATACAAGCACCAAGACTTAAGCACACAAGAGTACAATACAAACACTAAGGCATAGGCACACAATCTGAGTATGTACAAACACTCGGAAATAGGCAAACAAGAGTACATACATGTGCAAACAATCAGACATAGACACACAAGAGTATGTACTAACAATGTCTGGTTTTATTAACGGAGTTGATAATGTAAATTGGCCACCGTACAGAGATTTTAAAAGCTGATGTTTCGAGCATTAGCCCTTCGTCAGTGCGAATCAAGGAATTGTGGGTTACGTCTAGTTTTTATAGTAGAGTAGGAGCTACGCTATTGGTGGTAACATAGCAACGTTGGTATTAGTTAAAGTGCACCTAAACCCAAATATTTTTTGTTCCTAATGTAAATCTCCCCATCCAAAGCAAACATATGCCAGCATTGTTACGCACAATTTCGCTTTTTCTGTGCTGTGCAAGCCACGTAAACTTGGCAGAACTAGCAGTAATTTGGACCCACGACCGTGATGCGAGAGGCATGGGTCTATTCTCGATTTTACGTCACAAACTGCTTTGCATTCCTATTTTCAAAGAAATTTTGCATTGCAAAGCAGTTTGTGACGTAAAATCGAGAATAGACCCATGCCTCTCACATCACGGTCGTGGGTCCAAATTACTGCTAGTTTTGATAACTTTGCGCTTATTGCCCGGCAGATAAAAAAGTGTAATTTGAGGTAAGAATCATCAAACAAGTTTGCTTTCCGTGGAGAGATTAATATTGTACACTAAAAATATTTGGGTTTAGGTGCACTTTAAATGAAAAGCACCCTTAATCCTCACGGTATTAACGAACGCTTTTCATGTAATATATTCCTATTTTTCACGTTGCCATGTTACCACCAATAGCGTAGCTCCTACTCTACTATAAAAACTAGACGTAACCCACAATTCCTCGATTTGCTCATACGAAGGGCTCTCTTGAGGCTCTTGAGTGAGGCTCCAGCACTTGGCTAAGTAGCCTGACTTCTGGCTGTTATACACAATTGTGGTCTCATTCACACAGAAGCCCTTCAAGCTAATCCTGCCAAGGCGACCACATGTTGGAAAGGTCAGACTACAACACCGGGAACACTGTCCCCTACTCTTTTCGAATAGTGTGTGGGATCTTTAACGTCCCACAGAGTTAATGAACAAGGGTTGTGAGACGGGACCTCCGGCTTATCGTCCTTATCCAAGGAGACTAGAGAGTCTAACCATTTGCAGATGTAATTACAAAGGCAGCACTTTCTCCTCAGTTATTTAAAGACCCTGAGTGTTGGTCCAGCCGGAGTTGAACTCACGACCTCCCGCGTGACAGCCAGGTGCTCAACCAACTGAGCCACCGGTGCGCGGTGGCTAATGCTCGAAACGTCAGCTTTTAGAATCTCTGTACGGTGGCCAATTTACATTATCAACTCTGTTGATAAAACCAAATTTTTGTATACTACTTCCCCAAGGGTGCAGCACCACAGTTTCTTTAGAAACTTCCCCCTTCATTCATACAAACATTGTTGCCTAGGCACACAACAGTAACCTACAAAAACTAAGGCAGAGGCACACAAGAGTACAATCATAACCCTGAGGTATAGTACAACAGTACGTACAAACACTAAGGCAAACAACAGCATGGCCGTAGCCAGAACAAAATTCTGAGGTATAGGCAAACAACAGTATGTACAACCACTTAGACAGAGGCACACAAGTAAATCCAAATACTGCGGCAAATGCAAACAACAGTATGTATAAACACTAAGACTGAGGCACAGAAGAGTGCGTACAAACACTATGTTACAGGGACACAAGGGTATGTACAAAACACTGAGGTATAGGCACACAACAGTAACGTACCAACACTAAGGCAAACAACAGTATGTACAACCACTAAGACTGAGGCACACAAGAGTACATACAAGCACTGCGGCAAAGGCAAAGAACAGTATGCACAAACACTAAGACTGAGGCATACAAGGGTATGTGCAAACACTAAAACTGAGGCACACAAGAGTACATTCAAACACTGCGGCAAAGGCAAAGAACAGTATGTACAAACACTAAGACTGAGGCACACAAGAGTGCGTACAAACACTATGTTATAGGGACACAAGAGTACAATCACAACACTGAGGTATAGGCACACAACAGTAACGTACAAACACTAAGACTGAGGCACACAAGGGTATGTACAAACACTAAAACTGAGGCACACAAGAGTACATTCAAACACTGCAGCAAAGGCAAAGAACAGTATGTACAAACACTAAGAGTACAATCATAACACTATGTTATAGGCACACAAGGGTATGTACAAAACACTGAGGTATAGGCACACAAGAGTAACGTACCAACACTAAGGCAAACAACAGTATGTACAACCACGAAGACTGAGGCACACAAGAGTACATACAAGCACTGCGGCAAAGGCAAAGAACAGTATGTACAAACACTAAGACTGAGGCACACAAGAGTACATCCAAATACTGTGGCAAAGGCAAAGAACAGTATGTACAAACACTAAGACTGAGGCACACAAGAGTACATCCAAATACTGCGGCAAAGGCAAAGAACAGTATGTACAAACACTAAGACTGAGGCACACAAGAGAACATCCAAATACTGCGGCAAAGGCAAAGAACAGTATGTACAAACACTAAGACTGAGGCACACAAGAGTACATTCAAACACTGCGGCAAAGGCAAAGGACAGTATGTACAAACACTAAGACTGAGGCACACAAGAGTGCGTACAAACACTATGTTATAGGGACACAAGAGTACAATCACAACACTTAGGTATAGGCACACAACAGTAACGTACAAACACTAAGACTGAGGCACACAAGAGTACATACAAGCACTGGGCCAAAGGCAAAGAACAGTATGTACAAACACTAAGACTGAGGCACACAAGGGTATGTGCAAACACTAAAACTGAGGCACACAAGAGTACATTCAAACACTGCGGCAAAGGCAAACAACAGTATGCACAAACACTAAGACTGAGGCACACAAGGGTATGTACAAACACTAAAACTGAGGCACACAAGAGTACATTCAAACACTGCGGCAAAGGCAAAGAACAGTATGTACAAACATTAAGACTGAGGCACACAAGGGTATGTACAAACACTAAAACTGAGGCACACAAGAGTACATTCAAACACTGCGGCAAAGGCAAACAACAGTATGCACAAACACTAAGACTGAGGCACACAAGGGTATGTACAAACACTAAAACTGAGGCACACAAGAGTACATTCAAACACTGCGGCAAAGGCAAAGAACAGTATGTACAAACATTAAGACTGAGGCACACAAGGGTATGTACAAACACTAAAACTGAGGCACACAAGAGTACATTCAAACACTGCGGCAAAGGCAAAGAACAGTATGTACAAACATTAAGACTGAGGCACACAAGGGTATGTACAAACACTAAAACTGAGGCACACAAGAGTACATTCAAACACTGCGGCAAAGGCAAACAACAGTATGCACAAACACTAAGACTGAGGCACACAAGGGTATGTACAAACACTAAAACTGAGGCACACAAGAGTACATTCAAACACTGCGGCAAAGGCAAAGAACAGTATGTACAAACACTAAGACTGAGGCACACAAGAGTGTGTACAAACACTCTGTTATAGGCACACAAGAGTACATCCAAACACTGGCAAAGGCACACAAGAGTACATTCAAACACTGCAGCAAAGGCAAAGAACAGTATGTACAAACACTAAGACTGAGGCACACAAGAGTGCGTACAAAAACTGTGTTATAGGCACACAAGGGTATGTACAAACACTAAGGCATAGGCACACAAGAGTACATCCAAACACTGCGGCAAATGCAAACAACAGTATGTATAAACACTAAGACTGAGGCACACAAGAGTGCGTACAAACATTATGTTATAGGGACACCAGGGTATGTACAAAACGCTGAGGTATAGGCACACAACAGTAACGTACCAACACTAAGGCATAGGCACACGAGTACATCCAAATACTGCGGCAAATGCAAACAACAGTATGTATAAACACTAAGACTGTGGCACACAAGAGTGCGTACAAACATTATGTTATAGGGACACCAGGGTATGTACAAAACACTGAGGTATAGGCACACAACAGTAACGTACCAACACTAAGGCAAACAACAGTATGTACAACCACTAAGACTGAGGCACACAAGAGTACATACAAGCACTGCGGCAAAGGCAAAGAACAGTGTGCACAAACACTAAGGCATAGGCACACAAGAGTACATTCAAACACTGCGGCAAAGGCAAAGGACAGTATGTACAAACACTAAGACTGAGGCACACAAGAGTGCGTACAAGCACTGGGCCAAAGGCAAAGAACAGTATGTACAAACACTAAGACTGAGGCACACAAGGGTATGTGCAAACACTAAAACTGAGGCACACAAGAGTACATTCAAACACTGCGGCAAAGGCAAAGAACAGTATGTACAAACACTAAAACTGAGGCACACAAGAGTACATTCAAACACTGCGGCAAAGGCAAAGATCAGTATGTACAAACACTAAGACTGAGGCACACAAGAGTACATTCAAACACTGCGGCAAAGGCAAAGGACAGTATGTACAAACACTAAGACTGAGGCACACAAACACTATGTTATAGGGACACAAGAGTACAATCACAACACTGAGGTATAGGCACACAAGAGTGCGTACAAACACTAAGACTGAGGCACACAAGAGTACATTCAAACACTGCGGCAAAGGCAAACAATACTATGTACAAACACTAAGACTGAGGCACACAAGAGTGCGTACAAACCACTAAGGCAAAGGCAAACAACAGTATGTACAAACTCAAAGATTGAGGGACACAAGAGTACATACAAACATTGTGGCATAGGCACACAATAGTACCTAGAAACACATAGTAATGCGAACTTAAAGAGTTCAATACAAACGCGAAGACGTAGAAATGCAGATACAAAGACAAAGGCACACAAGAGTACATACAGACAGACATATGGGGTACTACCAGAATAATTGGGTGGGAGTGTGCGGCCCGTTGCCCAGTTTCATGGTCTTATCGCCTAATGATGAAGTAGCTTCTCAGAAACATACCTATATACACATAGAAGGAAGTACCACCCGGGATACAAACACTAAGGCATTGGCACAAAAGTTCAATAGTGACTTCGTTTTTATTACCAGGTTAAATTGTCAATTCCTCGCTTTGTTAGGTAACTAAAGAGGTCGTAAAACCCTAATGTATTGTTTAGGAACAGAGCAACGATTAGTTACATATTTCTCCTTTGATTTGAATAGAAACACAATGTACCTTAATACAAAGGTGAAAATGTGCATAGTATTGATCCTGGTTTAAATACCACGGCGGCTTGGGCACAATACAGTTTTTCGTAACACTAAGATCCAGGCGAACATTCAAAAATGATTTTATTTTTCGCTAGCAAACAGCAGGGTTTTACATTCTCCTCTTAGTATTGAAAGCAATGTACTTTAAGTACAGAAATTTCATTAGTTCTAAATATCGGCTGTTTGTAGGCGAAAGCGCTTGAAGTTTTCGGGCAATAATAATTTTACTTACGTAGGTTATGCAATTTATAACCGTAGACTTTCTTGCACAAGATTATTAAAAGGTAGTTTGTTAGGGTGAAGTCTAGAAATTATTTTGACGACATTGTTGTAAGGGAAAACGCTGTGCAAATTGTGTAAAGTTTTCCCGCCAAAAAACTTAGAAAAAATACGGGCGCTTAAAGTACGCATGCGCCAACTTTTAAACAAGTATTATATATATTACATGACCTTTTTTAATTGTAAAATAAATAACACATGAACATGAATAATTTGTTTTCTTTATTGTGTATTAAAGCACTTATTTTTGTTTACAAAGGGTTTTGAATTTAAAAAAAAACGGCGCATGCGTATTTTTTCTAAGTTTTTTGGCGGGAAAATTGCCAAGATCAACAAGGGTGCTGCTTGTTTGTTTCTACCACAACGGCTTCTGAAAAAAAAAAAACCAAAAGAAATCGTTTAGGAAAAACAATGCCATATTGTTGAACTACGGCGAGAATCATCCCAGCTACTACAAACATAACTAGAGAACTAACGAGTGATTTGCATCCACGTGGGTTTACATATAAATAGAGTCAAATTCCCAACAGATATTTTGTCTTTTATTGCTTGTATCTCTAAAACGAACTCGGTGACCCACATTTTTCATTGCTGGAAAGTGATTAACTCACTGAGATGAAAGTAAACTTTAAAATTTTTTTTGAGGAGTCCGAGCTACCTTAAAACTTCAAGAATTTAAGGTTGCTCCACATAACGTTTTTAAAACAAATAGTTTTACCTTGGCCAGCTAATCACTTTTCAGTAATGAAAAGTGGGGGTCACTGAGTTCGTTTTAGAGATACAAGCAACTTAAGACAAAATACAGTGTTACCGGATGGATTTCTTGTTTCTGTGGTAATCAATTATGCCACTATAATGAGCGTGTCTTGTAAAGCAATAATTGATGTTTCATATGGTACCATAACAGTGTTAAAGTTCTCCACTACATTTATTCTCCGAAATCGTCGAAATACATTGTGTTGTATTTAGAACCATTGAACTGAAATTCACTTTTTAATTTGCTTTGAAAGAAAAAGTGGTTATACTTTGATTCATAACCGAGCAATGAAGGGTAATGGGTCTTACACCGGGTTAACGTCATAGACTGCTTTGCATTTTGCTGTTCTTTGAAAAACAACGCTGCAAATTAGTTTGTGACGTCAACCCGGTATCGAACCCATTCCTTTTCATTGCTATGTTATAAATCAAAGTATAACCACTTTTTCCGTCTTTCAAAGCAAATAAAAAATCGAAAGGTTCTTAAAACAACACAATGTATTTTTGAGACGATTTCGGAGAATAAATAAAGTGGAAAACTGTGTTGAGCTGGTAGGTACGGTGGCACAACTGTCACAGCAAATTCCAAATTATCGACCACGCTAGGCGTCTTCAGTCACCTCCAGCCAGCAGTGCAAGACGTCAAAGAATATATGTCATACATGAAGCCGCTACCTGCGAAGTTTCCGCACCTGCACTATTAATGGCGACATTGTTTTTATCTGAGTCAAATTAACTCGGCAGGCGTTAGAGAGAGAAAAATTTATTACATTACTAGCTTTTTCTTCTACCTCAACGAACGAGAACCATGTTTTGTGGACAAGGTAAGTTTTCCCTAGCCATTTCAAATTGACCTTTAAGGAAATACGGTATCAAAATGGCAAGGGAAAACTTTCCTTGTCCACAGCTGGAGCAGTAATTGGAACCTTCAGCAAAGGTGGAATTACAGTGGAAACAAAACATGGTTCTCTTTCGTTGAGGTAGAAGAAAAAGCTAGAAACTTAATAAATTTATGCGTTAATTTGACTCAGACAAAAACAATGCCTACTATTCTTACTGCGCATCTTGAGATACTCGGATTTCCTATGGGTGATGCTTATTAATACAGCGATATTTTTGCGCGGTTCAAAACTATGCGGAAAAAGCAGAACTTAGCAAGTGCTCTTGGTATCCAAAACGAAGACTGGGGGTAACCATGCATTTTTCAGACATAATTACGCTTCAATTTGGAAAAGAACACCATACATTGCTTTGTATTTTAAAGCTTTTTACAAATATCTTCGAAAAATGCGTGGTTACCCCCAATTTTCTTTTTGGATTTCAATAACACTTCTTAAGATCTGCTTTTCCCGCATATTCATTAAACCGCGCAAAAATACCTTTGAATTAGTAGGCACCGTCCTTTATGGCGGTGCCTACTAATTCGAAGATATGTTTGCCCCGGTTTATGATTATGCAGGAAATGTAGATCTTAACAAGTGTTAGAGAAATCCAAAAAGAAAATTGGGGGTAACCACGCATTTTCCAAAGATAATTCAAGAATAATATTTGTACAAATCAATGTATGGCGTTCTTTCTCAAAGTGAGGCTTAATTATCTCTCAAAAATGCATGGCTACCCCCAGTTTACTTACTAAGATCTCCTTTCTCCGGTTAGTTTTAAACTGCGCAAAATTATCCCTGTATTAGTAAGCATCACTGATAGGAAACCCGAGTATCTCAAGATGGGCAGAACGTGTGCGCAATAACAATAGTAGGCACCTTCCTTAATAGTGCAGGTGCGGAAACTTCGCAGGTAGCGGCTTCATGTATGACAAATATTCTTTGACGTCTTGCACCGCTGGCTGGAGGTGGGTGAATTGAAAATGTTGTGTGAGCCACCGTAGGTAGGCACTTTAAGTAGCTGAAACTGGATTTGAGCCAGCTTAACATTACTAAATACAACATGAAATTATGACAGTGCAACCCCAGATATAGCTAAACAAACTAGAACTTACTTTATTCAAACTGGCTATGGAGGAAAGAAATCCAAAAGCAAATTAGCTTTCTGAGTGAAATTATTAACAACAAAAAACCCGCATAAATTCCTGCCAATGTTTAAGATGGATTAAGAGAAATAAAAGTTCCAGTTTAGTTTAAGACACTGCTAGAGATTCATCATTTCCGTTAAAGACTGTTGCAACTGACTTACAGTTTGCGAACCCCATATTTATGTAAAAGTTAATATAAATAATTAAGTCATTAAGGCTAAATAAAGATACAATAATTACATAAATGCTAATTAAGGCAAGAACACTTGTGTAACAGTGTACTGACTACTGTATTTTCTTCAGTTTGGCTATTGGATAGCTTTTGCTCTCCTGAATTAAGGCGCCATTGATACCCAACCCGAAAAAAAGCAAATGACTTACTCAATGATTAAAAAAAGAGCTACTGACTGCCCAAAACGTGCTTTATGCTTCACCTAAGATAGACTGACTGTTCACAGTCCTTTTTCCTCTCAAACTGCAACCACCTTGCTTTGAAATTGGAGCAATAAATCTACCTCCGGGGTGGGGGTGGGAAAAGAAACGTGGGAAAAGAAACATGCAGGATAATAAGCCACTTTTCAAAATACCACTGCTTGCCCTCCAAAATTTTGGCATCGTTTCCAGTTTCTCTTGAGACTTACAATGGCCCCAAGCAAAAATAAAAATAAAAATAAAAACAATGCTTATGCAAAATCTTGGAGGGCAAACAAAGAGACTCATGGGATTTTTGAAAGTGGCCTACACTGTATTTCCTTGTTGCACCCCCAAACCCTTGGGTAGTATTATCTCTCTGCCGAGATGACACTTGCCAGTTGAACCCAAGAAAATAGTATCTGTATTTTAAGGTGGCTCCAACCAGTTTTAACAATTGAGGGAATGATAACTCTACTACACTGTTTAATGTAAGGGCATCAATAATTACTTAACATGTCATAATGGCAACAAAAGAGGCATCTATTATATAAACACCAAGTGAGCTTTCGTGCGAAAACACAAAATTCTCTTCACATGTGAAAAGATCACTGTTGCTATGATCAGGGATGTCATTAGGGCTTAGGGCCCGTCACACCTGTTACGGGTGCTGCAGAATGAATATTCACAGGGAAGAGCAAAACAAATTGAAATTTATAAACAATTACCTTCTAAAGAAAATATAATTGCTGCCTTGTGTTGTCTGTATTCCTCATTCTAACCATTCTCTGGCAATTTTTATGTGGTTACCGTAGTTTATCTTTATTCATTGTCAAGTTTATCTTCATTCATTGTCAAGTTTATCTTTTTGCCCCGTTTTCATCACTTTTTGATTAAGAAAATATAAAATTTGCACCTTGGAGTGCAGGAAAATGCATTTCAGAGGGTCTAATTTTAAAACTTTTCTGGGGGAGCATGCCTCCAGACCCCCCTAGGGGCTCAGGCCCCTTGGGCCTTTCTTTACATGGCACGGATGAAATCTTAAGTGTTACACCTGCTTCCAAAACTTAACAACAACCCTGGCTATGGTTACATATAAAAACACACCTTTCCATGCCTTTCATGAAATGATTTAGTATTTCAGTGGTGTTTATATAATAAACAGAATATTACATGGCTACTTGGAGATACGAAATTTCTCTTCTTGTGTTGCAAAAACAATATTTCATTCGTTTGCTACACTCACTTATGAAATATTTGTTAACCTTCAAAGAGAAATTTCGTATCTCCATGGGGCCATGTAATATCCTCTATATACATGTATTTTGTCTTCAAACACATAGCTTAGAAACCACCATTATTGGTACGAAATGATTTGCTGGTTAAGATAAAACTCTCTGCAAAGTTAAAAAATATCACTAAAGAGGATTCAAAACCAAATTAAAATTTTCCAGTTGGGAATATCTGCTTAAGAGAACGTTTAAAAACTTCCACAGAATTTTATCTTAGTGTGCTTATTACTTTACAACAATGAAAATTGTGAGTTACTGTGTTGGTTTTGGAAATATAAGCATCTCTGAGGACTTCATTCAGATATATCTGCAAGTTGCCACCATCACTTCATCACTTCACAACCACCCAACTGCTCAGTTATCTACTGGTGTTTTTCACAGTTGACATGGCGAATTTGCAGCCGATATATCAATGATGATTATATCAACAACATTACCAACTCACTACTAGCAATAAAATATACACAGTGAGATGCAAGATACAATCCCCTTCAAGTTACATCAAATTATCTGGAGTGGATTCAGAGCCAATTGTGAAGGTAGCTCAGAATACACTCTAGAATTTTCTTTTAACTTAGCATGCTAATCACTTTCCGGTATACTAACAATTGGGGTTCACCAAGTTTGTGTTTAAGATACATATATAAGTAAATAAAGGGTGCATTCTCTACTTTCTCAAATCCCATAATACACCTCTCTTACCCCCAAAAATTTGCAATAGGCATTGTTTTTTATTTTCCTTGAGAGAAATTGAAAACAATAAAAGAGGTGTATTATGGGATCTGAGAAAAAAGAGAATTTAGATAGGTCTTTTGTTGCCAGTTACCTTTTAAGCATATTAGTAATTCAACAGACTTAACTGATTAGAGTGTAATGTGAAGTGCTAGTTTTGTACCCCATATGAACCATGTGAGCGTTAGCCCTACTAATGGAAATGGGCCCACACAAAGACAGACAAAAACTCCGACCAGGGTGAAATGTTGAAGCTGATTTGAGCCTCCTTAAATAGACTGGCAAAAAAAAAAAAGACTGAGTAGTCTAACCCCAGTAAACATCCTACTGACAAAATGGTTTGTGTTTGTGTTTGTGTGCGTGTGAGGTAAAGTGAAAACAAATTTGGTGAAATAAGTTCCCTGGCAAAATCATGGAAAAATTTAACTACCTTATTCTCAAAAATTGGTTAAAAAATGGCAATAATGATGATAATATTATGATAATGATAAGAAGATCCTGTGTGCAAGTTCCCCTTGACACTCGCATCTAGATATCTACAATCTCGGTCATAAATAGTTGTAACACTTCGCTTGAACAGCAAGTGAAGCGCATCAAAGCTGTTAATAATGTACCCCTACTCCTCCCTCCCATCAATGTTGCATTTACCGGTTGGTTTTTGCACTCCAACCCATAAACATCAACATTGAAGGGGGAGAGGGGGCAAATTGCCGTCTGTGTTACAACATCTGTGACCGAGACTGTACGTCAATTTATCATATTCTAGAGCTTGTATTTTATAAGTGCTATATAAACTGTTCTATTTAAGTTTAAAACACCCCAAAGCCATTTTTAAAGAAATTTGTTAGGGTGCAACACAATAACAAGGTGTAGACATGTTTTAAAATCTAATCCTGATGAATATTTTAATCTGTAATTTTCCATCAGTACCAACAGAAATAAATTTATATCACCAAAGCGTCTATCACAGGAGTGAAAAACCACTATTAAACGTCTGTGGCAGGGCTGCAAAGCAAACCAAGGACACAAAATTTATTTTGAATGATTGGGCATTGCCAGGCTATTGGAGGTGATAGTTATTTCCATATTCACTCTTCTTGCTTTTTCTAAAACCTAAAACATAAACTTTGTCCAACACTCCCATGTATGTCAAGAACACAACTGTTCCAAAACGTACTTGTGATAACATCAGGTCAGTTCCGACAACAGGGGGCAAACTTCATTAGCTTTTTTCTTGACCTTGTTCATCTTTGTTATTGATCCAGGTGCAGCTCATTTCCAAACTGGTTACTTTCTTGCCCTTGTTACTCCAGAAGCTCTGGCTTTGCGGTTTTCTGCATAAACAGGAACATCCTCAAATGCCATTGCACCCTTGCTCCGACAATTTTGCATCACTAGCAAGAATCATGCCGAATCGCTGTAAACCTGCTGCTGTTCTTGTAGCAGTTCATAAAAGAAGATTTCAATGCAATGTTGTGCCTCTGGCTTGGTTTGGGCTAACATAGCACAGAGCAACAGGATTTAAGAAGCCCTCTCCTCTCAGGAGCCTTGCTCAACAGCCACAGCCTACACATTACCTTCTTTGTTTCCTGTTTTTCTACATGATGTAGAGCTTCACGGGCAGGTGCTGCTACATTAATTTGGTGTAAGATGGCCAATACGCACTACTAGCTGCTCATCAATTTTAAGATGTCACCTGGTCATAAACAGAACAATGTTCTTGCTTTCTCGGTCTCCAGGAATTTTCCCTCTGCAATGAAGCACCCCTAAGGTTCAATTTGTAATGCAACATCAACTTTTCCCTGCTAATTCTTTGCAATCTTTTACAGTGAATGCATTTTTATAAAATGTCTTCAATTGCATCACCTGATGTGTGTGGTTTGGTACAGCATTTTGACCCTATCAAGTTTGTCCTTGTGTTCCACAGAGTGCAACCCTCTTTCCTTTTTTTCCCACAGGAAGGCACAGCAAGATTACGCGAGCAGGATGTTTACCTGTTTCTCACAACAACTACCGGTATTGCAGCCTTCTCTATCCACAAAATTTCTCAACTTTGTCTTTGTCACTGACAAGCATTGCATACACTTAAATTAACTCAGGACAAGCAAGCATGTTGGTTTGTTGCCACCAATTAGCATCTAAAACATAGCCTGGTGATCTGACTGCAATTGTGTAAGGGACTCCTTTGCAGCACATTTTAAAGCAAGCAATTTATCGTGAAATAAGTTCTGTCGAACACTTAAAAATGTTTGTTGTGACACCTCTTTGTCTGCAATGGTTATGTCTGCATCTATCTTTACCCCTGGATTGATGCACAGTCAAGCTCTTCTTTTCATGTGAACCATGGAGCACCTTTTAGAGAATATCCTACAATGCGCATTTGGTTGATTTTAGAACGCTGCTCAGTTTGCCTTTTAAAGTTACGGATGCTTGACAGTTGTCATTGTACAGCAGTTTGAGTGAAGCTAGTTACAAATCATTTACACAGATAATACCTCTTCAGGGTTGCCATTTTGAACGTAACATGTTAGGACAAAGTGTAATTACCTTTTCGAACTGTAGGACACTAAAGGTCTCTTGGCCATGCATTGTTGTTGCTGCAGTTTTACACAACCTTTGAAGTATTTCACCAAGCCAGGCAGGAAATCTCAGCACTTTCATCAATAGGCATAGCCAGTCATGGTCATCATCGTCATCGGTTGTCTGTTGGGGTCGACATTAACTGATCAGTCCAGAGAGTGAGTATGGGCCGGCCTGCTCTTGATCTGCAGCAGCGACGGCATTTGCTACAGAAGAAGTCATGTGATGCAGTGGAGGAGTGACATGACAGTGATGGTCAACAATCTTTAAGTTTGCGTACATGAACCAATGCCATACTGGGATTTCTTTTGTCTCTCTAGCAATCCCACTTCACAGTACTGTGAAAACCCTGTTGTTCATAGCATTGCTCCAGCTTGATTTTGCTCCCCTTTGTTCTAATCCTGTCAGGCCATGTTAGTCAAGGCACTTGCTTATGGGTTAAAAAAGGTATTAAGTAACCCATCTGTACTTAGTATTGGTTTTCTGCTAGTAATTGGCCCCGTTTGGGGATGAGGATTGTTGTTTCCTTCCAGATAGGTAGTTTACCTCTTCCTTATGCTCCTCGTGCACTTGAGTTGTCTTTTTTTGATAACACTCTTGCTGCTTGTGTTGACTTCAATTTTCTCTAGCGGGAGGTATGACTTGCCTTTAGATTGCAGGCTTAACTTTCTGTAACCTGGCTTCTGAGGGAATGTAACATCATTGTCAAATGACATTCTTTATCACAACTAATGAGAGGTGGAAGGACACCTTCATTGCATATGTATATGAATGCATCATTCAGACTTCTTTCTTTTCTTTTTTCAGTGCTAAATTAACCATGGATACACTACTGTACTTTTTCAGGCCCGAGTATAGGCTACCTGTAGCCTCTTGTTACTATAAGAAATTTTGGACACCGACTTTTGTGAATGTCAAGTGATGTTCACTAAAACTTGATAAAGATGTTTCCACCGAAAACCTTCGGTTATCCTCAGTTTGAATTTGACAAAAAAGCGACAGCTTCTTCAATGGTTTCAGCTGTCCAGCGCCCTGACATTTTTAACTTTTTAGTTATGTCAGGGTGCTGGTACCCGTTAGATATCATATCTATATTTAATTGTTTTGGTAATTTAGTTTATTTAAATCTCTGAGGTACAATGAACATTTTGCTGTAGTCATTGTTGTTGCTGTCAAATTCAAACCAAGGATGACCAAAGGTTTTCAGTCAAAACGTCTTTATCAAGTTTTTAGTGGACATTGTTTGATGTTCAAAAAAGTCAGTGTTCAAAAGACTTGTGGCACCTCTATAACACACTCGACGACACAGAAGACGATGCAGTCTTTAACGAGAATATTCCAGAAGAAAAAAAAGTGAAGACAAGGAAATGGACGACGAATTCGAGACAGACAGCGAGGAAGAAGACCAGCAATAAGATCGATCCCGATCACACAACAACACAAACGGCTCCTTTACGAGCCCCAAATAATAAAAGTCCATATTAAACCAAAAACAACTTCTCTTCTTTTTACAAGTAATTTAGCTCAGCTTGTAAGTGAATACACGTTCATTTGTTACTGTTTTAATTTTCTGAGAAAATTCTTTTTATCAAAAATACTCGGCTATAAGCCGAGACCCCTTCTACGCCTTTAAATTTGCTCAAATTGAGTGTGGATTTGTGTAAAAATCGCTCGGCTTAGAGCTGAATAAGTACGGCATCCAGACGCAGTCTGTGATGGGAGAACGAAATGTTTAATTGTCGTCATTGTTGGCAATCCCTCGATAATGAGTAGGATCTCTACTTGGAAGTATGAATTCATTTACATGTATGGCTGAGCAATCAGATTTGCTGACAAACATGACATCTGAACTCTGTAGAAGTTGAAGCCGTATTTGCATATTTTCTTTCTTTCCTCATTATTAAATCTGAGTCTCTCACTGTGTTTTTCCTCTGTTATTCCCTGTGAGCCACACCAATGGAAATGGTATATCTCCATCTGGATTTGTCGCTAGCTAATTGTTTCCAGTTACATGTTGATACCGCATTGCTTCAGATTGTGTTCAGGTTATCCTTGAAATGCTTCCATTTGTCCCCCTGGCTTTGCTTTCCATTAGTCAGTTGACAGTACAGGATCCTCTTGGGTATCCTTACCAAGGACATACGAACAATGTGACTAGCCCAACGAAGTTGCTTTTTAATAATGATGGACTCAATGCTTGTAACATTGGCCTGTTCTAAAACACTGCAGTTGTTTCGTCTATCCGGCCACTTAAAGTTAAGTATACAAGGAAGACATCACTGACCATAATTCCCGAGACTCTTGAGGAGGCGACTATGTGTGGTCCATGCTTCTGAACTATATAACAGGGTTGGTAGGATTATGGCCTTGTATACCTTTGTGTTGGTGTAAATGTTCCTGTTATCAAACACTCGGGTTCTGAGTTGCCTGAAGGCACTCCTGGTGGATTTCAGACGGGCTTGAATTTATGGTTTAGGATTAATATAGTGCAGAACAAAGTGTCAGTTTACAATTCTTTCTCTAGGTTGAGGTCAGACGTCAGCTTGTAAAGGCTTGTAAATTTTAACATCTAGATCTGCATTACATGACAGGCAAATATCAAGACAGCTGAGATGATGATACAACTTAGTTGGGAACAGGCGAAGGATACCTGAAAAATCTGAGTCCTAGGCAGGAATCGAACCTATGACCTCCGTGTAATGGGCCCTAGGAGAGGATACACATTGTCCCAAGTTCAGGACCCAGATAAAAATGACCTACAAGTTGCAAAATTGTTGAGACACTCCCATTAAAAAACACCTTTTCTACAATACTCGTCAAAAATCTTGAAACACTTGTGGCTGTTTCCCCTTCCCCAATGTTGATTTGGGTGTCACAGTGGTCTCAGTGCTTCAAAACACGCGTGGCTCAACATTGGGGAGGGAGAAGGCACATTTCAGTTGGGAAAACAGTGTGAAGTAGAAATCTCAGGATTTTTCCAGAAAATTCGAGAGAAACGGTGTCTGTTTCAACGATTTGTGACGAGTATTGTAGCTTCCAACACCTGCTGTATCTAGAATTTCAACCTTTCCCACTTCCCCTCCCCTCTCCCCCTTTCAATGTTGACTGTTTAAGTTTTCATCAATTTTTTGTCTTGCTAGCAACATTGATAAGGATGGGGGGAGGGGGGGCTGCAGTGTTGGAGATAATAGGTAAATTAATAACGCCCCAAGAAGGTGAAGTGTCTCCACTAATTTTTCAACTTGTTGTCTGATTGATTCCAATAATTTTGCCAGTCCGGATTTGAATCCTATAGGGAATATTTTCAACGTACATATAGAAAAGCAGAAAGTAAATAAACAATCTTTAGATACCGTATAAGCTCTGAAACATTTTAGAAGTTTGCACGCAAAGTGCAAAGCGCATTGTCCCACACATGAAAGGATATTAATTATTGACATACGGTGGCATCAATGTTCAAGTGTTTGGACTTATCATCCCTAACAGAAGACTCTGTACCAAATACTAAAGCGAGCTCCGAAAGTTACACATGGCTCGTATTATGTAACACAATACCAATTATTGTTTCTAGGTAACGTCAACAGCGATGGTTAGGGTTATATACAATAAATGATACAACAGAAACAATTCCCTTAATTCTAATAACGTGAAAAGAAGCTGCAGGTCATCGGGTTCAATGAAAATAGCAGTCTGGAATAGCTACAGGATTACTCATTTTTTGGGGAATACTCAAAATTACTAAATTCTCAACCTCGGATAATGCAATTCTCGTGCTCTGATTGGTTCACTCAATCACGGATATCAGCTCATATACCTTAGTTTGACCTTATATGGTAAATGATTGCGCTTAGCGTTGCTAAACTAAAAACTCTTACAACAGAAAGCGAAAATTTTCTTGGTATAAGGCAAAAGAAAAACTTTTCTGTGGAAAGTTTGGATCAATTTCGAAGCTTAGAAGTATGTGAAAAGGTAAGAAATGTCACGTGATGAGCCTGCGTCTGTCTGACCACTAGGTATTACACAACATCGCATCTTCATCAAGCTTTTTCGATTTTGCTGGGATTTTCTTGCCTTTTTCGCTCATATTCCGTACTTTCAAACTTTTGGAGTTTAAATTAATATAAAACAATTATTCTATACATGCTTGTTGGATATGAGATTGGGTACAGCCAACTTGGCGCTACGTGCCTCGTTGGCTATTTACCATCTCATATCCAACGTGCGCTCATGGAATAATTGTTAATTATTATCCAACTGTATTAGTTATTGTACCAAAAAATGCAGGAAATGAGTGCAAATATTCCACAATAAATTATTGCACAGTTAGTTATTTGTACACTTGGTTATTCTACAGTAGAGAACCGGTTTGAATAGTTTAGTTGCTGACGTTGCCAAGCGATACTACACACCAAAATATCCAATAAGATACATATTGTCTTCAACTAATTTTCATCCCTTATACTATACATGCTGTAAAAGAAAGTTATCCATCTGCAACATGTTTTTACATTGGCTCATACTGCTCAATTTTTTGCACAACTTAGGCTTCTAAAATTGCTGCTTGTTTCATGAATCAATTTAATGGTAAATTACCTAAGGTTTTGACTCATACTACATGTCATACTACATACTACTCAAACTACATTGTCATAAATCCCACATTTACTGCCCACAATTCCAAGGAAAAAATTATAAATGATTACATGTACTACTAAGTACTTGAGATATTGTCAGTTGGCTATACTGTAAAATACAAATAAAAGAGTCCACTGCTTGTTTTATAATGAACATGATCTTCTCTTATTATTACAAGAAAACTACAGTATGAGTTGCGTCCACGCATGGTTGTTCATGGGGGCGGACGTGTTTTTGTAAGCCTCGATTTTCTGAGTTTGTTGTAGGACATTTTGTCCTTCTATGCTCTCTTTAGTTACTTCTTCTTGTACTTTTGCAAGGTTTTTTCATTCGCTCTATTTGTGAAAGCTTGCTCCTTTGAAGGATTCCCTTAACTGCTTAAACAATCAATAACATATGGATCTGCTAAATAAATTCAATGGACAAGAAATGAAACTGAAGTTATTTTCGATCCTATTAATAATTTTTTGTCTTTTCTCTCCTGTTGTTTTATCTATTCCCTGACTTATTGTAGGTTATGTATTTAAATTTTAATTTCTTTAATTTTTTTTTTAAATAATTATTTTGTTGTTGTTGTTGTAATTTTGCTTTTATACTTGTGCCTCCATTTAGCAACTACTACTACTGTAACTTGACTAGTTATTACTATGCCTCCTAGCTAGATTAATTTTGCTTTTTAGTTATTTTCTAAGTGGCCTTATACCCTACATAAGTTGTATTAATTCTTGTTCTCCTCCCCTTTTTCATGTGTGGTACAAATAAACCTTGTTGTTGTTGTTGTAGTTTTATCGGTTTGGGGGTCACAAAAAGTTGTATAATATTGTTAATATGAGAACATTTTCTCTTGAAAAAAAAAAAATAAATAAATACTAACCTACTGATTATACCTACAAGTTAGATATATCTCAGGTTGCACTGTCGCCCTATGTTGTGGTCTTGAACGAAACAAGGGGGCATAACCATACTTACACAATCAATAATATAATTATTATTCTGCAATACCTCAGCATCCCTCTTCCTCTACTTTCAACCATCATCTTCCTTTCTTCTTCAACTTTAAATGACATCTTAATGTTCCTCCCAGCACTGAAATTCAAAGAAAAGTGTTAAAAAGCCAGAAGAATATTGTGTTATTTTGTAAGATGGCGGCCCTTTTTCATGTTTGGGAAATTAAGGAATCTTTTGTCTGCAACATACTGTACATGTACTTGTACAATTATTATGAAATATCAAGTACTTTCAAATTCCTTTTACATGGGGTAAGAACTGGACAGAATTCTAGAACTGGAATCAAACTATAATTTCAAGACATTCGAGGCCTTTATTGACTTCTTTTTGGGACCATTGAGGAAATACCAGTAATACAGAGAGTTTTAATGTGACTTGCAGTAACTTTTCAAACTTGATTGTGGAGTTATTAACCTTCAGGTTTACATTGACATTATTTTATGAAGAGAATTCACCAACTCAGAAATTACTGACAAAAACATACTTGACAAGCTGCCCATGTGTGTCAAAAATAGCCCCTTTTTTACCAGCCCAAAAGAAATATGTGGTGTTGCACAGTCACCCATAATGAAAAGGCCACAGTTTCAGAGCTTTCTGTCTGCCATGTAATATGTTTATGGTAGTTTCAAGAAACTGTAATATTGACCATGAATTTCTGCTTTGATGCTGGGGATTTTTGTCTCTCTGAAAATTAACTTACATGGGACCAATAACTATATAATTTAATTAGGGTAGGACTTAACTTATTTACCTCTCTTAAAAACTGCTTGGTGAAACTTTGTTCTCTTGTCTAGTTCGAACCTTGATAACTGTTCTCCAATCCTTTTTATCCTGTGGTTAACACCAAGGCCTGAAAATAAACATACTATTAAATTACTGTATTATCATCAAAGAGTAATGTCTAAGTTGGTAAGAACTTTGACTACTATAATTTACTGACATAGCCAGTTAGCAATGCCTACATCCTGGATGCCAGAAATCCTTTGTCCAAGGTCTCAGAAATACTGTGTTAGCTACTGAGCAAGCAAAGAACCGATGGCGAAAACTACCTTCGTTAGCACAAGTCCACACCTCAGTCACACGAGTCGAAAATCAGTTAAAAACTTGGAGATATATGTAGGGTTGCACTCAGAGCCCCAAAATACACATACAGCGTCTCCATATTTTCTGGTCTTGAACAAACAAGGGGGTATACCATTGGGGAGCATAATTTAAGGGAAAAATTTCCATTCTGTATAATTTGGACCTTTTTACAAATGGTGCTTTAAAAGGGGAAGCGTAATGGGAAATGAAACCAAAACTGACTCAACAATGAGTTAATCATTATTCTAGAATACCTTTGAGTCACTCTTCCTCTACTTTCAAGCATCATCTTCCTTTCTTGTTCAACATTAAATGACATCTAAATGTTCCTCCCTTCACTGAAATTCAAAGAAAAGTGTTAGAAGACAGAAAAACATGTCTTGTTAACCCAACTTGTTAATCTTACTTGTCAATGGGGAACCTCCGGGAGTCAATGGGTTAAATAAGTAAGTAGGTGGCCTTTTTTCAAATTTGGGAAATTACGAACATGGGGAATCTTTCTCCTGGAACATACAGTCCTGTACAATTACTATGAATTATCAAGTCCTTTCAAATTTCTTGACACGGGAAAATGTACACTAACGCTTTTCCGTTGAACGGAACACTTCTGGAATGCTTTACCAACGCTTTTCCAACATTTCACCAATGGGTCACCAACAGCTTTTCCAACACTTTCAACGCTCCCACCAATACTTTCTTCAACACAATCGCACATTGTCAAAAAATTCACAATGGGTTGTCAAGTTTTCCAACAGCTTTTTTGTGCTTTCAACACGGAATACAAATCCTATCGAACCGACGGATTTCCCGACGCTTTCAGCTCCTGAGGAGAATGCATCATTCAAGACTTTTCACAACAAAAATTATTATCAAACAAAGGACGAGTTTACCCTACAATCTCGA
The DNA here is from genome assembly GCA_949126865.1 of Montipora capitata. Lineage (NCBI taxonomy): Eukaryota > Metazoa > Cnidaria > Anthozoa > Scleractinia > Acroporidae > Montipora > Montipora capitata. The sequence goes on along the minus strand of OX421456.1, from coordinate 1,514,056 downwards.
CCATGTTGCGTAACAAGGTTTGAATCAGTGGTCCCTTCATTTTTTTATTATAATCATTTCATGGAAAATAGGATTTCTTTCCTTTAGTTGCCGATTAAAATGTCTGTGTGAACATTGGAATGTTTTAGACAACAAATCCATCACATTCATAATTATTAATCTTCAAACATTATTTTTTGTTAGTGAGATGCGCAACGCACGGCAGTGCTTTTCCAAGAGTAAAGGGTAATATTTTGAACCAACCTTTTTGCTGAAGCGCTTGGCACAGCCAATAATACCTACACCTTGTTGAAATGGGGAGAACTTGATTGCATGGTCCAAGAAATTGTTGTGTTCATGATTAATCTTTTTGTGGAAGCAATATTATGAGTGCCCTATTCGCCCTTGTCACACGGTGGCCATATTGTCCCGGGAGACCAAAAAAGCTTTGTTTTACCACGCCAAGCCTCACCCCCATGGTTTCCACTGTGAGGCTTGGCGTGGTAAAAGAAAGCTTTTCAGTCTCCCGGGACAATATGGCCGCCGCGTGACAAGGGCGAATGTAGGCTAGCACAGCTGACCAAATCCCAGGAATGGGGCAAAAACGGCAAACTGATATTTTCTGTCTCGCTTGTACTTTGTGGATGCATTCACTATGAAAATCTGCATGTAGAACTTACGACTTGGATCTTTCAGCATTGCAATTGAGCACAAAATCCAAAAATTGGTTTGCTATTGAAACCTCGAGAATGAGTGCAATTAATAAAATCTGCAAATAAATCTGTTTTACGATGATTTTCCAATGAATATCAGAAAGATTGCGATTTTGAAAACGGATTTCCAATCGAACGCACACCCAAGTTTCTCAATACAACACACCCTTTGTTTATTCTTGGAGTAAGTAAGTACATGTAAGTAAGTTAGCCTATTAAGTGAACTAAACCCCACATGGGCAAGGTTTTGAGCAGCAACCTGTGTTTGAAATGACGAATAATATCTGGTGCTCATAATTAATTTTTCTGTGTACTAAGGAGAGAGAGAACAGGGGATGAAGTGAAAGCAAAGTTTTCTGCCTGGTCCACTGTACCTGTGTTGTAGACTATGTTGGCAAGTGAGATGGACAGAGGTTTTTACTCGAGTATTTAAAGTGAATTTGGAATTCATTTGGATTTGTACACCTTTGTGATTGCCTAAAGAAATTTCGCGCTAGTGTGCAACAATAATTGCCGTTCATTGCTCGATGCATTGATTTGCTTTGTGAGTTCCAGGTGACCTTATAAATTGCGTATGTTTCAGCACTTATGAGACACTCAAACAAAAACGACTTTGTCTTTACTTCATAACTTGCATTGTTCTTTAGATTACCGGGTTGCAGTAAATGTAAGTAAATTGTTGCCATCTCCCACTGGGTATAACTACATGTGAGTTTTGTTATAACATTCAAGAACTTGAAAGACAAAGATTAAATGAGAGAAACAAGGTAATAAAATTATCGCTTGTGGTAATTCTTAAGTCACAGGTCAGGTTGTTTATAATTAAAGAAATTAAAATGCTAAATTTTGCAAGATAAATACTAACCCTTTACCCTTGGAAAAGCACTGCTGCACAATGCATAACATATCCATCTTGTGAGTTTTTCAAGCATGCCAGCTCGATAAAAGTTATGTGAAAGGCACACAGACTACATATACTAACGAATTCTGTCACTGACAGTGTTCTCATAGAAGGAACAAATCTATCCAAGTGTTGTCCATTAAAAGGAATATTGCACGCGAAATAATTGACGTACGCTATGCGCTTCAATTCGTGCACCCGGAGAAAATGTTACGAAACAAATTCATTGCTTTGTTTTTTTTGGTGTTCTATTAAGATACATTTATTTTTGAAAGCGCTTAATAAGATAACATCAAATTTTTCCTTTTTGTCTCTGGTGTTCTACGGTAGCATGAAACCTCACAAAGTTATGTGTAACAGCGGCTTCAGCGGCGACAAGAGTCAATATGCTCAACTTATGTCACTACGCGTCACTTTATGATGCAAATTTTGAGATGACGATAGTGTGACATCGCTTACTCCTCTATTTTGCTGACTATTTAAACTTTCAAAACAAATAAATACAAAAATGTAGTGTAGAGAGGATCAGGCAGAATTCTATGCAGTGCTTTACGTGGTAAACAACGAGTTTTGAGTCTACCTTTTGAGCTTTCGTTCTGCAGACTTACAGTGCGTGCAAATTTCCGAATAATAATATAAAATTATCCGGTTCGCACTTTTGTTACTGCAAACGCACGTTTGTTAGAGCAAACAGAAGATGATTTGGGATGGAAGGAGCAAAGAAATCCGCTAATTGGTCTCTGTGAAGTAGCATATAAACGTGGTGTTTCATCGATGCAAACAGATCGATGGACTTAGTTACTAAAACAGGGAATGACCTACGTACAATGACCTACAATGATCTAAAATGACCTACAATGAGGTACGTCAGAGATGTATCCAGAGTGCGTTAATCGTTTTCCTTTTGGACGCATAGAATATGGAACAAAGGGTCCAATTGGACGCACAAAATACACGACAAGCTTTCTTTCAAATAATTCTTGGCTGTCACATTTCCAATTATTTTTTTTACCTGAAGACTGTGCAGAGTTGATCACAGATCCACATAAGGTGTTCGATTCGTTCTCTGTCTTTGTTGAACCCATAAGTTACCAGAGAATTTTCCATTTTGGTTTCAGTGTTCTACATAACAGCACACTTGGTAAAATATTATTTTAGAAATACAGCTCACTTTGATTTCGGCTCGACGGGCAATAGATTGTTGTCAAAGTCCATTACTCATCGCTTTTGAGATTCCAGGTGTTGGTTTTTCACCGCCTGCCTAGTTTATCCAACTGACTTTCCATTATTGAGCTCCATAAGGGTATATTTTGTTTAAGGATCCACTAAAACGCCATTCACGTTACATGACTTTCGACGCCATTGCAGGCTAAGTTAATGATTCTCCTGTGTCCACCAGAGAAATCTACGCATTTCCACTACCCTCTCGATCCTAAGAAAATATGTGCAGAAGGCTCTATGCACAAAGACACCACTTACCAGGGGAGTGACAGGCAAGACTTTTACCGACATGGAAAATAAAACACTAAAAAAACTGAAAAAAATAAAACAAACAAATCCCACCCACTTTCTGACTGGGATTGCCATACTGGCAACCCAGTAATATTTTCATTTTGTCAACCATTATGTCCAGCTTCAGAAGTTCAGTTTCGAATTCACACGTGTTGTGTGACATGATCTGAATTGTTTTTTTTAGGTGAGACAATCGGCGACACTTTCGATCTGCCGCCAGTGATGATAAAACATTTCAGTCGAAGTTCAGTTTGTTGCATGCTTTCCAAGTTAATTTCAAGCATTAGTTCGCTTATCGTGCGCGAAATGACAGAGAATCCAAAAGCAAAGTATGTTAAATTTTTGTTTTATGCGACCCTGTTGATATTAATTCCAGGCACGCACGTGTCATCGTCTCGGTTCTTGTTTTGCACGTAACTTGTCTGTTTTGCAAATTATGCACCTTTTCCGGAGTTAGTGTTAAAATTAACATGTTGAACATGAAACTTGAATGCATTCAATCGCTTGATTATTAACATTGGCCATGGCGAAGTCACGGCCATGTGGGTCCCTGCTGTTTAGGTAAAAAAAAATTACCAAAATCTCAGTGGGAGTTGTAACAAGACACACTCAAAAGGCAGAGCGAGAGACAAAGGGAGAGAGAGGTGTTAATCTCGACACATTTGTTGGGCCGACTTCGTCATAAAGTTTTAATGACGACAAATAACTCAAATTACTTTAAATTAATTTTGAGTGATGTGTCAAAATAGTCCAGAGGCACAGTACCCTAAATCAATCTGAAATATTTTCTAAAACACGGTTTACAACGGCCAGCATCATGCAATTAAAAAATGGAAAATTATTTCTTTATTCTCTTTATTTCAAATTAATTTAAACACAGGCAAATTATATCTTAAGTTTCAGGCTACCGAGATGCAACTTGTTTTGCCCGGCATACACTTTTCTCAACAGCAACGGTGAATTCAGTGAATTGGTTCTTTTCTGATTTTAAAGCAAACCATTTTTAAGTTTTATACTTACAATGTATGGAACTCGATAACTGAGGAATAAAACTCAACAGCTATTACACCTTTGAACATCTGCTTCCCTAATTCTCCAGTTAAACATGAAACGTTAGTGATGTATTGGTGTATTTGTTAATTTAAACACAGGCAAATTATTTCTTAATTTTCAGGCTGCCGAGATGCAACTTGTTTTGCCTGGCATACACTTTTGTCAACAGCAACGGTGAATTGGTTCTTTTCTAATTTTAAAGCAATCCATTTTTAAGTTTTATACTTATGGAACTCGATAACTGAGGAATAAAACTCAACAGCTATTACACCTTCGAACATCTGCTTCCCTAATTCTCCGGTTTAACATGAAACGTTAGTGATGTATTGGTGTATTTGTTAATTTAAACACAGGCCCGAGGCTCTGGAAAACTCTACGTAGGAGAACATGTGTCATAGGGATTTTATAGCCAAAATTAGGCTATTTGAACCTTACGGCGCCTGCCCACTCCTCCTTTTCATTGTTCTTCACGAAAACCAATGAGAAGACACTTTGTTTCAGGGTTCCCCAGAGCTCTTCTCTCCCTCAGTCATGCGCAAAAGAGAGGAGCTCTGGGATCGAGATTGGTTGGTAACCACATGCGTGAGCGTTTTTTCTGACCACTCTCTTCAGATGAAAGGAAAGGAAAAGAACTTTATTTAAATGTCTACTCGTTCTATCGCTGGAGCGCTAATTGGGGACACTGTAAACTGAAATTAACAATGAAAGTAAATCAAGTCAAATGTTGGTTTTTTTTTAGGAGAGGGGAAACCGGAGTACCCGGAGAAAACCTCTCGGTGCAGAGTAGAGAACCAACAAACTCCTGTGTATTTATACTAAAACAATTATTCGCCTCAGGCTCAGTGGTTATCGGTGAATATTCACCTCGACTTTGTCTCGAACATATTTTTGGCGTTGCCGTTGTCGTAGTCATGGACGTAGCGTGAGATTTTGAAGGTGTACGCACATGAAGAATATTTCGAGCGCCAAAGGTGCTCCAAACTAGATTCCCCAGAAACGTTTGAGGGTCTCGCAAATACCATTTGCGACTATTCCCGAAGGACATTTCAATAAATAAATGCGACAGAAAATGCAGTTGGTAGTTGTTCATTTTACCCGTCTTTTGAGTTTTCAGCAAGCTACACTCACAAACAGGGGTTTGACAAGCAAAAGGAACGAGGTCGCAAACTATGTCATAAATCATCATCATAACCTTTCCTTAAAATATAACCGGGAACTGGGGACTAGTGATGAGACTGACAGTGTAAGGGCCTCGGAGGGCTTTTACTTATATCGGAATATCTTTTTAAAAATCTTACCAATTTCTCAACTACGCACTTGCTTATTTGCGTAAACAACGCTACGCCCTTGGTAGTAGTTGAAGTTGCTTTTACTCCCTAATAAAAGACATACAATTAAATTGATGTCCACGTTGTTTCTACTTTGTAACTTTTACTTGTAATTATGCTCATACATCTTATATTTTCAACGCATTCTGCCTCCGTACGTTGCCAGTGGCTACTATTGAAATAAAATGGAACTCTGATTAATCTGCGTTCGAAAGTAATGGTCTTATAAGACTATGGGCACCAAAACATAAAATAATGGTTTTTTTACAGGCAACACATCGTGTGGAACTTAATTATTCAGACTACTTGGGGCGAAAATCTAAATCAATACTGAGAATGTTCCATCTTTCCTCCGAAAGAGCTCAAATCATGGGAAGGTGTGTAATCATTAGTAAAGACCAGCTAGAGCTACTTAAAATTCAATACAAGCAAGTCAAGTGCTATGAAAATGAATCTATCGCTTAATATGTATTACAATCCAGTCCATGCCATGTTTACAAGTCTCTCATATTTTGCAATCCCAGCTTACGCCTGATCATTCCAGTACAGGCTTTTATTTTTTTTTAAATCCATTGCAGCATATTTTAAATCATCCCAAAATAACGTAAAAGCTCAGAGTGACTTCAATGAATGACTGTATGCTGTCATTCTTACACCACTGTTCTGTTCCACCACGCTTTCTTGTCGCTCTTTATTATGAAAAGTAAAACATATGCTGCTTCTCTGAGATGAGATGGAGCTTAATCGTGACCTCTGCGATGCAGCTCTTCCGATTTTTCTGACTGACAGATATAACGCGTGGTACGTCTCCCTGAATTTCCGGTTCCGTAGAGAATATATAAAAGGGTTCAGAGCGGAATTAAGGTATCCGAGAATCAGTAGAGAGGTGAGTACTTCAGGTGGAGAATGGAGGTAACACTCTTTGCAGAGGCTGAAGGTAAGGCTAGTGATACTGTGCGGAAACCAGCAGACAAATAACGCAGAAATTATCAACACAATTGTCTTCGTAGCTTTCATATTTCTTTGAAATCGGCCATGGTCGCGCGGTGTGGGATAGCGAACAATATCTGCCGGAGAAGAGGTGGCCACCTTGCTCAAATCCTGGCATCGCTTGACATTCTGCGAAATGCTGTAAATCTTAAAATAAATTCCACCTATAATAAGTAAAGGTAGAATAAAATGAAGCATGCTACTAAGGGCGGAATATGATGGAGTAATGTTGAAATAACAGTTACCATCTAAGACGTAGCGAGGAAAGTTACGCCAGCCCATGACTGGAATCAGGGAGAAGGCGAGATTGTACAACCACAGGAATACCACTATAATGCGAGAACATCTCACAGAGAAGAACTTGGTCTTGCGAAATCGTCTCAGAGGATCGCTCAGTGCCTTGTATCGGTCGATTGTTAGAGCGAGTAGGGTTAACACGGAGGTAGGAACGCTGAAAAGGTAAGCAGTTGTCCAGACAATACAAAGAGTTTCACCATGCTTCCATTGGTATTTGAGGAGCAAACTTTCCGCGTCGAATGGCATAACGAGGCAAGATATGAGGAGATCGGAGCAAGCCAGCGAGAAAATGAACGACATCGTCGGCGAGGAGCGAAGACTGTCATTCAGGCAGATGGCTACACAAACTAGAATATTCCCAAGTATTGAAATCACGATAATGAGAGAATATAACACCAAACAGGTTATCAGAAAAACTGGAGACCAACCAAAACTGAGTTCACCTTCAGAAAGTGACGTGTTGTTCATTTTGCTGTGAAAGATCGTAAAGAATATGTAAATGTGAGAAAGTTGTTTTCAATGCTACTAGCTCGATAACTACTTGACTGCAAATCACAAATCAGAGACCATGAAATAAATAAGAATCTGCTCAAGCTCTTCTGATCTATTACCGTCTTGATAACAGTTTTTATCACCCACAAATAGAATCTTTCTGTGATCAACACTTCATGTAACAAAGAAATATGAAAATAGCGTCCGGTAATGGAGTTTCCTTACGATTAAGCATGAGGAGCTTAACTTGGGTCAGGAATGTGGGTCCCCGCTGTTTAGGTAAAAAAAAAATTACCAAAATCTCAGTGGGAGTTGTAACAAGACTCACACTAAAAAGGCAGAGCGAGAGACAAAGGGAGAGAGAGGTGTTAATCTCGACACATTTGTTGGGCTGACTTCGTCATAAAGTTTTAATGACGACAAATAATTCAAATTACTTTAAATTAATTTTGAGTGGTGTGTCAAAATAGTCCAGAGGCACAGTAAATCAATCTGAAATATTTTCTAAAACACAGTTTACAACGGCCAGCATCATGCAATTAAAAAAGGGAAAATTATTTCTTTATTCTCTTTATTTCAAATTAATTTAAACACAGGCAAATTATATCTTAAGTTTCAGGCTACCGAGATGCAACTTGTTTTGCCCGGCATACACTTTTCTCAACAGCAACGGTGAATTCAGTGAATTGGTTCTTTTCTGATTTTAAAGCAAACCATTTTTAAGTTTTATACTTACAATGTATGGAACTCGATAACTGAGGAATAAAACTCAACAGCTATTACACCTTTGAACATCTGCTTCCCTAATTCTCCAGTTAAACATGAAACGCTAGTGATGTATTGGTGTATTTGTTAATTTAAACACAGGCAAATTATTTCTTAACTTTCAGGCTGCCGAGATGCAACTTGTTTTGCCTGGCATACACTTTTCTCAACAGCAACGGTGAATTGGTTCTTTTCTGATTTTAAAGCAATCCATTTTTAAGTTTTATACTTATGGAACTCGATAACTGAGGAATAAAACTCAACAGCTATTACACCTTCGAACATCTGCTTCCCTAATTCTCCGGTTAAACATGAAACGTTAGTGATGTATTGGTGTATTTGTTAATTTAAACACAGGCAAATTATTTCTTAACTTTCAGGCTACCGAGATATAACTTGTTTTGCCTGGCATACACTTTTCTCAACAGCAATGCTGAATTGGTTCTTTTCTGATTTTAAAGCAAACCACTTTTAAGTTTTATACTCATGGAACTCGATAACTGAGGAATAAAACTCAACAGCTATTACATCTTCGAACATAATTCTCCGGTTAAACATGAAACGTTAGTGATGTATTGGTGTATTTGTTAATTTAAACACAGGCAAATTATTTCTTAACTTTCAGGCTACCGAGATATAACTTGTTTTGCCTGGCATACACTTTTCTCAACAGCAACGGTGAATTGGTTCTTTTCTGATTTTAAAGCAAAGCATTTTTAAGTTTTATACTCATGGAACTCTATATCTGAGGAATAAAACTTAACAGCTATTACACCTTCGAACATAATTCTCCGGTTAAACATGAAACGTTAGTGATGTATTGGTATATTTGTTAATTTAAACACAGGCAAATTATTTTGTCAGTTAACTTTCAGGCTACCGAGATGCAACTTGTTTTGCCCGGCATACACTTTTCTCAACAGCAACAATGAATTGGTTGTTTTCTGATTTTAAAGCAATCCATTTTTAAGTTTTATACTTATGGAACTCGATAACTGAGGAATAAAACTCAACAGCTATTACACCTTCGAACATCTGCTTCCCTAATTCTCCGGTTAAACATGAAACGTTAGTGATGTATTGGTGTATTTGTTAATTTAAACACAGGCAAATTATTTCTTAACTTTCAGGCTACCGAGATATAACTTGTTTTGCCTGGCATACACTTTTCTCAACAGCAATGCTGAATTGGTTCTTTTCTGATTTTAAAGCAAAGCATTTTTAAGTTTTATACTCATGGAACTCTATATCTGAGGAATAAAACTTAACAGCTATTACACCTTCGAACATAATTCTCCGGTTAAACATGAAACGTTAGTGATGTATTGGTGTATTTGTTAATTTAAACACAGGCAAATTATTTCTTAACTTTCAGGCTACCGAGATATAACTTGTTTTGCCTGGCATACACTTTTCTCAACAGCAACGGTGAATTGGTTCTTTTCTGATTTTAAAGCAAACCATTTTTAAGTTTTATACTTATGGAACTCGATAACTGAGGAACTGGGAAATTTAGAATGCCCAATTGTAGCTGTGTAAAATTTCATTCCGGGCTAATCGATTTCCCAGCATGTCACAGGGAGGCACATTCAATATTAATCACAGACTTATCAATTTCCTAGCTGCTATCATGATATCCTGATATCATGAAATTGAACCTAACAGCAATTACTTTACCTCAACGTTGGAGCGTGAGCCTGTATACCGGGAAGGCTTCCAGCACCGAATTCCCTGACGTCAACATTGTTTACTGCCTCCATAACTCGTTTGAAAACATGAATACAGAAATGCATGACATTCAGACGAAGACTGCTCAATCAATCCCCCCACAGAGGCCAACCAAAGTTATTCCGTAAGCTTCGTCCACGTTTTTACCAGAATTTCGGACGGCGAGTCTAATCTGCAGGTTGCAGGTCACAGGTTGCAGGTCATTGTTTCACCAATACAAAAAGTATCCTAAACATTCTTAAAAGCTAACCTTAGGCCTAATTAGGCCTAAACAAAAGTTTTTAGGCCTAAGGTTAGCTTTTAAGAATGTTTAGGATACTTTCTGTATTGGTGAAACAATGACTGCAACCTGTGACCTGCAACCTGCGATCTGCAGATTAGACCCGCCGAATTTCGGAACGTGATCACCATTTTCCCGCAAAAAATTACCGACTTGAAGGCGACAAATCTCTCTTCGAAAGAGCTGAAAAAACTTTCCTTCGACAAATTGGCTAACATTTTACCCTGGATGCCAGAGGTCTTCTCGCTCACCAGCGGCGAGGAGCGTCGAAGTAGTGCTGGTCGGCGAGAGACGATGGGCTTTTCAACACTTCCAATGGGGGCCCAACGCTTTAAGCCGTTCAACAGAAAAGCGTTAGTGTACATTTTCCTGTGAGAGGTCACATTTATCATTACATTAACCATAATTATTTTGACGCAATAGGGGACTACAAATACACCTTTAAGTCCTTGGCAAAGGACAAGCAGTGGTTGGTATAACCCAGCCTACGAAATTATTACCCCAAACTTACGTGACTGTATATGGAACCAATTTATTTTAATTTGAGAAGGAATTAAACTCATTTACCTCTCTTAGAAATTACACTGTAATTGGTGAAACTTGGTACTCTTGTCTAGCTTTTAGCCTCTTCATCCCCTGATCAACATTGAAGCCTGAGGATGAACACAATAATCATTATGCCTGAATGTGTATACCATGCCCAGTTTAGGGAACAACCTTTTCTTTTTTTTTTTTTTAGTATGGCTGATTAACGTACTAAGAATTGGTCAGCTGTAGTAGTCACACACTCCAAACAAACAAAAATGCAATGACAGTGCCTGCAGTGCTGGAATAATTTTTCTTTATTCACAGGACACATGTCCTTTCAAATCTTCCTTTTGGTCGGACATTTGCCAAATTGGACCGGACATAATTTATTGACTGACAACACCTTGAAGAGGACAACTCAAGATGTGATGGTGAGATGTTCAGTCATTGTGCCTCATCATAATGTGAAATTGGCCGGACATTTTCAAAATTTGGTCGGACAATGTCCGATGACCGACTGTTATTTCCAGCACTGTGCCTGTGAATGTGGATAAATCTTTAGTTAGTTGGTAAGCGGAGGGTGATAGAAGAACATTTTCAAGGTCTAAGAAAGTACAAATTGTAAGCTACTGAGCAAGCAAAGCACCAAGGGTGAAAAAATGCCTCTGTTAGCATGAGCACAAACCCCAGTCCCATGTGTCCAAAAATCAGTTAAATAAATGGACTATGTCTTTTATTGTGTGGAGACACAGTAATGTAATACACTTTTGATTAATTAAACCAGGAATAAGTTTTGCTGTGGAGAGTGGCTGATTTGGCTTATGAGAGAGGCTGGAAAATACTTCTTGTTGCTCTTGATGTAAAGATTTTTTGGGCTAGATTAATTTCAAGAATACCTGTTCACTTTTTGGGGTTTATCAAAGCTCTGCCACTGCAGTCCGCAGTCACTTTAAGATATGAGAGAGCTTGGGGCACTTTGTGTAATACTTA
>OX421456.1:1492500-1495000 GCA_949126865.1 Montipora capitata | reverse complement strand
TGCGCGCAACCCTAAAGGAGACCTTCACGGCTACATATGATTGCGTTTTGCCCAAAACACCCTAAATGAGACCAAAATCCGAAATTGACACCCCTAAGCGAGACGAAGAGCATCCCTCCCCTTTTTATATGGGAGTCTGCCCCCCAAATTTATTTGATCTCTTAAGATGGAAATCCCTAGTCTCTCAAAGGCAAATTGAAAGAGCAGCAATGGTATTTAAGTCCTTACAGGGATTCTGGTTATTGTTTGAGAGACTCTGTGAATAAGGTTAATTTTCCGCAACCGCGCACAAACTACTACAAAAAACAGCTTTAGCTACAGTGGCGCAGTTTTGTGGAAAAGTTTGCCATTAGAACTAAAGAAAACAGTCAATTCAAACGACTGATTAAAGAGGTTATCTACGCCATTATTCTAAAAACGGCATTCATGGAAAGCAGCTTTTATTGCATGATATTGAGTAAGATAGTTAATGTATTTTACATAGTTCTCTCTATAAATTTTTAATTGTACATATGGTTTTTATATTGCCGATTCAATAGCTTTCACAATACCAAAAGATCAATTGTTTTTCGTGTAGCTGGGTATTTACGAAATTTGATTTTAAATGATACAAAATGGTGCCTATTAAAGTATCACACCAGGAACGTAATTTTTTTTCTTTTTTGTCGAAAAGGGGAAAAATGATACCCTATTTTGATAATTAGATGGCGACCCTCAAAACCCATACCCTATCGGGCGGTACATACCTATTTAGCCCACGTATGGGAGTGTCCCCGGACTGTCTGCCATTATAAGGCAAGGCCTGTAACTGTCTATTAGGTGTGTATTTGATGGCAAAGAAAAAGGCACACTAGTATAACATATTGTATAAAACTGCATGATCATCGTCAGAGAGACCGTCGACGTGAATGTTACTATTTACTAATTAAAATAAAGAACACTGAAGGTATTTATATTTCTGTTATTACCTCCTAAAACAGAAGCAAAGGAAACTTAAATAAGGCTAATACGCTACTATTTTACCTTGAAATCTCCCCTTGCATACTATAGACCGTTTTGTACGTAGTCAAAAATTTGCACTGATTTTGTAATCCGCGGACCTCACTCTGCTCGACTAGACTGTTTATTTCATACGCGTACATTTTTCCTTATTGCGTTATTACGGTATTACGGGTCATTCTGCACTCACGGACAGTTTTCGTTATTACGTTATTACGGGCAACCTCTTTTCTCGTCGAATTTTTTCGTTATTACATTATTAAGGGCAACTTTTCCACCCGCGTAGATTTTTCGTTATTACATTATTACGGGCAACCTCTTTGCTCGTCGAATTTTTTCGTTATTACATTATTACGGGCAACTTTTCCACCCGCGTAGATTTTTCGTTATTACGTTATTACGGGTCCTTCTCTACTCGCCGACAGTTTTCGTTGTTACATTATAACGGGCAACTGACATTTTTCGCTATTACATTATTACATTATTACGGGCAACTTTTCCACCCGCGTATATTTTTCGTTATTACGTTATTACGGGTCCTTCTCTACTCGCCGACAGTTTTCGTTGTTACATTATAACGGGCAACTGACATTTTTCGCTATTACATTATTACGGGTCCTTCTCTACTCGCCGACAGTTTTCGTTGTTACATTACGGGCAACTGACATTTTTCGTTATTACATTATTACGGGCAACTTTTCCACCCGCGTAGATCTTTCGTTATTACGTTATTACGGGTCCTTCTCTACTCGGCGACAGTTTTCGTCGTTACATTATTACGCTAACTTATTACATACTACGGGCATTTTTTCCACTCGCGTAGATTTTTCGTTATTACAGGTCTTTCTATACTTGCCGACAGTTTCGTTATTCGATCCACCTGCATAAATTTTTCGTTATTACGGGTCCTTCGTCTTTGCTCGTGGAAATTTTTCGTTGTTACATTATTACGGAAACTTTCTCTAGCTGGGAGCATATTTCACGCTGGGTATAATATTTAAGACTTAGTCCAAACTAGGCGTCTTTATTATAGGCAGGGGAATAAAGCCAAACAGTGAATTAAGTTATCAAACAAAAAAAAAACAAGAGAAAAAAACTATTACGCTATTACGAAGTAATAAGGAAAAAGAAAGGAAACGCACAACCCAGAACGCGCATCATATGAAACATTGGTATACTTTGACACTTTCTCACTCTCCAAATGGAAGTCAACTTCCAAATGGAATTTATTAATCCCATGTGAGCTTAGGGGATTGACAGAGACTATCTTCTCACCATGTGTCTGTTGATTCCATTTCGACATGTATTAAAGTCTACACATTGGTGAGTGAAAGGCGGTGCACAATTAATTGCAGCAATGTGTACTTGTTCAGAATCTTTGTCTTCACCTTTGAGGAACACAATTTCTTTAATTCTTCAGTCTCTTGCTTCTAAATGCAGCGGAAGGTGCTCAAACACTTAAGTATAAAAGCCACAAACAGCAATAGTGGCACACAACCTA
>OX421456.1:1470000-1487500 GCA_949126865.1 Montipora capitata | reverse complement strand
AAATTATCAAAAATCCAAAACTGTACCTAGAAAACATTATTTTTATTCATTTGATACTGTAAACTCCTAAGTGTAACATGCTGACAATCAAGACATCAAATTCAAAAACACTTTTTAAATTTAGAAGTAACGTGTCCACATGCTGAAGCATAAATTCAACACTGCAATAGTACAGTACATGTATTTGTCAAAACCGGAATAAGCAAGCTGTGATTTCTAATAAAATTTGTTGTTTTTAATGACTGCTGCGACCGACTGGACAAAATACTCGCTATAGCAGGGTAAATTGTGCATACACCTTTTTCCAAAATGGCCACCATTTAAATATCCTTTTGTTTTTATTCAAATTAGCCCTTGATGCCTCGTTCTTAAGCTTAAAATTCAAAAGAATATTTTATCTTGAACGAGGCAAAAAGGGCCAATTTGTATCCGCATAAATCAGTGGCCATTTTGGAATAAGGTGTATTGGGACCATCAAAATCTATTTGTCACAGTGGAGTTCATTTCCACATATTTTACTATAATTCTGCCAGGCTTTCAGTTGTTGTTCGTTATAACAGGGTCTTCATTATAGCAGGGTTCCACTTTATTGCAATTTTGCAACTGTGCATTTCTCTGGGGGCACTTGGGCAGTAACAGTTTGTTAAAATTATAGGAGATTTTGCACAGGGCAGACAGTGGGGATTGTAACACTCTAGTTTCCCCGCAAGGGGTGGGGAAAGTTTAAAATGTATCACTGTACAAATGTTACATCCCCCACTACGTCCCGGGGGGGGGGGGGGGGGTGATTTCAACTGACTAGTGTATAAACATTTTAATACAACATTATGAATGCAATGTTCTCCTTTGATTCAAATTTTATACATTGGGTGGCTGTGAAATGTATGAGGGGGAGAGATTAGGGGTTGAGATATAATGCTAGATAAAGTAGGGGGGTTATGGATATAATATATATTATTGTTGCCATTCAGAAGCCCAATACCCAGAGCTTCCATCTGTATTGTTCACTTCAGTCAACCCTTCCTGTATTTTTGGTTGCAAAATTAAAGACTTTTTCCAGACTTTTTCCAGACTCAAGCTTAGTATACATAGTTTGTCCCATGATGCAGTGCTGGCATAAGAGAGATCTGAGACTTCTCGCTCTGTGATAATGTTTTCGCCAAAGACGAAATTTTAAATAAGATTTGATTACCTGAAAATATTCACTTAGCAATAAAGCACTTGTTCCAGTTTTCAAAAAAAAAATTATCTAGGCTATTTACCATTTTTCCAGACTTTATCCAGGTCTGGAAAACTGGTTTGCAAATTTCCAGACTTTTTCAAGAATCAGGGTCCCAAAGGGGGGTTCCCTGGAGCCCTGGATTTTTTTGCTGTGGAGCCTGGAGCCCGATCATTTCTCCAGTGTTTAGAGTACAGTCTACTAGTCAACAGTGGAGCCCAGAGCCTTAAAGTGGCTGCTATGGAGCCCTGGAGCCCCTGTTTTTTTGGCCTTAGAGCCCTGCTTTTTTAGGCCCGGAGCCCTAAAGTCCTACATACATCACCCTCCCCTCTATAGCATTGGCAACAGGAGCCCATTACCCGGACCTTCCATTTTAATCCTCTGAGTCAACCCCTCCCAGCATCTTTCTATTTTTAGAAGCACCTCGCAGGGAAACTTAAGTTGGGTTTTTCACAATAGCCAATCATAAGAGACCTATGGTCAGCTATTTATTACACCACATATGTATGTGATCCACTTCATGTATGTTCTCAGTCACGTAATGTCAAAATATAGTAGTTCTCAGGGTTCGTACAGAGTCTTGAATTCTTCAGGGTCCCAAAGGGGTTTAGGGCTTTCCATGTAATTTTCCCAACATCTCCCACCCCCCCCCCCCCCCCCCCCCCTTAATGCACTATTAAATAAAGGAGGCCCCAGCCTTTAATAAACATACGCAACCTTAGATAGAACTAAACCAAAGCTCATCTCTATAACTGAAACAACGAAAGCACTTACAGCCTGATACTGTAAAACCCAAGCTTGATCGCAATGTTTCCATGTTTTCACCACAGAGTTATATTTGCTGTGCTTGCAAAAGAATTTCAAACTCTCGAGTGTCTTGAGTTGCAGCGTTGTTCAAAACCGTTGAATAAAAGAATTTGGTTCACTTGGTTTGATAAAAAACTGAATTAAAAGTGTCTTCATGCAAGTTTCCCCGGCTTGGAAGGAAATGTTTCAGATCCACGTGTATTTTTCGACCCTTGTAATGTCAATTTTTATGCTTTTTTTTGTTTGCTCTTCCGGGTTTTTTTGTCGTCAGAGGATCAAACTGAGATCGCGAGTCAAATAAAAATACGTTGTAGCACTCGAAATGCCAAGTGAAAAGCATTTAAAAGGAGTTCCGTCAGACGACTCTCAGACGGCGCGAGAGAAGTTGCAAATTGAGCGGCGAGTTACCAAGTTAGAGTTGCGATAAGTGGAAGCTCACCTGATTATTCGTTCTTGGAGGCCCTTCAGCATTTTGATAGATAAGTGTGTTGCTTTCAAGATAAGTGATCGAAGGAGATAAGTTAAACTGGGCAAAAAATTTCTCCAAAAGGCGACTGATTTCTCTTCTTACACGGAATGAAATTTTTGGCAAAAACGTCATGCTAGCTCCCACATAGAGCACTAATATAATATAATACATCATATATAATAACACAAAGAATAACCTACATTGATACGCATTCACCTACATTTATACGCACTCACCTACATTTATACGCACTCACCTACATTCATACGCACTCACCTACATTCATACGCACTCACCTACATTCATACGCACTCACCTACATTTATACGCATTACCCTACATTTATGCGCATTCACCTACATTCATACGCATTCACCTACATTGATACGCACTCACCTACATTCATACGCACTCACCTACATTCATACCCACTCACCTACACTTATACGCATTCACCTACATTCATACGCACTCACCTACATTGATACGCATTCACCTACATTTATACGCACTCACCTACATTTATACGCACTCACCTACATTCATACGCACTCACCTACATTCATACGCACTCACCTACATTCATACGCACTCACCTACATTTATACGCATTAACCTACATTTATGCGCATTCACCTACATTCATACGCATTCACCTACATTGATACGCACTCACCTACATTGATACGCATTAACCTACATTTATACGCACTCACCTACATTCATACGCATTCACCTACATTGATACGCACTCACCTACATTGATACGCACTCACCTACATTGATACGCATTAACCTACATTCATACGCACTCACCTACATTTATACGCACTCACCTACATTCATACGCACTCACCTACATTTATACGCACTCAACTACATTTATACGCACTCACCTACATTCATACGCACTCACCTACATTCATACGCACTCACCCACATTTATACGCACTCACCCACATTCATACGCACTCGCCTACATTTATACGCATTCACCTACATTTATACGCATTCACCTACATTCATTCCCACTCACCTACATTGATACGCACTCACCTACATTGATACGCACTCACCTACATTCATACGCACTCACCTACACTTATACGCATTCACCTACATTCATACGCACTCACCTACACTTATACGCATTCACCTACATTCATACGCATTCACCTACATTTATACGCACTCACCTACATTCATACGCATTCACCTACATTTATACGCACTCACCTACATTGATACGCACTCACCTACATTGATACGCATTGACCTACATTCATACGCACTCACCTACATTTATACGCACTCACCTACATTTATACGCACTCACCTACATTCATACGCATTCACCTACATTGATACGCACTCACCTACATTCATACGCACTCACCTACATTCATACGCACTCACCTACACTTATACGCATTCACCTACATTCATACGCACTCACCTACACTTATACGCATTCACCTACATTCATACGCATTCACCTACATTCATACGCATTCACCTACATTTATACGCACTCACCTACATTTATACGCACTCACCTACATTCATACGCACTCACCTACATTTATACGCATTCACCTACATTTATACGCACTCACCTACATTTATACGCACTCACCTACATTTATACGCACTCACCTACATTCATACGCACTCACCTACATTTATACGCACTCACCCACATTCATACGCATTCACCTACATTCAAACGCACTCCCCTACATTTAGACGCATTCACCTACATTTATACGCACTCACCTACATTCATACGCACTCACCTACACTTATACGCATTCACCTACATTCATACGCACTCACCTACATTCATACGCACTCACCTACATTTATACGCATTAACCTACATTTATACGCACTCACCTACATTCATACGCACTCACCTACATTCATACGCACTCACCTACATTCATACGCACTCACCTACATTTATACCCATTAACCTACATTTATGCGCATTCACCTACATTCATACGCATTCACCTACATTGATACGCACTCACCTACATTGATACGCATTAACCTACATTTATACGCACTCACCTACATTCATACGCATTCACCTACATTGATACGCACTCACCTACATTGATACGCACTCACCTACATTGATACGCATTAACCTACATTCATACGCACTCACCTACATTTATACGCACTCACCTACATTCATACGCACTCACCTACATTTATACGCACTCACCTACATTTATACGCACTCACCTACATTTATACGCACTCACCTACATTCATACGCACTCACCTACATTCATACGCACTCACCTACATTCATACGCATTCACCTACATTCATACGCATTCACCTACATTTATACGCATTCACCTACATTTATACGCACTCACCTACATTTATACGCACCCACCTACATTTATACGCACTCACCTACATTCATACGCACTCACCTACATTTATACGCATTAACCTACATTTATACGCACTCACCTACATTTATACGCACTCACCTACATTCATACGCACTCACCTACATTCATACGCACTCACCTACATTCATACGCATTCACCTACATTCATACGCATTCACCTACATTAATACGCACTCACCCACATTCATACGCATTCACCTACATTTATACGCACTCACCTACATTTATACGCACTCACCTACATTCATACGCACTCACCTACATTCATACGCATTCACCTACATTTATACGCACTCACCCACATTCATACGCATTCACCTACATTTATACGCACTCACCTACATTTATACGCACTCACCTACATTCATACGCATTCACCTACATTTATACGCACTCACCCACATTCATACGCATTCACCTACATTCATACGCATTCACCTACATTTATACGCACTCACCCACATTCATACGCATTCACCTACATTTATACGCACTCACCCACATTCATACGCATTCACTTACATTCATACGCATTCACCTACATTAATACGCATTCACCTACTTTCATACGCACTGACCTACATTGGCATGCATTATCCTAGACTCAAATGCATTCACTTACACTCATATATTTGTCAATGAAAACGAAACGGGGTGTCTCGAAAACGAAGACCCCAGGACCCCGAGAACTCTAGGTCTAAAACCCAATTTTTTTGTTGACCTCAGCGGATAATTTTGCAGAAGACTTGCAGAATTACAGAAACTTCTCAGACAGTAGTATAACTAGATTAATCCGCAATAATTAGGCAAAGTGGTGTATGCATGGAGTGAATTACCTCAGGTTCATGTTAGCGTCCAAGCTTAAACAATGGGACTAAATTGAAATTAAAAATTGTTCTTTGGGAATGAACTTCGGTATTTGCATATACATGTAACAACAATAAAGCATTACACTGATGTAGGTCAGTGCATACGAGTGTACGTAAATGTATATTAGTGTAAGTTAATGCATACGAGTGTAGTGTGGATGTAGGTTGGTGAGTGCGTATGAATGTAGGTGAATGCGTATAAATGAAGGTGAATGCGTATAAATGTAGGTGAGTGCGTATGAATGTAGGTGAGTGCGTATGAATGTAGGTGAGTGCGTGTAAATGTAGGTGAATGCGTATAAATGTAGGCGAATGCGTATGAATGTATGTGAATGCGTATGAATGTGGGTGAGTGCGTATAAATGTAGGTGAGTGCGTATGAATGTAGGTGAATGCGTATAAATGTAGGTGAATGCGTATGAATGTAGGTGAGTGCGTATGAATGTAGGTGAGTGCGTATGAATGTAGGTGAGTGCGTATAAATGTAGGTGAATGCGTATAAATGTAGGTGAGTGCGTATGAATGTAGGTGAGTGCGTATAAATGTAGGTGAATGCGTATAAATGTAGATGAGTGCGTATGAATGTAGGTGAATGCGTATGAATGTGGGTGAGTGCGTATAAATGTAGGTGAATGCGTATAAATGTAGGTGAATGCGTATAAATGTAGGTGAATGCGTATGAATGTGGGTGAGTGCGTATAAATGTAGGTGAATGCGTATAAATGTAGGTGAATGCGTATGAATGTGGGTGAGTGCGTATAAATGTAGGTGAGTGCGTATGAATGTAGGTGAGTGCGTATAAATGTAGGTGAGTGCGTATAAATGTAGGTGAGTGCGTATGAATGTAGGTGAGTGCGTATAAATGTAGGTGAGTGCGTATAAATGTAGGTTAATGCGTATCAATGTAGGTGAGTGCGTATCAATGTAGGTGAATGCGTATGAATGTAGGTGAGTGCGTATAAATGTAGGTTAATGCGTATCAATGTAGGTGAGTGCGTATGAATGTAGGTGAGTGCGTATAAATGTAGGTGAATGCGTATAAATGTAGATGAGTGCGTATGAATGTAGGTGAATGCGTATGAATGTGGGTGAGTGCGTATAAATGTAGGTGAATGCGTATAAATGTAGGTGAATGCGTATAAATGTAGGTGAATGCGTATGAATGTGGGTGAGTGCGTATAAATGTAGGTGAATGCGTATAAATGTAGGTGAATGCGTATAAATGTGGGTGTTCAAAGCAAACACTGCGGACCTCCTTTCCCTCCCATTGAGGGGAAAAAAGTGACCCAGCTCCCTCGCTTCCCTTTCTCCTGGTTTTACTGCCACAAAACGAAATGAAGCGACAGGTTACAACAATTTCCCAAGAAAATCCCACTGGGAAAGAGAAGTTGGCTCTTTTGGAAGTCAAGGAACAGAGGCAATTTTCAGTGTGGTTGGGAAAAGAACCTTTCTAACCCCGGAAAAACAAATTTAGCGGCCCCATTCTGAAAAAGCGAAATACTAGGCAAAAAGGAGAACAATCTCAACAGTCGAATTTTCAACCTTCAGCGTTATTCACTGTTTAGAAACAATTCTTTTGATATTTAAATTTTGTCAACCACAGAACAAAGTAACCTTTGTTTCGACAACCAATAGATCGCTGGTTGGCACATTGATGACAATAGGTGACGTAACGGTGAGCATCGCTATAGTGAACACCAACCAACTACACTTCAAACCATCTGTTCCCTCCCACCCCCCCCCCCCCCCCCTTCCCCACTCCCGCCAAAGGAATGTAGAAAAATAAAGGATTAGAGACGATCAACCTGTCTTCATTTAATTATTCTTGGTTACATTTTAAGGCTTTTAAGGATGCTTGAACCAGTTTCAACACTTTTAAGAAAATGTACTATTTAGAAGGACTGAGTCCACACAACGGCAACGTTACTGCGCCACATAAAACACCAATAATTGCTTAACAATGTGCATTCATTGATGTGCTGCAATAGGTTACCATAGCAACATCATGTACTTTACCTTTAAATGCTAATATTTCAAAAACGAACTCAATGACCCCCAGGCTTTCACCTTGGCCTGCTAGCGAAAGAAATTAGAGATCAATGAGCTTGTTTTTTAAGTACAAGCAATTAATGAAGATATATAGGGTGTTTTTAGTTTGTTTTCACTGTTGTTGGGGTGAGCAATTATGTCAATGAGTGCATCTTTGTTAAACTATAATTGGTGTCTCCTATGATACCATAACATTGCCATTACATGAAACTGTGGTAAGAGTCAATCCTTCTAACAAGCCTTTCCCTTGAACAATTTGAAACCGTTTTTAGCCACTTATCTTAAAACACAAATCACAGGGTAAGAAGAAGTGAATATACTTTTAATATATAATTATAATTAAATACACACACTTTAAATACTCTCTTCAGTTCTCAATGACCGACTTGCATCAAGACAACCTATTATTTAAAAAAATTTATATTTACACATCCAAAAGAAATTCAACAGTGGTGCAAAGATTATTAATTTTTTTTTTCTTGAGGTTCAAAACATTCACTTTTATGAAAAAGCACACCAAGAGGGAAAAAAATGAAAACTACACCTTAAAAATCACACTTTTATGGTAAATTGACTGACTTGCTTCTGCAGATTCATGAAACTGCAGGCAAAAATGTTGACATGTGCCACATTCACCTTTCTAGGCACAAGTCCTCTCTTTGACTTGCTCTCCTTAAAAAAAAAATGAAATCTCTATTTTTTCACCTTTTTTTTTTGCAACTCATGCTGTTTTTCTACTTGCTCATTTGTTTCTGTTATTGTTGTTCCTATTTTCTATCTATTTTTCCCCCTTTTATATCCAGACCTAACGTAAGTACCTGCTAGAATAATATGATGCTAACTTGGGGCTACCATGGTCTCTGAGAAAAATAATGGTAGTGTTGTTGAATATCTCACCCGAGTGTGATTTGGCATTTACAACTCTTAAGTGAGACAAAGCTGACAAGGAAAGTACAGCATTTCCCTATACTAGCACAGCACTCCTTGATATCAGTATTTAATCCAAGTTTTCCAAGAACGGCCCAGTATATTCAAAGCATGTAGATAGAACCAGTAAGATACTTCTTTGCATCTTTAGAGTTGTGCTCAGAAATGATGAACTTATAAAGGGATGCTGTGCCAATATTTTTTAAGGTTTGAGTTTCGGAGGTCTAATCTGCAACTAAGGCTATCTCGTCTTATTTTGATGAATAATAACACTGCCTAAATTCAACAAATATAAGCTGTTAAATTGTATGTATATTACTAACCAAGTTGTTTCCCTGTTGATTTATGGCCCAGGCACAAAACACATGGGTTATAAACCATAAATCAACAAGAAAAACAAAGATCCATAACTTGAAATGAACAGACCAAGAACCCAAGGTTAGTAAAACATTTATTATATCTCCAAGGCAATAAGGAGTCCAGAAATGGAAACTTATTGAAGTCAAGAGGAACGTTCAACTGCCACAAGTGATTGGCATATGAGTAAAAATCTGAAGTACATGTATGTCGTTTGTAAATGGATACTTGCAAGACTCGAACAATTTCACAAGTTTACTTCACATACCGGTAAACGACATGGAAAACTTGCTAGAAAAAAAATTTCAAATTTAGCAGGCCCTACAACCTACTAAAGTAGCCAATCATGGCATCCATAATATCTGAGAGATATAATAATCCTATACAGTAGTACTAAGCCTTTATAATAAAAAAATTACATTTAAAGATGCAAGACCAACACAGTTTAGAGTGCTACTTATTGGTAGCACAATAGAAATAAAAAACAATTTCAATTCAACATGTTCTGCATTAAAAATTGATCAAAATTGATCAAAATTTACAACTACTCACCTAAAAGAATGAGAATAGTTTTATCCTTAAAATGATCTATTCACTAAAATACTGTCTTTGCAATAGTTACTGAGAGTATTGTCCAACTAAACTGTTGCCATCGAGAAAATGTTATTTTTTTGGTGGCTTGGGTTTGATGTCGTGTTTTTTCATGAAATCAAGAAACTGATCTGGAAGTTCCTCAAGCACATCCTTGGCCAATCGTGCCCCACTTATTACATCCCCAGCTTGTCCAAGGTAATCACGAAAAGGGACAAACTACAGTTCACAAGAACAAAATGTTATAATAATAATATTGGTATGTTAGTATTATATTAGTATATACTAAAACAGTGGATAGCAATGAAGATTAGTTAAAGCAGACATGACTGCATTGACTCAAGCCTTCAAGGAATACATATTGACATGCAAATAAACATTGTTCGCGTAGGATATTGTGCTACCAATATCTTGTTGCTGGACTTACTGAAGCCAGTGAAATTTAATTATTAGCATCTGAGAGAAAACAGTCGCATCGGGAGACCCAGGGGAATGAAGAAATTTGCACTTGATAAACTACGGGAACAAATTTTATTTGCTTAATTAATGTTATTTCCCTGAAGGCTTGATAAATACAGTTACGATCGCGAACAGCCTACTACGTACAAAATCCTATTAACTAATAAACGGCTATGGCTTTCATTCTCGCATCTTTCAATGCTTTCTGGCTTTGCGAATGTGTTTGAACTTTGTCAACACGAAGGAGGAGTGACTGTGATTGGACAACTGAGTCAATGCAGTCATGCCAGGAGACCCAGGGGAATAAAGAAATTTGCACTTGACAAAGTATGGTCTGCCACCCCGGTAAGGGTCAGGTTGTTATCAACAGTTGAAGCTATGGCCACTTTGGTGCTAAAGCACCGCCTTCGAGCGCTATTTTGTTGCAATATTCACCACTTAACATTGCTTGCGGGACTGCTATTGTGTTGATGGTGGGTTGAGATGAAAGTTCACAGTATGCAGTGTCTGCATACTGAGATGTTATTTCAACAATTCAAGCAACATCAAATCACCTGAACTTCATTGTTTCAGTGATGCATCCGAAAGGGCTTATGCAGCGGTTGTTTAATACTGACATTCGATATACGAAGATGGGTGCATAGATGCCAACTTAATTGCCTCAAAGACCAAGGTCAGACCGTTAAAGAAGCAGAGCATTCCCCGGCGACACAATTTTAGTACGTCTGGCTAAAACTGTATAAAGTGCATTGCCTCTTAATTTGGAAACTGTCTACTGGGTCGATTCTGTGACTTTGTTACACTGGATAAGAAACAAAACACAGCACCAATATGTTCTGACCAGAGTGCAGGAGATGCGTGAAGGTACAACTACAGAATCCCAACTACAGAAAGGAACCCCCCTGATATCCCCCCTGATATTAGTTCTCCTGGGACGAACGCAAGTGAGCTAGTTGTAGAGAGGAAATGGTGGAAGGGTCATGGATTTCTGTACAAACACAAACCTGAAAGGCCTCAAGATGAATTGAGACTGAGACTGATGAAACTGTGCTATCTGAACTCGTAAAGAATCCACCTGAAACGACATGTCCTAATAACTTCTGAAGAACATTCAACGGAAATCAGTCTTTACCAAAGTATCAAATGCTAACGATTCAGCAACCTTTATTACCTATCTAGTTCAACTGACTGCATACATGTATGTCTTGAGATTCATCAGCAAAGTCAAAACAAACAAAGGAAACAAATGCTACTGCAGGATAAGTAGCAGATTTTGAAGATAACCGTGAACTGAACTCTAAGGAACTAAAGCAAGCCGAAATTCTTTGGATTCATACTGAACAAGCTGATTGGTTTCCAAGCGAAATCAGTTATCTGCAGAAGCTTCAAGTAGAAAAATCCCGGAGAGTTCAATAATTTCAATTAGCAGTTTTTGGATGAAGACAAGATCTTGACATGTCGTGGAAGATAGCAAAATACAGGTTTTCCAGTAGAAACAAAGGTTTTATACTGATGCCCACAAAGAATCCCATAGTCGAGTTACTGCTTCATGAAACTCATCAAACCGTCAAACACAGCTCCGTGGATAGCACGCTTACTGCCCTCCAAGAGCGATTTTGGATTCTCCATGGGAGACGTGCAGTTAAATGAGTACTGAGACCTTGTGTGATCTGGAAGAAGCTTGACAGACATTCTTATCCAACCTTCAATTCTCAAGAGGTAGAGAACTACCTGCAACACTGATTACCAAAAACGTGAAGACATTCAGAAGAGCCTCGAAAGAAATCTTAAAAATTTTGGGATCAAAGGAAGTTATGCAGTATATGACAAACAAGAGAATCCAGTGAAAAAGGCAAATTTGACCATGTTTATGGAAACCCTGAACAAGGCTAAGTGACAAACTTTTTTCAAAATGATAGTCAAGCAGCCGCTGCAAACTAGCCCTTCTCAAAGTCTATTTTCAGACTCAAGTGTTTATCCCTACAGTGTTGATTAGATGTACGTCTGAAAATAAAAAAAGATTCTGCTTCTCCCACGATTTTTTCATCGCTATAGGTTACCCACAGCAGGGTGTCCCTGGTACCCATTTATACCCCTGCAGGGATGGCACTAGGATTTTTCAATTTGGGTCCTGGGACTCGCAGGTTTGGCCAAATTGGGGTCCAAATCATTTTTTGAGCGTCCTAAAATCTTGGTGACCCTCTGCGAGGAAAACCTACCGGTACTTCTTTTTAGGTTATGAAAAAGAGAGAGTAACCAACTTTCTAATCTTTTTCTTTGGACAATAGCTTAAAATGGTACTGAGTACTGTAACTAGTATTAATAATAATAATCATAATAATAATAATAATAATAATAATAAGTAAAAAACGACTTTATTTATTTCACTTACTTACATTAAAAGAAATAGAGATGATTGATAATAAAAAATTCAAAATTCTATAAAATTACGAATTCCATGATGCAGAGATATTAAAATCATACAATCGAATTATACTAATGACGGCTAAACCAGTGTCCATAAAACGCCCCGAGTATAAAAACATATAGACAGTGTATCTCAAATATCCGCACTAGCTACATTTATTTTACAGTCTAATGATTGCTCTATCTTGCTACGAAACGGCGTTCGCGAACCTCTAACGCATGCATGTACCGATCTTAAGAGTTCAAACGAAATCTGTGTCCTGAGCCAAGTGATTACAATATGATAAGGCTCGGTATCTTTCTGCGCTATCTTGTCTGCGAGATGCTTTAAGAACCGCTGACACTCGTTTCCCATTCCGCCATTGGTTCCAAACACTAAAGGCGTAAACGAACCCATTTCTACATCTAACACCCGCTGCTGGTACTTGCGCTTCTTCTCTTCTTCTTGCTCCTTGAACACTTCCGATGTTGGCTTGCTCTGGTAACACTTGGAGTTGACGTGCGTAACTCTTACATCAAAAAATGCCGTAACTCCTCTTGCCCAGAACCCTCCCGCTTTGATGTCCAACCTTGCCTCAGAACTTGTAACAGCGCTCCTCAAATGAAATCGCTCATTGTCCAGGGGTTGAAGGCGTGGTTCGATTTCGACATTATTGCAGATCTTGTCGATGAATGTCGTTAACAAGTTCCGTACACCATCATGTCTCTGCGCTACAAACCCCCCCTTTTTACAAGAGAGGGCGTGGCCAACGGTGAATTTATCCCCACATACGCAATGACTTGGTAGATCGGCTAAGGGCAGGTCATAACGCAAGCGTAGCGAGTCTCTGAACTCTTGCTTGTTCAGGGCTAGACCCTGGTCTGCGAGGGGCATCGCATTCAGCCAAGAACTTGCGCCCTTGTCTCTCGATTGATTGACCAGTCGCAGCAGGTCTGGGGAGAGGCTTGAATCGATGCTATCCATTTTCTCTTTGGCACTTGCTCTCTTAAGTAATTGTTGATGCCTCTTTAGCTCCTCCATAGATCTTTCTCCTGGCACCATGATGGAACTCTGTGATGTAATAGAATCTACGTGCTCGGTGGTTAATAGTCTCGAGGCAGCAAACTGCTGCGGTGCCTCGGATCTCAGATCAGGAATGCCTAGACCCCCTTGCCCCGTTGCTAAGGTAGCAAGTCTGCGCACCTCGTTAGGGAGAGGCTCTGATTGACCGAACAATGTTGGAAGTAGTAAATCCTCAATCACCTCCTGGACTGGGTCGACATAATCTTCGAACGACCCTATCGTGCGCATGAAGTAGGTGAACTTCGACTTGTAGCCTTTTGTGAAAGCAATGTACGCCGCATGAGGCTGGCTCTTCGCTATTTCAGAGAGACGTTCGATTTCCTCTTTCCATGTCCAAACCTTCTCCTCACAATACTGATCTTTATATTCTTGCGACGCAATAACTGCTCCCAGATGGCGCTGACCTTCAGTCGTTATGTTGACTTCCTCTCCAAACACCCTCTTTGCTTCCTTTGCAAGTTCCCCAGACTTCACAATAAGCCAGCTCTTTGACCCATTCACAAAGTATCCAAACTTTTGTCCTTCCTTACTCAAATGCTTGTACCAGTTATACAACTGCACAATACTCCCCCCTCCAGCTGAGTCGTCTGCTAGCCACACCTGTTTAACCAATGGGCAGTGGTCCCTCAATTTCTGAATCATTATAGATGTATTAAGTGCGTACCATGGCATCGCTAGCGGATCTCCTTGTGTGGTGCCTTCTCGAGAAAGTATTTCACCTCCCCCGCAGTTAAACAGTCTAGATGGGCTTCTATACGTGTTAATAACATAGAGCGCCATTTCTTTGCACATGATCTGGATATTGTGTAAAGCCACTGACCTATTCATTTGGTTAAAAGCGTTACTAGCATCAATTAACAATATTCCATCCGTTCCTTCTTCAACAAACACATGACTCATTGCGTGGATCGCAGCCTCCGCTCCTGCGTTATGACCAGCGCAGACTTGTAGGGGACCTGCCGCTTCTTTTATTTCCTCCTTTAAGAAACCGCTGACCGTTTTTCCCACTATTCTCCTTAGTACCTCTCCAACGCCAATTGGTCTGATTCCCGGGTTCTTATCGAGCGGGATAAGCCTGCAGGACGTAAACGCTTCAACTAAGGATGGGTGGTACGATTTCCTTAACAGATTTCTTGTGAAAACGGCTAACTCCTCTCTCAGAATTTTACCCTCGGTCTTAAAGTTCTTAGAGCATAGGATTCTCTTATACAGCTCTGCGTCCATTCCAGATGGTCCGGCTGAGCCCTTGGTTTTACTTGCTGAGTTGTAGATCGATTCTTCGTCTATGAGGTCATAAGCATTTGGCGGAATATAATCAATTGGGCCGTGTAACAAACTCTCCTCTGCGATATCAGCTGCCTCTGGGTGCTTGTCCTGTAGCCCTTGCAGGACATCTGGCGATAGGTCGAGCAGACCGGACGTGCTCTCGTTATCTAGGAGTTTCATTGCCGCTGTCAATTTTCCTTGCAAAACCAGCTTTGAGAAGACTTTGGATATGTCTTCAACCTTTCTAGGCTTCTTGGAATTCACAAATTTCCCTTGAAAAAACCTCACTTCTTTAAGCAGCAAATTAAGATCCCCTTGTTTCCAGAGTGCTAATCTACGCTCTATTGCTTCGCTATGCTCCTTGCTTTTGGAAGTAGCGGATGGTTTTTGCAAGATCAAAGTTGGGAGCATCATGAATGCTTTAAGAGCAACCGAGTTCAAGTCAGAGTCTGAATTAAACTGCTTAATCCAGAAGGTTAATTCTTCAATAAAACTCTTCCCTGCGCGGCCCGATGGAACATTGAATATATTCCTCCTGTAATGGACGATTTCATTGTAAACATCATTGACAGTATTACAGAAACATGCGTAACTCATACTGCCCCAAGTTTTGTTCTTTATTTCAGAGGGAAGCACATCATAATCCGGCAAATTTGGCTTGATTTGATTTTTGGTGTTTTGATCCGTGCAAGTAGCAGCGTGTCCCTGGGGAGCTCTTTGATCAACAATGTCGGAAAAAATATGCAAATTCGAGCCTTCAACCACATTCACATTTGATAAATTTTCACCTTCGCATTCGGCGGGTTCGATACTTTCAGTTTGTGACAACATAGATGCACCAACCTCTTCAGTTTCGTCTAAAGTAGTTGAAGAGTCGCCTCTAGCACTTATTTGTGGGTTTTCATCCGTTATCGCTGCTGCGTGGTCGCGAAGATTCTGAGCTGATAACCCCAAGTTCTCGTATCCCAAGTCTTCCCATAGATCTTTCAAAATACGCATATATCCTTTCTTGCGTCCGTTCTGGAAGCATGGCGGGTTGCTTGAGCTTTTTAAGTTTAAGGCTTTTTCCTTGCATTCTAGTATATCTTGATTCATCCTGTCAGTCCATTTTAGCCTTCCTGGTTTTCCCGCGAGCGACCGACCCGCAGCCGCCGCCATCACTGTCAGGGATAATAATAATAATAATAATAATAATAATAATAATAATAATAATAATAATAATAATAATAATAATAATAAAATGTGACATTTATTTTTGACAAATAAATAGACTAGCCAGTGCTCAATGTCATTTATCACTCAGGTGTTCTTATCCAGCATTGTCACGGGCAGCTTTGAACAATTCTTGTTGAAGCAATACCACTGCTGTACTTTTGTGATCCACCTGATCCATGTACCGTACAAGTGCCTATCGCTGGAAATGTTTGCATCCAGTCGTGGGTGAGTTCTTCTTTCCAGTTTTTACCTAGGCCTGGTCCGTACAAATCGTGGCTAACCGAACGCCCAAATTCCTTGTTTGCAACCATCCAAACTCTTTCAGCCAATTTTAGCCAAAAAATCTTGATCTAAAAATTGGCCATGTCTTCAATCTTTCACAGTTCCTTTTCAAAAAGTGTGACCACTTGTATTTCTCTGTCAATCAATAAGCAAACAAATTGCGGGAGCTCCCGGATGCTTAGTCACCTTCACCAGTCCCTTTTGCATGGCTAAATCCAATATGGCGACCATTACTTTACGGCAAATTCGTTATTTATTATTTATTATTTTGCATGTCATCCAAACAACAGAATATACCGACAAATCAAAGCAAGTTGTGTGACTTATTTAAATCAGTGCATCCTTGGATGCATTAAAATTTTGCTGATGCATTTTTTAAATGTTATTTGCCTAAAAATGCACGATTTCTGCGTTAACGCAATCCCAGCCCTGGGTAGAAAAAGACTGTGAAGCAAAGATAGTTTCTAGTCTAAGGAAACAACGTGGTGGGTGTGTAAAAGTCTCCACTATGTTCCCAGCAATTATTGATTAGGATGAGTAGGTTATCAAGATAAGGCAGATTGAAAAGGGAGTACAACAAAATAGAGTGAGGTGGACAAAGGCCTCTTAGATCTGTATAAGCCAAATTCAATAAATTTTATTTTTTTGCTGCTTGATCATCAAATCAAAAGATAAAAATCTTAAAATGCAATGTTCTGTTTAGGAATTTTGATGTCCTTTGTCATATTATTTATCACTGGACAAATGAAATTGCACTGTCAAATGCAAGCCACCAAGCTAGAACTATGTCCCTGTAGGACATTTTTTAAAACATAATAAATTAATGTTGTTATAAATTAATAAATTAATATTGTTATAAATTAATAAATTAATGTTGTTATAATTACTAGTGGCCATAACTTAAAATGACCCAGAAAGACCCTGCAAAAAAGCTCTTTATCTCTATTTTATTTGGCCATAATATTATTAAATTACTAAAGGTTTCGCCATCAATCAATGTCAGCCTTTGGAGTTGCCTAAACAACGGGATAAGGTGCTCCCTGATTGGTTGGATACATTGGT
>OX421456.1:1447500-1465000 GCA_949126865.1 Montipora capitata | reverse complement strand
AACAAAATGTATGTGCAAAACAGGCATTCAAACACGCCATACCTTTTTAAGGATACAAAACCAGCATTGAGAAGAAAACAAGGTGGTAAAAAGAGAAAATCTTGAGCAAAATAATTGCACATTTTTATCTTACCATAAAGTTGGACCCTCTGTATACTGTGGTAGTAAGCTGTAGTCACTCCATCTATTCCAGCACACATTGGATTTTGTGGATTTCCATTCTGAAAAAGAACAAAATAAATTCATGAAGCAGTGATTTTTCAGCAAAGCAATTTAACTTTCTTGACAATAATAAATTCTTAACATTTTACAATGTCAATATTATGTTGATTTAGCCAAGCCCAAAAGCAGAGCTCCCTGGTTATTTATTCTTAAAACAAGTTAACCTGGCGTGAGCATGCGATCCAATCGAAACCAAGGACGTGGTCAGCGGTCAACATTCAAGGAAAAAAAGGCTTATGTCAATGAGCTCTAAACTTGAGCCCGTGATATGGTCACTGGTCACATAGGCATACATGGAGGGGTGGACATACGTACGTTCGTACATACATACAGTGACCAAACCCAAATTTTCTCGCACAGATAGGTTATCATATTGTCTTACCCAAGGTGCTCCACACATGGGCCTTTGGTACGCTGAGCTCTGCTATTAAATTCTCAATCTCGAATATTGCAAATCTCACATTCAGATTGGCTCCCTAAATCTTGGTTATCAGCTCATATTCCGTATCACTTTACATGGAAACTGATTGTGTCGGTTTTGTAAAATTGAGAAAAAAACACTCTCATTTATTAATTGCAACAGTTCAGAATTCAATGAAAATTAAATAAAACATTAATTATTATTATTCCATTTGTGCTTGTTGGATATCAGACTGGTTATAGCCAACTTGGCTATTTACTCTCTCATATCCAACACACGCTCATGGAATAATAATTATTGTTAAATATCCCCAAAGTGAAGCAAACTTTGGATAATTTCCAAAAAGGAAAGGTAGGAGAACACAGCCCCAGAAAAAACTCTTGAGGCAGAGCACAGAAGAAATTAACACAGGGAGACCGTGGCAGCAATCCTGATTTGAAAATGTGCCATCCAAAGCATGCATTACTTTTTTGACAAGATCAAGGAAAAATATTGGCCCAAAAGAAGTACAACTTAGGAATGTCATAATCACCAGAGGGAATTCATGAGAAGTTTGCCATGTTGGAGGGACACGAGCGCCAAAACCAAAGGCAGGAAACAGTTTATCACTGAAAAAGCAAGACATGCAAATTAAGACTTGATAATGGACCTACTAGAGTTTGTTAAGGCTGTTTCTCACCAGTGGGGAAAGCTCATGTTAAATTGTTGTCACTATAAACCTAGCTGTGGTGTCTTTTAATTGTCCAAACAAAAATTATATATACTGTAGTTAGTCGGTTATAAGTCGCACTCGGTTATAAGGCATACCCCAAACTTAGCAATTTAATCAAGCTAAGTTCTTAAACTGAAAATTACTCGGTTATAAGACGGACCAACTTGAAAAATTGAGAGCTATCAAAAGTATGTGATGAATCTGAGAAGAATTACCCTTACACAATTGGCATGAAAAATATTTTTGTTAACATAAACAAAAGTGAAAAAGTCACGTGTTTAATGATATACATAAAAACAAAATCTAAAAGTTCACACCTGTAACGATAAACATACAACGCATGCACATTTCTTTGAACCTTCCGACTTAATAAATATTCAATGATCGATTTTTCCCATAAAAACATCAATCACCTGATTTAAAACTCAGTTGCAAAACTTACTGATACATTTGCATCGTAAACAGTCAGAGTTCAGAATTCAACTTCTTGTTTGATTGTTAATATGCAAAGCACTCGGCGTCACTCGTATGACCTCAACTTCAAGTTGCAGAAGCCGAGGCAGTCCACAACATTCATGAAATTGCCCGTGAATAAGGCATTTCCGAATCCATGGTGAGAAAACAAGGTTCGAACGATTGTATTGTTGTCATAGGTATCATGTTACTGAGCATGTGCTGTTAAGCACGTATGCAAATTTCTGTTTGTATGCTTTTCTCTTGAAGTTGTTTAAGTGTTCTAAAGGTCTCTAAAAGCACTATTCTTTTTTTCACAGGAATAAAGGAGTGGGTTAGATGCAATCTTTGTTACACCGCAGACCAAAAAGCTCTACTCGTCTGGGATTCGTTTTGCGATCTTAAGATTTTGTTGCGCAAAAATACTTGGCTATAAGATGCACCCCAATTTTAGCACTAACTTGCCACCCAAAGCCACATTTTTCTTGAAACAACCGTGCGCCTTATAACCGAATAACTACGGTAGTTATGATAGAGATAATCCTCAGTTTGCATATGTTGCTTGTGCCCTTAGCCTTTTGGGAATGTTCTCTTTTTCTGTTGTATAATGCACTGGCTAAGTTTGGCTAAATGTAATTTTGGCAAAGTGAAGCCCACACAAATAAGGCCAGTGGTCTTATCCCCAAACTAACATCATCTGTGGGGTGGTCACAGGGGCTTGTTGCTTGCCTCGGATCAGGCTCCAAGGCTGCTACCTAAAGGTCGCCCTGTCGCCTGGGGCGCCTTATTTGCGAGCATGGCTGACCAAATTTCTGAACAACTAGCCCGAACGGGTGCCTTACTTCATTCATCCTCACTTTCTTGTGAATTTGATCCCAACTAAAATTAATTAATTCTGGCTCTTGCAAAAATGACTCGGGCTACTATTTTTTAATGTTGGAAGCCCAAAGGTCTCCCAGAAAATTTTCTTAGGCAGCAGCCTTGCAGGCTCTCTAACAATCTTTAAGGCACCAGTTACCAATTAAGCTAATCTATCGGCGATGAGGTTAAACAGACCTTTTCCACATTCGCCAGTTCATAACATTTATGTGGGGTTATGTGTGACAGAGCGGCCTCTCACCTTAGGTGGGATAGTCATACACTACTGCCCAAAAATAAAGCATGCGCAAGAAGTGGTGCAAGATCACGCAAGCTGGCGTAAGAAGTGAAAATACCATGTTTTTGCATAACCACCATTTATATGCTAAAAACAAGTCTGTCACGCTTTTGTCACATAATTTGCCGTGGCATATGTTATTCACTATTTTTGCAAGGTAATACTCAGCACATGTATTACTTTTTGTTTCATCTGGCTTTGCAAAGACAGATTGGATTCAGAAGAAGTCGAAACAAAACAAGTTCCCCATCAAGTTGCGTCTCTGGGACTCCAGGAAACAATTAAACTTGCTTAGTGTTTATCTTCTTCTCTTCTCAGCCATCAACATAACAGTGATCGCGACCTGAGAGTTGAATTCAGAACCAACCTAAATTTAATCGGATAGGTCGCATAAAGGTATTTCAAATGTGGAAAAAATCTCATCGAACGACAACATATCCAGCTGATTCGAAATTACATGTGTAGGCAGCTGATTTTTGAAACTCTCAAGTGACTTATCAACAGTGTGACAACATTCTACATTTGCAGAGACTGTCATACAAACGGTTGGCGTGGAAGAAGGTATTCTTGTCGCTCCCTTTATAAAGATTTCTTTAAATGGGATTTTTGATAGCAAAAGGTTTTCGTCTGATATTTATTGAGTGCTATCATGCGACAAGTCTTTGTGCAAACGTACTATTTTAAAAAATCATCATATTGTTGCGACATTTGTTTACATATGATACGTATAACTCCCGCTGTTGTGACCATCGT
The DNA here is from genome assembly GCA_949126865.1 of Montipora capitata. Classification (NCBI taxonomy): domain Eukaryota; kingdom Metazoa; phylum Cnidaria; class Anthozoa; order Scleractinia; family Acroporidae; genus Montipora; species Montipora capitata. The sequence goes on along the minus strand of OX421456.1, from coordinate 1,461,283 downwards.
AAAACATAGACTTCACTTTTAATTTTGTACCATATGCATTATAAAAGGAGATTCAACGGTGCATTGCCCTAAAAAATGTCGTATTGTTGCCAGTTTTGAATATTACCTCCTTTCTGAGATGTTGCTGCAAAGAAGTTCTTGCGGTCCGGATTTCTTACTTGCAAAAAGGTTCTTGGCTGGTAGGATTGTGGCGCAAGTAGCTGCAAGAAGCCGCAAGAAGTTGCCGGCTTGCGGACGCAAATAGAAGTTCTTGCGCATGCATTATTTTTAGGCTGTACTGTATATATATCACTTTGCACATGGTACTCAGAAGTCTCATGACTGAAGGAGACCATTGTGTATCTTCTGTTTGGATGTGTGCGCTTCATCTACAAGGCAAACAATCCTTGAAAAACAAATAACTCACGTATCATAATCTTGACAAATGTTCCCAACAGCTGTTAAAGCCTTTACATATTGATTCTGTTCATATGGGTTGATGTAATGTAGAGAGCTGGCATTTCGAGGGTCACCTAACAAAATAATAATTAGAGACGACTTTAAGTAGTAAGACCGATGTGTCCCACATTAGAGAGCAAATTTCATCTCAGGTTTTAAGTAGTAGGTTTATTTTCTAAGAGACCAACTGAAATACCAGTAAAAAAGCCTGAAATGATCTATTGCTTAGGAAAAATGGTATAAAACCCCTAGCTCCTTTATAACACTTTCACTATGACTACCACATGTTTCATCATACTTTCATGAACCTGCATCATTAACCAGCTGCCATATAGCTTGACAGCACAATAGGCCTTATTGGCGGCCATATTGGCCATAGACAATAGATTTCGTAACCTGAGCCTCGAGTTGAAATGTTTGGGAACAAGTTTTAATGAGGCAAAACAAAAGTTTTCAATCCCTCAGGACTCCACATAGCCGCTGTGTGATTAAGGCCTACAGTAGAGTAATGGAGCATGATAACAAATTAATGGTCTTGGTTTTTTAATCCTGTCCAAGCTTAGACTTTTTCCAGGTTTCTTTAAAACAGTAATCTTTGTCTGGTTTATGGTAACATAAACTGATGTTAATTAATAAACCTGAAAATTACATATATGCCCTATGAAGGCACACATATTTACCTATTAGCAACAATCGTATCTCTGTTCTTTTGTCACACAACGTTCAACATTTGAATAAGCTTATGTACTAAGAATTTCAGTAAAGGTAGAGACTAGTTCAAAGTACAAGAAAGAACAACGAACAGTAACTAGTTGTCTGATTACACTGTATCCTTCTCCTCTGGCATAGTTCACTGTACCTTAACATGATGTATTTTCTAGACTCCAAGAAGGTTCCATTCATAATAGCACATGTTCATCATGCACATGTACTCCTGTTTATGCCATACACTGTCCTTTCCCTGTCAGTTCTCTTAGGGCTTCGGTTCATTTACAACAGCGTTTTGTTTTTTCCCTCCCCCACCCACTTTTTTATTCTGAACGGAACAATTGTGTAGCTCATTCAATTATTCCTTATGCTCACTACATATTAAGCACGGCCAGATCGTATATCAAGCAGATCATTATTTTATTTCTTGACAACGATATGTATCTTTAAGATTAATCATTTATCTATATGGTATTATACTGGACTAGGTCCCATTCCTTCGTTAGGTTCCGGGGATGTGGAACTACTGTCTTGCTTTCCAAAAAAAGAAGTGGCAGAGAAGTGCAACCACTGGCTGCACTTTACATTAGATATTCATGTCACTGCACATGCAGGGAATAAAAACAAAATAAACGTCCATTTATTTTTTAAAAGCAAGGCATCTTACCATTCGATGCTGTGAAATCAATAGCAACAGTGAAGTTTATTTGTGTTCTGAAAAAGAAAAAATATGTTTCCTAAACAAAGATAACCATAACTGATTTAAGTCATCATACTTTTATTAAGCCTGAAGCATAAAAAAAATCGTATGAATGACAAAGTTCTTGTTTGTTTAGGCATGCCAGACCAATATGTAACACTGACAGAAAAAGTTTCTGTTACAATTTTAAAGTTATGGTATTGGTAGAGAAATGAAAAGAAAAGAAAATATGCATCTTCAGGTATGACAATGTAGGCAGTAAGTATTAAAGGGGCACAATAAAAACACTGGGTTTCCAATTACATACATGTAATTTGACCCTCATTACATATATATTATGTCAGCAGTTGTGCTTTCAACATGCATACTGTATTATGAAGTGGTTTTTGGAGTGAAGCAGCCATGTGTTTGTTAAGAGTCATTTCCAGCTACAGGGCTTTGAAGCTGAAGTAACTTTCTAAATGAACGTGCAGTTAAAAAATGAAAGTACCGGTATGTGTAAATAGCAAATAATTGGGATAAAACAAAACAACGAGTCAGTAAATATTCTAGTTACAGTAAAATACCCGTCTTTACTGAACTCAAGTGCACCAAACTCTTGTACATGTAAAATCAAAATTTGGGCAGTACTCACCCCCCTCGAATGAAATCTAAGAAAGAAGGCTGTTGCTCCACCTTGCAATTCAACAGAGAAATCTAACAAGCAACAGAGTAATATAAATGGTATTATATACAACATGGTGACTGCAGAACTTTCAAGAAAGAATTCTCATTACTTTATTCAACTGCTCTCATTCAGTAGCCTCAGGGTCTGAAATTGCGCCTTCCTGGTCGCCAATGCGACTAAAAATTGAGTATTGGTGACCAGAATTTCACAACTGGTCACCAGTGGGTGACCTACTATTAAGTTCAGAGCCATTTGCCAACAGGTGTCTTACTTTTTATCCTGCCGATGTTTTTGAAATAAAAATGAAAGGAGTTTTCCCATTGACTTCATCCATAACTTCGCCAGCCGCCAGCCACCACAACTCAATTAAGAGATTCAAGGGACTGGTGCGAGGAATGTAGCACAGTAACAACATGGCGGCTTGTGTACGACAGAACGTGAATGGTGTTTCCGTGGCTGAAATTTTCAACTAACTAAGGGGCAGATGGATTTCTCTATTATAGTCAAGGTTGGATACTCTCCAAAATGTCAGATTTCGGAAGCGAAAAATAATGCTTGACACATACACAAGACAGCGCAGTCGTTGCTTTCTGGTATCTATAAAAAAAGCTCAAAATGTGCATTTCATGTGAAAATTTTTGGCAACCACAATTTGCCATCTCGCCACTGAGAATTTTTATCTGGTCGCCAGTTGGCGCCCATATAAAAAAGGTTAATTTCGGATCCTGAGCCTGTAAGCTCGATTTCCAGTTTTTCCTTGTGTGTTGTTACATGAGCACAGCCTGAACAAAAGCGCTTCACAAGAACCGAAGGTGCAAGAAACCTGTGGGAATCCACCCCTTGCAGCATGAGTTAGATAAAGGTTTTCACCATTCCAAAAAAAAAGAATCAAATCCAGGGAGCAAAAAATATCGTTAAATTTCTAGTGGTTCTATCTTACCGTGCCAGAATTCTTGTAGCCTTTCTTCTTTGTTTTCTTTGGATTTATCACCTGTAAGTCATTGTTAAAAGTGACAAACTGTTAATCCAGAGCTCTGCTTGTGAGATGGACTGCCTTGGATTGTATGTTGTCACCTTTTATCAACAGAGGACGTACCTCAAATGTCAAACCAGGAGTAGATTTCAATTCATTGATAGTTGTTGAGAAAATACCAATCAGGTCATGCCTGAAAAAGGTTGAAAATCAAAAACAAAAAAAATGAGACAACAGGGATACTAATCACAGTAAATTAGCTCACTAACACATACTGTATGCTCTTTTAGAGGGACTAAAAACAGTCTTATCCAGGTGATAGATGGCTTTTCTTAGGGCGCTTTCCTTTTGTCAGAACTGGTCCACCAGACCCATCAGTTTGCAAAGAAAATGCAACAATTTGAAGGAACAATTGCATGATAATCCCTCAAATTCTTCTGGGGAGGAGTGTATATCAGTCTCAAAGAGTGTTAATTTGAAGGCGTTTTAGAGTTAGTCCTTCCAAATGCCTCGTCTGGCCAGTCATTTCTGTCAAATGGAAAGCACCCTTAGTGCCCAATTAGACAACAACTGTGGACCTGAAAGAATGTAAGTTAATCCATTCACTCCTAGCACACCCGCAGTTGACAAGTAACATCATTTGGTGTTAGACAGAGCAAAATCTGTTAAGTCTCACTCCTAGGTGTCAATGGGTTACAGGGGACATAGTTTTTGAGGGGATGTAGAGGTTGTTAAATTAATTAACCCATTGACTCCTGAACCACCCCTCCCCTCCCCCCCCCCCCCCACCATTGACGAGTAACATCATTTGGTGTTAGACAGAGCAAAATCTGTTAAGTCTCACTCCTAGGTGTCAATGGGTTAAAGGGGACATAGTTTTTGAGGGGATGTAGAGGTTGTTAAATTAATTAACCCATTGACTCCTGAACCACCCCCCCCCCCCCACCATTGACGAGTAACATCATTTGGTGTTAGACAGAGCAAAATCTGTTAAGTCTCACTCCAAGGAGTCAATGGGTTAAAGGGGACATAGTTTTTGAGGGGATGTAGAGGTTGTTAAATTAATTAACCCATTGACTCCTGAACCACCCCTCCCCCCCCCCCCACCATTGACGAGTAACATCATTTGGTGTTAGACAGAGCAAAATCTGTTAAGTCTCACTCCAAGGAGTCAATGGGTTAAAGGGGACATAGTTTTTGAGGGGATGTAGAGGTTGTTAAATTAATTAACCCATTGACTCCTGAACCACCCCTCCCCCCCCCCCCCCACCATTGACGAGTAACATCATTTGGTGTTAGACAGAGTAAAATCTGTTAAGTCTCACTCCAAGGAGTCAATGGGTTAAAGGGGATGTAGAGGTTGTTAATTAACCCATTTACTCCTGAACCACCCCCCCCCCCCCTTGCCTCCCCCATTGACGGGTAAAATCATCTGGTGTTAGACAGAGCAAAATCTGTTAAGTCTTATCCCAAGGAGTCAATGGGTTAAGTATTAAACTTGGTCAAGGCTACCACTATTTATTGGTGCTTTTGTAACGTTTAAGGCCAGGATTCTAAAAATGTGACCACCTTTTATCAACCCATTGACTCCTGGGAGTTAGAATTAACAACATCTACTCAGTCTCTGTCTTATACCACACGATTTTACTTGTCAAGTTGGGGCATCGATCGTAGGGTGTCTGGGGACAGGGCTTGAAATTGCGCCAATACAGTAGCATTTGCGACTGAATTTTTTCCCTTAGCGACTAAAATATCTGGAGAAGTCGCAAATTTGCGACTTGTTTTCATCTTCGCTCTTTAGAAACAAAAGGGTTAGCAGTTGCCACTTTGCTGCTCTTTTTACTAAAATAAATGAAGAAATGACAAAATTATTTTGTTTCTCGCCTTGAGTTTTCTTTCAATCTGAAGATAGCGCAATTGTAGCATAATCTCGCTGCGATGTTACGTGCACAACTCCACTCCTTCGATATCATTCGCCATTTTTCAGCGGTTCCTTTCAACACAAGTATTGTGGGCTCATATTTTGTTTTGCTACACCGCTGACAACACAATGCAGCGCAACGATTTTGCAACTAAATTTTGCGAAATTGCGACTAAATTTTCATATATTGTCGCAAAATTGCAACTGGATTTTTTTGCTAATTTCAAGCCCTGGGGGGTCAATGGGTTAACCAGTCAAAAACTATGCGCCCTCCATTAATTAATGCATTGACTCAATGGGTTAAAGCAGAAGTTTTTGGATTTTGCAGCCAAAAGGAAATTAATTATCAAGAGCAAAATAGGCGACAACAGACTCATCCACATGGGTGAGATTTTGGGGTGAGGAAAACGGAGCAACCATATAGATATATAGGAGGAGCCCTTGGCACTTAAAGCTTGTAAAGGGAGAGCCAAAATGCCCGTATTGCAAGGCCACTGAAAGAACAATGAAGTACTTGATTACCACCTAACTTCTGCAATGTACTTTAATTTCAAACACATTAATGATTCCACTGCTGTTTAATTTTATTTCCTCACCCTCCATCTCTATCCCAGTCATAACATTCCACTCTGATAGACCTGAAAAAAAGACATAATTCATTGTTGACACCACCAATTTACATGGCAACCAGGGTTAACGTTTTTCAAAAAAACAGCTTGTGAAGAGAGTCAAAGGGAAATTTTGCAAAATAAATTTCTTACAGTTACCTGTCATAATCACCATTACAAAGTGCTCTTGCAAGGATAGTAAATGGCTTCCATGTTGGATTCAGAGTTTTCTTGATGACTTCCGTTCTGTGACAAGCTGTAAAACTAGAAACGAACCAAGAGATCAGTTGTTTATACTACATTAGCATTCCAGGGAACCTTTAAACCACAAGAAACAAAGTTTACAATGAAATTTGGTAACATTTTTTCATAGAAAGCAGTGTCTGATCTAAAGCACGCCATTGCGGGATAACCGTGTTTCTAGAGAAAGTGTTCCGACCCCAAACATTCGTCTCCCGCCTAACCTGAAACTAATTAATATTTTCCTTTCTTTCCCAAGTTTTTTAGAACCAGTTAATTCTCTTTTGTTTTTTAGAACTGACAGTATAAGGCAGCACGAGTTTCACAAGAGTTTATTACACAAGATACAAATAAAGGAAATTGTTGTGACAGCCTAGATGCAGATTCCTGAGAACTAGTAGAACGATCCTCATGGCAGAGGGAGGGGGGGGGGTCCATTTATTAAATGCATATAATAAATGCATGTGCTTCATTCCGATTCCCTTACGAAAGGTACATTGTCGATCGCTTGATCACGCTTGCCCTCCTTTTGCTTGATTGTTATATCGAAGCGGAGAAGAATGTTATCATTATTTGGTCAAGAAAGCAATACAAATAAAGAACAAAGACAGCAAAGCAACAACACCTGTGATGACAATGAAGTTAAATCGAAAGTGCATATTATACACGGGAAAATAGGGTACCACCCAGGTCTTCTTTAGTACAAGAAGAGGTTCCTTTTAATAATAATAATGATAATAATTATTATCATTATCATTGTCAGAACAAAACAAAATTCTGATGGTCATTTCTCTTTTCTTCTGCAACCCTAGAAATTTCTGACAAAATATAGAACTGTAAGTTACCAATATAAGTATTTCAATCTAATCTAAATGGTCATTGCAACAACAATATAATGTACTTTCTAGACTGATCCTGGTGTCAATGTTGAGTCTAACTTTGCCAACTACTTGTTACCTAAATAAATAAACCTTAATCGTAAATAAGTAAATCGCAATTTCTCTTACCAACCTGTTATCTTCATTGCATCTGTAAAATACTAGAAAAGGATCTGATTTTCCGAAAAAGTCTTTCTTGTCAAGCTTTTCACCCATAAGCTGTAGTGTCAGCACATCCTGTGAACAAGCATAGCAAGAAAATTCAAGGTTATAAACCTATTAAGTGAAAGGCCCAAACCCTAAAAATTAGTTACAGTCAAGCTATGTCACGTATGACCAGTGCTTTTGAAATTTGAAACAAGTATTAAAATCTGCATGCCAGTTTTGAACTTTGCTCTCAAGATTCTGAATTACTGTGGATATTTTACAGGCACAAAGACAGGCACCAACACGCTGATAAACAGTAGAAAGTGGAGGGGGGATGGGAGAGGAAAAAACCAATAAAACACTCTCCACAAAATGCTCCTTCTTCCCACCACACTGATAAATAAGCTCTACAACCCAAAGCATGAGGAATCTGACACATGTACATGCCCAGACTTTTTAATAGTTTCAAACAGCAATCCGAGCGTTTTATGCTTGAATGGTTTTCGGAGTCAATTAATATTCGGCGGCCACAGTGCTCGCAAGCAAGTTTTCTCTCTTTTTATGCAAGATTCACGATTCCAAGTTAACAAGATAAGTCGCTCCATATTATCTCTTTCTCTGTTTTTTTTATTTGAAATAAATTTTATTTGGAGTCAATTTCTAAACAAGTATGTGACCTCTTTCCATATACACGTAACAACGTCACAAACAGTTGCAAACACTTTGCATTGGCTCAATCGCAAGCACTGTCCCTTTTCGCATTTGTGTTTGCGATCCTGTTTTCCATATGCATGATTGCTTTGCGTAACTTGATCTCGTGACATCGTAAGAAAAGTGCCCAAAAATAATAGCAGAATTAGTTTTTGCATTATGGTTAACTTCTTCTTATGTTGGAGTTGTTGCGAAGAAGAAGGCAGAGAGGAAGTGTCAAGAGACGTACATCACCGATTCTGGGTCCGATACATATCTGAGTAGCAGCAAGGGGCTGCAGCATAGCCAGTATCAAATTATAAACGTAGGAACTGGCTCTTTGTGATCAAGAAGTTTACTCAAGGTAAATTTGGCGGGGTATTCCCTTAAGATATCCATTAAATTCACACTGTTTTGAGGAGTATCCTCATTGCCAAAATCGTACTCGGACGCCATTTTCATTACTTATACTTGCCTCTAATTTGTCAAAACATATCACATGCAAAAAAATATCGTCGATTGATTGCAAACAATCAGAAACTGTTTACAATTGTGTTGCTATATTGTTGTTTCCTCGCTTTTGCATTGCTACTTGTCTCCTTGTATTTAACACAACACACGTAATTGAACTGATCGTTGAAAATAGCACACTATACCTTGCAATCACTGAGTTCTTCAGCTGTCACTGCAATCAATGGAGAAAAACACTTAATCCAATAATTAAATTAACGCCATAAACATGCAATGTTATTAAAATAACATTGCTGAAGAAATAAAACCCATTGACTGCTTCACAAAACCTTACCAATTAATGTTCCAGGTTTTGCCTCTTTGGGGTTTCTAAAAAAAATGGTAAAAGAACTTAAAGACAATGGTGATAGTTATATGATGGATAACAAGGATCACTTTCCATGTAATCATCACTATAATTATTATCACTATCGTCATCCCCCATCATTATTGAAATCTCCTTATTGTCGGAAATACTCCACCATACTGTACATGTAACTTAAAAAAATGAAAGAGAACTTACAATGATCCTTTCACTTATCTGTAAGATTTAAGCAATGGTCTCTTTTTATACACCTGAAAAATTCAAGCACCTCAAATGGGATTTGAATCCAAGACCTCTGCAATGCCGGTGCTATGGTCTACCAACTGAGCTGTACTGCTATATGAAGCCACACAGTTGGGAGCAGGTCAGTTTGTTAGACTCATGTTTTCCTGTGAAGGGACGTGTTGAAAGATATGTATATATTTTGAAGTGTGGGCTATAGCCAAAAGACAGATCCTTACACTTGTCTGGGCAATATAGGCAACTGTCTCTTTGAGCCAAGTTAAAAATTCAGGTGGCTCCAACGGAATTCAAATCCCACCCTTCAAATATATACATTTCTTTCATACATGTAACTTTATAATATTACAGTATAATTTTATGCAAAATGCTGCTCTACAGGAACAAGGAATTGTGAACTTAAAGGGAACTGCTCAAAAGGTGAAGCGAACACCAGACAGAAAATCTTGACATTAACCTTGCATACTTGTGGGGAAAACAACATTAACATTATTCTACTAAACTACAAAACTGTAATCGAGACAAACTGAAAAGGTAACAGAAAATGACAAGATAAACCTTAAATACTTGAAAGGCACAACATAACAAGGCTGCTGCCTGAGAAAATTTTCCAGGACCCCTTCAGGCTTCCTTCAGTAAAAATTAGTTCGGATAATAGTTGAGAGTTTTATAACGAGGATCAGAGGTGCACAGTCAGATAGTCATGAATATTGGTAATTATCAGACCATTTTCTTGCTTTGAAAAATAGTAGCAAGTCTGAAATCTCTCTGCGGTGTTCCAGGGGTAGTAAGTTCAGTTTAATTAGTCTCTCACTATAGGACATGTCTTGAGGATAGCTCTAAATGAACTTGGTTGCCCTATACTGGGCAGCTTTCAATGTTTAACTGTGTAAGGTGACCACAGGTAACTGCCACATTCCAGTTTCGGTCTCACAAGGGCACAGTACGGACGTTTTCTGATGGTAGGCTGAGACAGGTCCCAGCATATTCTTTTGATAAGGCCAAGGGTTTTGTTGTCAATTGCCAATACTGTAGTTCCGGTTGTCAGCTGCAGAGGGTGACTTCTTCTTGAGGATTAGAAGAACCTTACATTTAGTCGTGTTGAACTCCATAGCCCAGTCCTACCTCCAGTTGTTGAGGGAGTCTATGGGCATTTGGCATGCCCATGGCTCGATATAAAATGGAGTTGTCACAATGAGAGCAATATGTAGAGTTGGAACAGATGTAATCAGGCACGTCAATTATGTAAGAAACGATCAAGAGAGGACCAAGGATTGACCCTTGTGGCACGCCTGACCTGACGTCACTGGCAACTGATCGGAGAAAGACCCTTTACAGACAACTCTTTGGTGCCTGCCAGTAAGATAACTGCGGAACCATGAAAGCAGCCCATGAGGCCATAATGTTCAAGCTTCGATAGAAGCAATTTGGGAGATACCTGGTCAAAGGCTTTGAATAAGTCAAGATAGATTGCATTGACCTATTTACCACTAGCAACAGTGTCTAATATGCCGTGATAAACCTCCAAGAGTTGTGTTATGTTATGTAGATGCATGGTCATGAACCATGACACAATGGTGTCTGTCAGATAAATAGCTAGCAAGCCAGGCCAGGAGTTCGAAGTTTAATATTTTGTAGACTGCTCTCAGTCCCTTCTGAGTTAGTCGAACTGCCCGCTTTGGCCACGCAAGAGAGAGAGAGAGAGAGAGAGAGAGCGAGAGAGAGAGAGAGAGAGAGAGATAAAGGGACTGCACAATCTTCTGTAAGCGACCTGTTCAGAACTTCAGAATCTGCTAATCTAATTGGTGAAAGTGATGACAGATAGTTCCGCCTCTTTTATTGCTAATGTAAATAAACACTAAACCGCATGGGAACATTTATCCTCATGTCAAATTCAATCAAGTACACATATATTCAGAAAAGAAACCGCAGAAAAACTACTGTATTTAATTTTATTTAATTTTGTGTTGGAGTGTTATGGTAAGTTTCGACGGCCGTGTGATGTTCATCTACAAATATCATGGACAAATTCTTGTTTAGAATGGATGACTCAACATCTATCACTAAATCAGTGAAGTCAGAAGACAGAGCTTGTTCTGCAGAAAAGATGACTCCATACTTGTTTGATATGGAAGCCATCGATCGGAGAAAGACACAATGAAACGGTCGGCCATCTGCCTTGCGAGTTCTCCCGAATAGCGTGGTATTTTCTTGCACGTAGTGGAGAAATCAGTGTTGAGGTGATTGGTCGTAAACGACATTGTAAGCAGCTGTGCCGAGGAATGGAGATTCCATGCCAGTTAGAGTTTAACTGCGCAAACAAAGTGCAAATGAAACGCTTGAAAGAGCTACTTGCGAGCAAGATTCGGGTTTAGAATCTGAAGATGCAAACAAACAGCTCCTTTTGGAGACACCACTTCTAACCACCCAAAGCAGTAAACAACAACAGGTTTCAATATGTCTAATGTTTAGTTACTGAAGGTTTTCAGTTCAATTTGTGACCCCTACAAGCAAGTTTACTCCCTTTGAAAGCAATAGTCTCGTGTATAAGCTGCAGCTGCGATTTTTGCCCCAAAACTTAAGCAAAAAGATGCTTATACACAAGTCTTTACGGTAAGTCTCTTGAGAGCTGATGGGATGAACATGGTTAAGGTTCTAGGTTTCCCTTGTTGTGTAACTTTCCGCAAGTTAACGGAATGTTGAATGTTGAGGCAAATGGCCAACCAGTAGAGTTGAGTGCAATGGCCACCAGACATACAGAATAATGCGTCAACAACAATGAAGAGCAATACATCATGTGTCAGTTTTCCATATTTGGGAATCACATTGCGACCCAGTCTCTGTGCGCTACCAGGAGGTAACGCAATGAAAGCCCTTAGCAATATTGAACGGGCATGACTATTTCGGGGTTATGGGGTGGGTACAATAGCTGAAACAACCCAAATCTTTACAAAAATGCTAACCTTAGGGCTAAACAGTATCTAAAGCATAGTGATTAGGACTAAGGTTAACATTTTTGTAAAGGTTTGGCGGTAGAGCATTTTTGGTATGTGCTCCTAAGCTATGGAATGAACTGCCTTTTCAGTTGCGCATGTCGTCAAATTTACAAGCATTTAAATCAGGACTGAAGACGATTCTTTTTAAAATGGCCTATCTTTGGATGCGCATTTGCTTTATTATCTTGCATACTTTTCTGTATTTTCTTTTGTTTCCTATTTTTTGTAGTGCAAGATGTAACTTGTTAATATTTTAAAATTATATTTAACAAATAGATTCCATGTTGCCGTGCGTCTGTTCAGTAATAGATCACAGATGACGTCAAAATGTGGTAAGAACAAAAAAGTGTTCGCATAAAAGCTGATGGTGGCATCAATCGTGCGTCTGTACTCTAATAGATCATAGGCAAGAACCAATAAAAATGCGAGAATAACTTGGGTTATTATAAAAAAAATTATAGAAATTAGAATAGTAGAATGAAATTGTAAAAATTGTTTTAGAGTTAGTATAAGGTTTAAAATTGTAAAGCGCTATGAATAATTAGTATTAATAGCCCTATAGAAATGAATTATATTATTACTATTATTATTATTATTGGGTTGTTTCAGATATTATACCCTTCACCCCCAACCTCCCCCCCCCCCCCCCCCGAAATAGTCATGCCGTACTGAACATGTTTACAAGTTAACCCATTGACTCCCATGTCAGCCTGAACTGGCAATACTTAGTTTTTTTGCTCTGTCTAACGCCAGACGATTTTACTTGTCAATGGGGAACCCCTGGGAGTCAATGAGTTAAAAAGTGGTTTATTTGTGGAATTTGCTTAGCTGCCCTTCTCTCCAACCATATCGCTTTTTTCATTGTTTAATCTCCAGCTGGGGTCAAATTTACAAGAAAGTAAGGATGAATCAATTTGTGATAAGTTAGGTGCCCGTTCAGGCGACTCGTTCAGAAATTTGGTCGCCCACACTCACAAATAAGGTGCCTCAGGAAACCCGGGTGACCGTTAGGAAGCAGCCTTGCATACTATGTTACACTAGCTACTAAACTAACGTCATTCCCCATGGACAACGAAACTGACAAAGATATTCTTGAACAAAAAAGGGCAACATAATTAAGACATCATCATCATCTTTGTTGAACATTTTTAAATGCACACACTCAAGAGAAAAACACTCACACCAGAGGTTTTTGAAGTCTTCCACCAAATTCCCCAACAACTGACCCCAATGTACATTCCACTGCTCCTTGGAAATCCTGCCAAAAATCAGTCAAGTTATAAAAAAGGCAAAAAAAATTCCTAAAGGTACAGAAAATCACCAAAACACCATACATACATATGAAACAAAAGGTACATAATATTTTGTTTGTTTCGTGTAAAAGTTATACAGGACCAAATGTAAGGTGGCCATATACACTTGTTTCCACAAAAATTAAAGTGACGATTAATTTCTTTTAAAGTACAGTACAAACAGAAATTTCAGGAATCCATAGGCCATTCTGGAATTGCGCAGGGAACTGGGGCGACTTTCAAATTTGAACCAATTGATAAATTGACACCACCACATGAAAGATAACATTGAGATTGGCCACCTGCCCAAGTTTGATGCTTTTAGGTCGAACAGACACCAAGTTACGGACCTTTAAACATACCGGTAGTTAAAACTCCGCTCTCTGAGGCTGCATTCCCCAAAACCATACAAACTCTTAAAACATTTTATCACATTTGGAATAACTGGAA
>OX421456.1:1397500-1442500 GCA_949126865.1 Montipora capitata | reverse complement strand
ATAAGCTGGAGGTGCAGAAGACGCCATTTTGGAAGAATAGAACCACTGGAGGACCCACTGGAGGATATCGAGGTCCGCGGTGTCGATATCGAGTAACAAGAACTTGAGTGGCGTGACCAAATGCGCGCGCAAACGAGGAAATTGTTGAGTTCCCGCTGCGCGCAATCGAGGAAACAGTCTGCTAAGGAAGCAAAATGTTTCTGGACAAACGGGGAAACATTTGCTTCTGCAACAACGTTTCGGCAACATTACTTGGCAAGATTTCCGCACTGGTCCCTACTCATTATGCATACGCTCCTTTGTTTCAAGAAGACAATAGCGATAACAATAGACGTCCTTTGGGAGTGTGGTGCTTTGTTCTTTATTCTTAGAGGTGCTTTGTCTGGGGACAGTTTCTCGAACGTCCCGATAACTTTTCAGGCCCGAAAAGCCATTTGTGAAACTGCCAACCTCTTGTTTTGGGAAGCTGATCTTTTACCTTGTTTAACAAAAAGAAAAATGACTGTGAAGTTTGAAGACTTAAATCCTTTCTGTTCTTGAGATACAAAGGGAATTGTGACACCCGAGAATGGCCCGTAAAGTTTCGGGACGTTCGAGAAACGGGCCCGTGGTTCGACTGACAACCATATTTGGTAAAACACGGGACCAAAACAGAAAATGCCTAAAAAATCAACGAATATACAGTGTCTTTAACAAATTTTAACCCAACAAACAGTATGAGAACATAATAACACAAAATCTGTAGCATGGATTTTTTTTTTCAAATATTATTTCTCAAAAACATTATGACGCCATAAGGCCTTCCTTTGATACACTTTTCAAACTGTCAGTTCTAATTTTTGTCCAAATAGAAATTCCAAGCTACAGTTTACGAAAAATGATGGGACGGTTCCCATCTGGTGAAGAAACCGCCTCTTCCTTTACGCTTGGTAGAGGACTGGGACTAGTGTCACATTACCATTTAAAAGTCACTATGCAACCTTTTCGTAGAATATATTTTCCGCTTTCTCGGAATCGCAGGAAGTTGTGGATGTTCATAGTCATAAAAAGTCGAAATGTAATCAATTGAGTTTTTCAGTTTGTACTTACAATCGTGTGATCCAAATGTCAATAGGTTTTGAGGTAGGGTAACTATCGAACAGATTTTTCAGGTACTTTAATTTGCACTTTTGTATCGTACAAAATTGGCCTTTTTTATATTAGAGACTCATAATCCGTCCAGACGAATTTGGCAAACATGTTTTCTGAATTCGTTAAAAGCTGGCACAAGACGCATAATGCGTCTGGACAAACTATCCAGTTTAGTGCGTCTTCGAAAAAAATTGGATATAGTTCGTCCAGACGCATAATGCTTCTTTTGCCCGTCTTTATACTAGACGACTTTACGACACGCAGAAAAAATGTTTGCCCAAGTTCGTCCCAGACGAATTATGCGTCTGAAGTATAATTGAAACGGCCAACGTTATCAAGAAGGAAGTACTTTTCAACTTCACAAAGTTTGCAACACTTTCGTTTACTAACTCCACATTCCCTTGTGTCTCTGCAGAATGTAATACTGCACGCTCGATTCGCGAATAATGCTATGGGAATGCTATGTAGTACTCTGCCAGCAGTCAGCAGAGCCTGGAGAGGCTCTGTTCTCAGGGTGGCTATGACCTCAATCACTATTATGAAACATAAACCCTATCATTGAAGTATTGAGCGACGGGCAAATTTGGGGTTGCAACAAGTGCAAAATTTTTGCAATTAAAGAATACCCTGTGTGTGTGTGTGTAGATCCTGTTAGGGAATTCACCCCAGAAGTAAATCGAATTTTGTCGGTTCGAAACGGAAGTGAAACGAATGTCGAAAGAGACGAAGGGAAAGACAAGTAGAACATGAGCCGTGAACCCCGGGCCGTGAACTCCAATATAAAGGACTACAGGCCTAAACTTTAATTTGCATTTGCATTAAGGAAACGTGGGAGCATGACTGAACAACACTCTGGAACTACAATGGAAGAAGATTGTATAAGACTGCTTGAATTCGCCTGAGGTGAGCGTTAAGGAAAAAAAAAACAACAGCTTCCTTTTTGTAGCTGTCAAAAAGTTATCATTTTGACCACTGGTGATCACGGCTTGTTTCAAACACTATAAATGACAGGTCCTACTTCAAAACCAACGAATCAGATGTACAACGTACACTTTCCTATTCAATAACGTTTTTGTAATTTGATGTACTATTGAATGCTCCTGCTCGGGCTAACGCTGGATAAGAAACAACAAAAATTCTGGCTTTCACGACTCAAAGCTTTGATTTATTCGTTCCAGGCCTTCAATTCGTGCTTTTGATCAAATTTGAAAATACGATGGCTTACAGTTCCCATCTCCTGACTCTTCACTGCACTAAATGCAACACCCAATTGGCAACTTCTGATATGATAATGTTGGCTACAGTTCCTCCTTCACAGACACACGTATCCATACGGAAAGAAAAAGAAGATGAGGCATTTGAGAGAATTAGGAAGATCCCCAACTCGAGCCCCAAGAAAGTTGCGTTTTGCCCATACAGAATTCTCTGTAAACAGTGCAATGATCACGTGGGTTCGATCAGCATCGTCGAAGAAAACTCGTTGATTTGTTTCAAGATTGAAAACGTGCATTTTAAACGGGGATACGAAGAAATCAAAGGGAAAAAGCTAAAACACATAAAAGATAAGATAACACAGTATGGACTTGAAGTTGTTAATGTCTCACAGCTTAGAAACGAGTTTCCACAAGGAGCGAACACTGCGAGAAAATCTCTACAACCACTTATCTACAGCGACACACACTTTACGGACCATGAAATTTTGTCTTTGACGAAAGATCCCCCACGACAATATCAACGAGAGCTCTTCTTACAAGCCTTGCAGAGAAATACGTTGGTGTACCTTCCCACGGGTTCAGGTAAGACCTTGATCGCAGCGATGGTACTAAGTTGTATGAAGAAACTTAATCCTGACAAACTGATGGTGTTACTCGTGGACCGAATCCCACTGGTTTACCAACAGAGTGACTACATCAGGTACCAAGTACCGGATTTGAGAGTGGAGATACTGGCTGGAGACATAGGGCGTTTCCCGGGGGATAAGTCCCGCTGGATAGCAACCGTCCAGGCGCTGAGTGAAAACAAGATTGACTTGTTGGTGATGACAAGTCAGATCCTGTTAAATCTGATGGCTGACGATTGTCCCGTACTGCGCATGTCTGATATATCTGTGATGGTCTTCGATGAGGCGCATCACTGCTTGGGTAATCACAGCTACAACCAGATCATGAGAGATTTCTACAAAAAAACTAGTGACAGGTATAAGCCCCTCGTGTTGGCGCTGACTGCATCTCCCGCTGGCACAGATAAACTTGACACCACAATAACTAACCTTGAGACTTTGCTTTCCAATCTGTGCGCATGCGCACGTATGCCAGTGCAGTCCAGGGACTTGGAATTGTACTGGAATCGACCTGAAACGTCGTACCACGTGGTTCCCTTGAACACAAAGCAAATACAACTGCAATCAGATATCGAGTTGTACCTCGATTCCTTGACAAGGATGATCGAGGACGAAGTGGGAAACAGAGGGGCGTTGGATGCATCACGACCTCGGGTGCTGTCTCAATTTTACCGCGGAGCGCTGCGAAAATTAATTGAACGTTGTCATGGTGACAAGAATAGAGTCAAAGGCTTAGCGTTGGCTGAACATGCCATGCACATGCTCAGTGTCGTTGAGTTAAACAACATTTTAGGCAACGACTATGCTGTAGAATGCATCGAAGAATGCATCAGACAACTGCAAACTGCAACCTCTCCAATGGAAAAACTAAAAAAAGCGCTTATCGGTTCTTTCGAGCCACTGAAGGCTCTAGAGTCATCCATCAGAGAACTCAGGCAAGTCTCAAATGTTTTCACTGCAAGTGACAGGTATCAACACTTAGTAGCAGAGCTTCATACATTTGCCAGGCAAGTGGAAAGAGACGGAAGTTCGCGAAGTATTATCTTCGTCAAAATGCGCAAGACTGCTTATAAACTTTGTGAGCGCCTAAGACAAGAAAAGAAAATTTGTGAAAGACTCAACCCAGCCTTCCTGGTTGGCCATGGGCAGGGCAGTGATGGAATGGATTGGAGAGGAGAGCAGGAGGAAATCCTTAAGAAATTCAGATCAGGCCAAGTCAAACTTATTGTGAGCACGAGTGTGTTGGAGGAGGGACTGGACGTACCAGCTTGTAACCAGATCATCCGGTTTGACAGCGCACTTACTTTACGCGCGCTTGTTCAGGGTCGCGGGCGAGCCTCTCGGCGTCCCGATAGCAGTTTTGTTGTCATATGCAGCGACACTACGGAACAACTGAGCGCATATGATGCTATCAGGAAAGAAGAGAACATGGAAGAGGCCATGCGCTTGCAGCAAAGGAACGTCAACAATTGGGTTTCATCCCAAGCAGTGTCTTTTGGTTGTCAGGTGAAAAAACCTGATCTCAGCTCAGCTCCAATTGAGGAAATTGCAGAATGCATGGAAACCCGGCGGACGGAAGCTGAAGATCATGACATAAAAAACGATTACAGCGAGGAGACACTGACAATCAACGAGAGAGGAGAAAGTTTGGCGTCTGGAGGACCGAGGAAAAGAAGGAAAAACTACGTTCCAAGTGTTAGCATCGCAGTTCACAACGTCGTCTTTGGAACAAAAAGTAAAGAAGTTGGCCTTTTGACTGAATATTTCGAGAAGCACTTTGAAGTTAAGTCTTTTAAAATCGAAAGTGGTGAGGTGACCGAGACAAAGAATGGCACTTCGGAGAGAGCACTTACATTTAGAGTTGTACGCATTCAGTTGGAACCATCTGAGCACGGAAAGTTTAGCAGCAAAGACAAATTCTTCGGCTACGTTGCAGAGTCTTGGTGTTCTCGGCAAAGGGCATTGTTATCCCAGACAGACAAACTATGGCTTCGTTGTGACGACAAATCACAGAAACGAAAGTCGTTCAAGCCAGTGCTGGTGATTAAACCAGAAGCAATGACCCTAGGATACTTTGTGAACGAAGCGCGATTCTGCCTCCATTGGCCAGTTGTCAATTCCAAACTTGAAAATATCAGAATTTCTTTCGAGCATGATCTCCGAACAATGTTGATCTGCTTCACGGTGCCAAACCCAAGAAGTAAATTTACGGCAGACCTGTACAAAGTTCAAATTCGCTACAGTGAGATTCGAGAATACATCTTGGTTGATAGACCAAGATCATCTGAGACATATGACTTGTATCTGACATTGAGGCACCCTCCTCGCATGTTCAAAGCTAAGAGTTTTGTGAAAAAAGACCAAGATGTCGATGATGAGAATAACGACTTTGAAGATTGGTACTTTGACGAAGACGAGTACGATTCTGACTTAGATCGTGGTTACACTGACGAGTTTAAGAGTGAGTCCGAAGAAAGCGACGCTTCTGAAGATGCAGATAAAAACGAAGAGGAAAATCGGGAGAAGTCCGACAATGAAACTCTTCTTACAAGTTCGGACATCGCAAGTATTGATGACGTCGTCAACTGGGAGCGAGTTATTGAAATAGAGGACAGCGGAGAATCGTTTGGTTCATGTTGCACCTTCAATTTCACTTTCAAGGCTGGCGAATGGAATGAATTAAAGGAAATGCTTGTGGTCATTGCCAAATACGACAAGAAAGTCTTTTATGTATCGATGAGCAAATCCCGTGCAAGGTTACCAGAGGTTTCCATCCCTCGAGAACTACCTTTCGAAGTCAAATACGCCACACAATGTGTCCTACATTCTTATCCTTTCATCAGAGGAAGAATTACCTCCAAGTTCAACAGATTACTTAGCAGCAAGCCCAAGAAAGTGGTACTTGCGGCTTTGACGAGACTCGGGTCAATTCTTGATCGGAATGGTTTCTGTGATCCAGAAGCAAAGTTTGAAAGTCTTCTTGAAGAAACAATCGACAGTGCATGGGAAATCAAAAAACACCTCCTTCCCACTCAGTGTACCATGATGAAGCGGATGGTCATCACGCCCACGCGTCTACTGTTTTTTACGCCGGAGGTAATGTCAAAGAATCGCGTGCTCAGGCAGTTCAACACTGATCAATTTCTGTGCGTCAATGTTCGTGATGAGGACTTCTCGAGGCTTTCATCAGCAGCTGGAGCTATTGACAAGATTCTGGAGCGCCTTCAAAGCACTTTGGACAATGGTGTGATTGTAGGCGGGGAATCGTTTCTTTATCTCGGTTCATCAAACAGTCAACTTCGTAACCACGGCTGCTGGTTTGTTCGACCCAGTCCACACCCAGAGGAGATTCGAGAATGGATGGGAGACTTCAAATCGATAAGGTAATTAAGGCAATCAGGGCCGCGTTTTTTGAAGCTACAGTAGGCAAGAGCTTAATCGGGTTAAAACCGTGACATCGGATATTGGTTGGATTTCATCGGCCTATAACACCCTTCCAAAAAACTCGGCCTTGCATGGGGTGCGTTTCTCGAAAGTCCCGAAAAAAAAATTGTGAAATTACGGTCCATTTGTTGTAAAGAATATTGTGCTTTTTTAGCCCAGTTAAAGAATAAATGCATTTACTGACATGGGTAAACTTCAGAAAAATCTGAGTGCTTCTAACAGGGAGTCAACCTACGACCTTTCGATCACAAGATCTGCATGGTTCATTGGTAAGACTTACAACTGAAGTAATTACTGGATAGTGCTTGCGGTCACATTAAGGAGTTAACACTAGTGTTAAGGACGGTGCCTACTAATTAAAGATATTTTTGCCCCGGTGTGTGATTATGCAGGAAATGTAGATCTTAACAGGTGTTATTGAAATCCAAAAAGAAAATTGGGGGTAACCACGCATTTTTCAAAGATAATTCATGAATAATCTTTGTCAAAAGCTTTAAAATACAAAGCAATGTATGGCGTTCTTTCTCAAATTGAAGCTTAATTATCTCTCAAAAATGCATGGTTACCCCCAATTTTCTTTTTGGATAACAAGAGTACTTACTAAGATCTACTTTTTCCGGATAGTTTTAAACCGCGCAAAAGTAGCCCTGTATTAGTAAGCATCACCGATAGGAAATCCGAGTACCTCGAGATGCTCAGAACGTGTGCGCAATAACAATAGTAGGCACCGTCCTTAAATCAAGTTTTTTTGTTCAGTGTTCCCCTAGGGATTCAAAACAACAGAGAGTTGACACTAGAGTAGTGTCAACACCAGTGTTATACTGTTTCTCTCAAGTGTAACAACAACCAATGTTGGTATTTATTAACTAGTTAAATCGTTCAGAGGGGCTCCGGTTTTTCCCGAGTATACCCGAGTTTGTCTTCGGAGAACTCCACTAACCGTTGGATGTAGGGAGATGAATAAACGCCTTTGTTGTTATTTACCACTCTTATTCATCAGAAATTGCGTCTTTTATTACTTAATAGATGCGTAGGTACTTTCATGGCACGCATGGGGCAGTGTTTTTCCACATCCATGGACGCGGTCGGTATCGATGTCAATGAAGGAACATCGTGGGAAATGGTCGACGACATAGAAACACCAGACGAAAGTTACTGCTTTTCAGATGGCGTCGGAAGGATCTCTGATTCCCTTGCGCAAAAGGTACAAAAACGAAACATTGGTCTTATCCAAAACCTCCTCTCACAAGGCACCCGCTTCACATTGATGCTACATTGCTCAACGATAATTGATAATTGAAACCGAACAAACGAAATTCTTTGTTTTCCTTGGTTTCCATGTAACCAATGTGCCCATCGCATGACGAGGCTATTACAGTGCAGTCGGCGCGGGCAGACATCCCCCATAAGTGAACATCCATCAGAGCTCCAAGAAAGATCCCAATTAAGGTGGCTCTGACCAGTTTCAACACTTTAGAAGAGACACTCTCTTTAGAAAGATTGGCGCTACACGCTGTATCACGTAACAGCAATGTCATGGAACGATATGAAACACCGATTACTGCTGAACTATATGCGGTCATGCGGTCAAACTGGTTTGAGCAACCTTAAAGCAACCACTTGATTCAGATACTCCAGCCAAAAGTTCAGTGTTAACACCCCTAGTTAGATCTTAGACGAACTTTCATTGCTGCTTTGACGATAAATCTGGAGGCTCTTCGCTGTATCCTCAGCCATGTGAAATGGCTGGCAACCTACTGAAGGACCCAATCAAAAACTGCAATAAATGCGATTGCACTCAGGAATAATGGAAAGACAATTATTGCGCCTCACTATTAAGTAATGTTTAAAAAACGAGCAGCAGTGTTTTATTGGGGCTTAAAAACATGAGGCGTAGCTTGATAGGAATTTTGAAATGTCGCCTCCATTAGGACATTTCCGAGTTCATGTCTGCTTCCTCTTCAAAGCGAGTCGAAGCGAGTGCGAAGTTTTTCTTGTGAAAATTAGCTCTCAATCATACGTAAAGTAGAACAAATTACGATCACAAAAACTTCGCACTCAGACTCGCTTTGAAGAGGAGGCAGACATGAACTCGGTAATGGCCTATCGATGGCGAAGAAATCTGGTTCAATGTCAGAATAAATTTTCTCTAATTGGTGCATGGGTTGAAACTGACTAACTTTGATAAATTTGAAATGCATTTGTTTTCGCAGGTTGCCAAAGAGATTTCGCTTGACTTCCTTCCATCTGCAATCCAAATCCGATTTGCCGGTTGCAAAGGAGTTCTGACATTAGATCCCACACTCCCAGATAAGACAGCGGTATTCCGTCCGAGCATGCGTAAATTTGAGAGTCCTCACCGCCGCCTTGAAGTACTGCAGACATCTCGTCCCCAGGCTGTTTTCCTAAATCACCAGCTCATTATGCTGTTGTCAAACCTCGGTGTCCCAGATGAAGTGTTTATGAGTTTGCAGCGTGCGATGTTGGACAAGCTGGCGGGTAAGAAAATGACTTTCAGGATGCAGTTGGTGAAAAGGTTGGCAAATCGTGCACTATCCAACAACAAAATGTTCCCCAATTAAACAAAAAAGCTTTTTGTAGCCAGCCCTCTTCCCACCCGCATATGGGGTGTAGACAGTAAACCTAGTATATGTGTAAGTACCAACTTGGAACTGCCTGCTGGTCACTCAAAGGCCTCTTAGTAATCCTTGTTCGAGTGGTTTCAATTAAATATTGAAAACACTTAAACATTGCAACCAAGCACGGTAAATGCAAGCGCCACATTTTTAATTCGATCAGAGGCATGAGCAAATTGAATTGTGACTTCCCCGTCAGTGCGCGCTTTCCTTTCCGCGTTTAGCTTTATTCTTAGGTTTCACTCGCGTAATCAACAGCGATGTTTTTCAACGAAAACAAAAGAAAGTTTGCATAACAATAGAGTTCAATTCGCGGAGGATTGGATCGGGACTCCATCATGGACGCCGTTTCAATCTTTGGGGACTCCATCATGGCGGACGTGACGTCGTGTGAAAACCAAGAAGTGCTATAATCGGATATTCCTAAATCAGAATGCACTATACAAGGAGTTCAACTAGATAGCTGTACCACACAGGACAGACCACAACACCTGGAACTCCATGCCCTTCTCTTTGTGAATAGTGCGTGGCTTCCTTTATGTCCCAAAGGATTATGAACATTGAACGGTTGTGAGACGGGGTCTACGGTTTGTCGTCCTTATCCGAGAAGACTAGAGAGTCTAACCAGATGTCAAAGGGATAGAGGGGATAGTTTCTAAAGAAACTGTGGTGCTGCGTCGGTGGGGAAGTAGTACACAAAAATTTGGTTTTATCAACGGAGTTGATAATGTAAATTGACCACCGTACAGGGATTAAAAGAGCTGACGTTTCGAGCGTTAGCCCTTCGTCAGAGCGAATCGAGGAATTATGGGTTGTGTGTAGTTTTTATAGTAGAGTAGGAGCTACGCTATTGGTGGTAACATGGCAACGTGAAACTCACGTTGAACTCACGCCCTCCGGTTCTCGCACAGTAGTCCGATGCTCAACCAACTGAGCCAACACGTCAGTCAGCGGTGACCGATTAACGTTGGTTATGATTTGCTGTATGGTTTGATTCTCCCGACTGGAGAAAGTGATTCCCTTAATTCTGCGGCACTCAATTAAAATCTGCTCTTGATTGATATCTGTTTTGCTCTTCTTCGCCAGGAATGCTGGTCAATGAACGACTGGGTACTCTGCAGTTGGCGTCAGGAGCAAAAACAGGCATTGCTTATAAGCGCCTGTCAGAAGCAGGGTTACAGCTGACCACCGAACCATTTTTCAAGTCTTTACTCGTTGCATTGTACAAGGAGCGTATGCAGAATCTACTCAGCAGAGCCCGTATTCTCCTGCCGACAGCAGAAGCACGCCTTATGATTGGTGTCATGGATGAAACGGGAACTTTAGAACCAGGCCAGGTGAGAGTTCCAGAACAATTAATCGAAACTCAGTAGCTTCATAAATCAAGAAACCTACTAAGTAGATGGTTCTCAAATGAAACCACGTTGTCTCGCAGTGATGAGCGCAAATTTCTATTGCGTCGAGAAGCCTGAAAATTTTTCAGGACTTCAACGGGATTTGAACCCGCGACCTCGCGATACCGGTGCGATGCTCTAACCAACTGAGCTATGAAGCCACTGACGTTGGGAGCTGGTCACTTCTGAGTTAACAACTTCCCGTGATAAGTAATTATTGAGTGAAAGATATATATGAAATACATCATATATCACTGCGAGACAACGTGGTTTCATTTGATTTCATACCCGCAGTGCAATATATGATGTATTTCATATATATCTTTCACTCAATAGATGGTTCTCGTTCGACTTTATCTTCTCCATTTCATTGCATGTTTTAAATGCTGGATTTAAAACCCTTCGCAGGTGTTTGTGCAATATTCTATGACCTCGAACGACCCCGATCGTTACATGGATTTCAGCAAAAGCTCAATTCAGATCCTGACAGGACCGGTGGTGGTGACGAGAAATCCCTGTCTACACCCGGGAGATGTAAGACAGCTGACCGCTGTATCTGTGCCTCAGCTTGCTCATTTGGTTGACTGTGTTGTGTTCCCGAATCATGGACCTCGGCCACATCCCAGTGAGATGGCAGGTACAAAAATACTCCGTTAGTCGCAACTGTCAGAAAACTCTTACAATGACTGCAAAATTCTCACGCGTTCATTGGCTAATTGAATTTCGTCATAACATTGTCAAAGTAGTCTGCGGAAAGCTACTTTGACAATGTTATGTCGAAATTCATGATCAATAGAGTGGTTTTCAATTGAGTGTCGAAAGTAATTAGTGAATTACTTTGGTTTATGATTACTTCACTCAGTGATTGGTTCAAAGTTCTCGCGCCACTTTTTCAACCAATCAGAAGTGAAACCAAAACCAATCGTGGCTCGCGCGTGCACATTTTCCCGCGCTTTGTGTCGGCTACGTGTAATTACTTCGAGTTTTGATTGGTTTGCCGGATTGTCTCAGTCCTTTCTGATTGGCCAAAGTAATTACTTTGGTTTTGGTTTTACGACACTCAATTGAAACTCGCTCTATGACGAAATTCATGATCAATAACAGGAGAGAAGCATGAAAAACTGACATCAATTTGTTAAATTGATGATATTTTGCATCTGACGTCACGGCAGCCATGTTGGTGAACAGAACAATGCAATAAAATGTCTTTTGGGAATTTGATGCTATTATTATGCAAAACTTGTGGGGCCATTTTCTGTCGTTTTATAGTACATCAACATACTCGTCTCATTACGCGGATGCAAACCAAGAATTACCAGTGCTGAGAGCGTAATGGGTTGTGGGAGCAAAGTGCAAAAGCATTAGTATAGTTGTGATAAGGGATGAGTTGTTTAGTCATGCGCAGTGAAAACATAGATGTGTTTTCTCGTTTGTTGCCGTTGACGTAAGTGCGGCGCACTTTGTTTACCAACAGTTTCAAAACGAGAGGAGTTATGACTTAGAATTATTTTAACTACACCAAGATTCTTTTTCTGTTTTTAGGCGGTGACCTCGATGGCGATCTGTACTTTGTTTGCTGGATGAAGGACCTTCTCCCCAAGAGAAAGTTATATCCGCCAATGAATTACGAAGCGCCTCCCAAAAAGGAGTTGAGGGAACCAATCACAGTCCGACACATGACCGAGTTTGTTGCAGAATATATCCGGTATGACCAGCTTGGCGTGATTGATAATGCGCATAAAGCTCAAGCCGACTGTCAGGAGGGAGGAGTGGAATCGCCACTTTGCCTTGACTTAGCGGATCGTCACTCTAGAGCTGTCGACGCCCCGAAGACGGGCGACTGGCCTGAAATGCCGAAAGAAGCCAAGGTTACAGTTTTTCCTGATTTCATGATGAAATCCGACAAACCAAGCTATCCATCGGACAAAGTCCTTGGAAAGTTGTACCGAGAGTGCAGAGCGTTTAAAGAAAGTATTGCGAGGGACATCCCGCTTAAGAACCCGCACATTGAAGCGGGATTACTGGTTCCAGGCTTTCAGGGGTACCAACAGGAGGCGAGGGAAGCTTATGAGGAGTATTCCAGTCAGGTATAAAGAATGCTTATGTTTGAGCGAGTTTCAATCGAGTGTCGTAAAACCAAAACCAAAGTAATTACTTTGGCCAATCAAAAAGGACGGAGACAATCCAGTAAACCAATCAAAACTCGAAGTAATTACACGCAGCCGACACAAAGCGCGGGAAAATGTGCACGCAAGCCACTATTGGTTTTGGTTTCAGTTCTGATTGGATGAAAAAATGGCGCAAGAACTTTGAACCAATCACTGAGTGAAGTAATGCAAAACCAAAGCAATTCGCTAATTACTTTCGACACTCAACTGAAAACCATAATTGCCAATACCACAAAATAATTGCGACTTATCCGTCACGATCACCTGGCATAGATTTATACACAAGCCAAACGGAAAGAACTAAACGATTTAATCGTCAGTAATACCGCCGTTTTTCGTAACTCTGCCGAATCGCACCTTCAGTTCAGTTAAAACGCCAACGATTAAACTGCCTTTTTCGGTTTCGCCAACCAGTTCGAAAAGTAGAGTGTCGAGGGCGCTTTCCATTCAACGAAAATCTCAGTTTAAAAGTTAATAAGTTCTACATGATTAACGAAAACGACCCAAGCCATCATGCGTCCGCGAAATTTTAAAGCCAAAGAGTGTCACGTGGGCTTGACGAGAGCATGTGATAAGGGAACAACAATTTGATAAAATGAAATGCAACATTTCAGTCCGACTACTCCCCTCATTTAACTCGTTGGGACAAATAGGTTCCTTTTATCTCGTTTATTCCTATTTGCCGGGTTTGCAAGAACGGCGGACGTTCTATCTTCTTTCCCCACAGCAATGCTAACTCAATCAGAGGTTAACTCAATCAGTTCCAAAGGAAAGTGCCCGCAAAACAAATTTTATTTTAATGGTGTACATCCAATGTTAGGATCACCTCAGTGTATTGCTTATTTCTTCTTCTCAGCTCCAGACGTTAATGAATCTGTATGGTATTGAAACTGAAGGCGAACTCGTCTCGGGTTGTTTTGTAAAGCTTCATTCTCGCCTTGGAAGAGAAAAAGTAGAGATCGCTGAAATCATTCGCAGAATTCTAACCAAGATACGCGAAAACTGTCGAGAGAAGTTCTTCGAGGAATTTGATGATTTCTCCGACAATGAAGTCTCCAAAAAAATGCAACAGAAGGCTTCGGCATGGTATTACGTTGCATATAGTTACAGAAACATCAACAATGTGACAGAAAAAAACCAAGAGGACCCCCCTCAAACGCAGTTTTTGAGCTTTCCATGGCTGGTGGATGACGTCATGCTTACAATCAGACTAAACTATGCCTCACAGGAGCAAGAATCACAGAGTGTAGTCACTTCGATAAGTGAAAGCGTTTTTAACGTCTTTGAACAGGAACGAGATGTGCTGTTACATGGATTTGAAGGAAGACTACAAATAAAGTACTCAATATGGAAAGCTATGCCTAGAGAAGCGCTTGGCATGTTTGGTTCATCAGCCTCATTTTTGTTCCGGCCAGATTCCGACCTTGACCTCTGTATTCTTTACCCCATGGTCATTGCTAACCGTGAAGAACTGGAGCGAGATGAGCAGATTGCTGTATTGAAGAAGTTTCTTCCCTTAATGAGAAAAATGTTTAAGCATGCGCGGATCGTGGAGTCTGCCAGGATACCGGTGAGTGTTTTAAGGGCCGATTTACACGGTACGATTTTTTGGCGCATGCGACAAGATTACGACAGGCCTACAACATGACTTACGACTGTCGCAGTGTTTCAAAACATGATTTTTTTTTCTGACGCACACGACAACCGTAAACGTGTCGTACGCCTGTCGTAAGCTTGTCGCATGGGACTGACAAAAATCGTACGGTGTAAATCTTCTTTCCCAGACAAGTACTGTGTCTTAAACTAACAAAAAATAACTAATTTAAGGAATCCAAATGGCCGAGTGAAAAAAAACCGTCCGCATAAATCGCATCCTCTAAATTATTCTTTCGACTTTGTGCTAATGATACCAACTAGCTTCATTTTAAGACAACACTTAGTTGAAGTTTAGCGGGCTTGCTAAGTGAAAAAGGATAATGCTTTTGCCACATAGGGTCTATTCGAAATTGTATTAATGAACAAATATTTCCATCGTAAATTTTCTGACGTCAGTTGTCCATTTACTTAAGGTGATTTAAACGCCATTTACACACAAATTCCAGGATTATGGTAAAGTGAACAACGAGGTCGTGCTGTTGGTGCGAATGTGTGATCACCATCTGCATTCGATTCCGCGGTTAAGTTAATTCCATTGTCATTGATCTCGTTCCAGGTGATCACTGGAAGCAACCCAGCTAAACGAGCAGGTATCTTGGCCAATGTCAAAGCTGATCTTACGGCATCGTGGGACGGTCTTCTCAAATCCATTGTATTGTCCAATTACATCAAGTTCTACCCAGGTCTCTTGCCACTTCTCCGTCTCCTTGTAAACTGGGGTCACGTGACAGGTCTCGCAGGACATGGTGTGGATGCAGGAATCAAGTCAACGGTCTTGGTGTTCTTAATGTTGATATTCTGCGTTGCAAAAGGTGTCATCCAGAATTTCGACTTGGAGGAAGTCTGGAACCAATGCTATGAGATTTCAACTGCGGGAAAGGTAAAGGACGGGATTTTTGTTCGACAGTGGCAAGAAGTTCTAGCAGCGTTACAGTCAAAGAAATTATTTGAGAAGGAGAAGACTGCCCCGATAACTCTCGGCGATCAGCAAATCGGCGAGATTCTGCTCACCCTCTTCCAGGACTATAACGCTACACTTGACATGGAAATGCCAGAAACCTTCGCCTATCTCCTGGGCGTGCGCAAACTAGCCGAACTGCTAGACCCAGAACACCTGCGCTTGCTAAAGGAACACATGCAAAGAGCTTTTCATCTTTTGGCACTTTATGGAGATGCTGAAGTGCTTCTCACAATTAGCGCTTCTGAGATTGACCGTGTCATTTTCCTGTCGGAGGCGCTGTCTTACACGATGGCCGGCTCAGAAAGGCACAACGCTTTCGAGCTCTCCAAGAAGACTGGTGCTAGGGTAACAATTCGCCCAAGTCTTCCTGGATCAGGATTTGGCCTCGTTCTGCAAGCAATTGGTACGGAGTCTGCTGTGGCAGCTGTTGAGCGGGCGCTAAATGCCATGGCAACGCAGGCATTGCGCAATAAGGCAGCAGTTATGTCAATGTGTTTTGTGAAGGAGGCTAAACATATGTTATTTGAAGGTATTTTCCAACAAAAATCAGTTCGTTTTCTTTGTTTATCTCTCTCGTAAGGGAAAAGGAGCTTGCACGCCGGACGTTTAACCCAGCGAACGAATTTTACCGATGATCCACCCTAGCAATGACGAAAAGACCCTAGCTATGACGAAAAGAGAGAAACCACCTTCACTCTGAGAATGACTTCCACTTACGTTGTCATAGAAGCGTCCGTCAATGTCACACTCTGTTAAAACCTTTTGGAAGTGAAACTACATTTGTCAGTTAAACTGCAATCCACAAAATTCTGGAATTAATGCTGGCCTTTAAACGCGTTTTCAAACGCGAAGGTTTTTGCGTGGTTTCAAGTCAGGACACATTTTCGATTTTCAGATAAAGAGCGAATTAGGGAACCCAAGAAGACCCGAAAACGTTCGGTGCATTCAAGACAGAAACGCGCTCCGCTGTTCTGTTCAAAACTTCCGGGGTTTTAATTCTATTTAATGGCGTTGACGTCCCCTGAAATCGTCGATTAACAGTTGCGCATTGACAATTGATTTTCAGGTTGCCTCAGTGACGATGATCGCGTAACCTTGGTACCGTACTATGGTGACCATCACTCCACCCATGACAGTCTTGCTTTGTATGTTCCGATTCTTGCAAACCCGAGGCCTGGACTTCACAGGATTGGCGCAGCGTATACTCGGCATGAGTTCTTAAGTTTCCAAGAAAGATTCCTCACTCAAGTTCAGGTAAACGAAGGAGACTTTAGAAGATCATCCAAGCGGCTTATGAATATTTCCTTCGTTGTCGTCATCGTAACAACAGGGTCTTTAAAAGGGAGGTTAAGCACGCGCGTTTTTCAGACGCGGACTGCAACCGGAAGGGAACATTTCGTGTGCCAGGGCAGTGGTGTCTCACAGCTGATTTTTACACTTACCATCTCTAATGGAGGAAACATACCTAGCAATGTAAATGTTGCTGTGTGAAGACAGGAAAAGGGAAAACAGCTCACTTCCGGTTGCCGTCCGTTTCTCAAAATAGTCGCGTGCTTAAGTTCCCCAATATTAATTAGGGAGTTTAAGCACGCGACGTTTTTGAGCCGCGGAAGGCAGCTGGAAGTGAGCTGTTTTCCCTTTTAACTTGTCTTGTCACTACCACCTTTATATTGCTAAGTATTTTCCTCCATTAGAGATGATTAGTATAAAAATCTGGGAGACATCACTGCCCAGGCACGCGAAATGTTCTCTTCCGCGCATGCTTAAGCTCCCTATTGGCTCTGCACGCCCTGCACGTGAGTTTCACATTTTGGCACATTTCTTTCCGGTTCTCGTCCTGAAAAAAACGTGAACTGACTGACTAACTTTGAGATTATGTGGAAAACGTGAGCATTCAATAGATATTCAATTTTTTTCCAATCACCGCATCATTAGCACCTAATTAACTCCAAGAATGTTGTTGCACACTTTCGACGACGAATGTTGTTGCACACTTTCCACGACGAACAACTTAGAATAATTGCGAAATGATTTTAACAAGTGAGGTTATATATCTAAATGACGTTCTGGAAGCCGCCGTGGTCCTCCTTGCTAAGGTCACTATCTCTAACCAAAGAAGTAATTAAGAAGAAGACCCACAGTCTTCACTTCACCAGTTGAAGACCGTAGATCCCGTCAGCCGAAAGTTCATTACATACTACATACTTAAGGACGTTCGCGCCCATTGCTACTGCGCATTTTTTCGCGCATGTCACGCACACGTCATGCATCGCAGACAACGAAGGTAAACACGATGCTAAAGGCGCAAACATTTTCCACAAGAATGGAACGTGAAAGCGCGTGGCACCATGGGATAGCTCTGGACCCAGGTCTTCTCGGAAATGTCACGCAATGACGTGACAGTGTGAATATACCACCGCTTTGAGAACTTCGCAGCGATTTTACTCTCTTGAATGCTCGGTGACCCCTATTTTTCTTTCCGGAGATCACTTCCTTTTCTGATTTTGTCCATTTTAACAAAAAAACAAAAAAATCTGTGCGTGAGAAGTTTAAAATATTTCACCTTTTATGCTCCCTGCCACCGAAGTTTTCCTTCTTAGACAAATATGTATCGTTTTTCAAGGTCTATTTCACCTCAGAAAAAGACATCAGCTGCAAAGGTTAATTTAGTTTTATTAGTTAAGTTGAATTGAGTACGTTTACCTCATCTAAATTTCACCAATGTAGCTTTTTTATTGCTGACAGTTGTAAGCTAAGATCGTCTTAAAGTAACGCAATCTTCTAAAAGTGCACCTCATGATCTCGAAAACGAGCATGGTGACCCCCCCTTTTTTTTTCGCCTTTTTGGCAAAAGTAGATCATTACCTTTCTGCGTGGCAAGTTAAAAAAAATTTGTACGTGGGAACATTTTGGGCGCGAACGTCCTTAATTGACCACTCCCCATAGGGGCTTTTCAGGGCCAATGAAACACAACGAAATGACGGAACAGAACAACAACAACTGTTAAGAATCCCGACTGGCCGGAGGCTAACCAGTCAGTTATTAGGGAATTTAAGATCTACAACGGCGACAGTCGACGAAAACGTCACCTCAAAATATAACTTGGCTCTATCATACGTCTTTCGCGATTATTCAGTCTCGTTCACGTCCTACAATGTGGGCGAAGTATCCTAAAAATAAATTGGTACGAGCGGTTTTAAAGTTAAAATAGAGAATGAAAGATTCTCTGTTGCATGCTTACGTTGTCGTCAAAACTTTAAATTTAGTGATTTCACGTCGTCGTTATGCAGAGAACCGCTGAGATACTTGCTAAAATCCGTGCTGCACTTGCAGCACGATTATTTATGCTCTTTTAACCAATGATATTATTGCCTTTGTGGCGTTGTCGTAGTCGTAGCCGTCGTCGTTTCTTAAATTCCCTATTTACAAGTGCAGCTGGGAAGTTGAACCAGGGACTACCGATCAAATTCAACGAGTGGTCAAAACGGGTCTTGAACCCGGGATCTCCAGATCTCAAGGCAGGCGCTCTAACCACTGGGCCACCCTGCCTCCTCATTCTTTCCTTTAAATTTTAAGCAAACAACGTCTTTTTTTTTTAATGAACTATGAGCTATCCTATAGAGTGTTTTCACTCACGTGATCAGTAACCTTGTTTTTCCACTGAAACGAAAGAAAACGTTTGCATGATAATAGAACTCAATTCCCGGGGGATTAGTTGGGGACACCGACATGGCCGCCGTTCCTTTGTTCAGGGACACCAACATGGCCGCTGTGACGTCATGTGAAAACACTCTATTTAGCGCTCCTCTATATTTTTTCATGTTAAAATCGTGTTCTTTTCGCGCTAAAAATATAATTGATTTATTTTTAGGTTATAGAAAGAGATTTTGTGTCATCCATACACGGTGAGATGGTGTTTGCAATACATTTCGGGCGCTTATACGTTTTAAACATCCCAAAATCCTTCACAGAGGATAGCGAATCACCAAGCGTGAGTGTTTTCCAAACGAATCTCGCACGAGGTTACAAACCACGGCCAAGCATCCTATCAGTGCCGCGAAACATCAGAAAATATGGAAGAGTGCGTGGGAGCCACAGCAAAGGAAAATATAAGAAGCGCTGGAACAACAAAGGGAAGTGTGTTGAGAGAGGAGAGGACGGAAAAAAGATTCCCAAAGAAAAGGTTTCGCGAAGCTCTTTTTTCACAGGGGTTTCTGCACAGGAGAAAGCCGTCGATTTCTTGATACAGCGTGGTTTTTCAGAAGCGCAAATGAGTCCCGAGTCTTATTCGGTTGAGATTCATACCGATCACGAATTTTCCGTGGTCACAGATAGAGATTTCCGTTTCAAAGAGGTAAAGTTACCGAAATTAAGATGGTGTGCGGTGGACGTAAAACGAGCGTGGAAAGAAAACCCCGAAAATCAGGATGTCACGGACTTGGACGGAGTTGAGACTGACGTGCGCTTTGTTTTAAAGGTAAATTTCCGGTTTTGTACTGACTATTTTGCAAAAATCTAAGTTAAGCTTACTTGGCTCTTGTGGTCTCACTTCAGGATTTAATCCACAAACTCAAAAGTTAGAGCCACCTTGTATTACATGATTCGCAGTAGCTTTCATTTTTTTAAAGGATGTGGTTAGGTGGAGCAAGGAGCCCATTACCCGAAGCCTCCATTTTCCATATTGACCTTCTGAATCAACCCTTTCCCGTATCTTTCTATTTTTAGAAGCACCTCGCAGGGGGGGCTTTAGTGGGTGTTTTCACAATAGCCAATCATAAGAGACCTATGGTCAGCCATTTCTTACGTATGTTCTCAGTCACATACGTCACATACCGGTATGTCAAAATATAGTAGTTCTAAAAATAGAAAGATACGAGACAGGGTTGACTCAAGCGTACAATGCAGATGGGAGTTCCAGGTAATGGGCTGCGAGCAGGCTCGCCGGGAGACTGGGGCTGGGGGTTGAGCCCCAGTCCCTTGGAGAGCATGCTCGCAAGCTTGGTGGAGCCACCAAACAATACCAAAAGACGGATAAGTATAGCTTTAAGTAGCCTCCCGCGGATACCTTCTTGTGACTCGTCACGCAATCTTTCTTCCTCAACGAGGAGAAAAGATTGTGTGACGAGTCATAAGAAGGTATGCGCAGGAGACTAAGGTTTAAGAGACATATGCAAATCGAAAAGCTATCTTGTAAGGGTAAGAAACAAAAAACTGAGCTCTTTCTGCGAAAAAGGAGGAACTGAGGTTCTGTTGACCACAACCTTTGTCGTTTCTTCATAGACCCGCCCTGCATTGAGTTCAGATGACATCCGGGGAACCAGTTATGAACAGTACCGCGATGCATTGCAGCCTCAACCCCAACTGAAACCATCTAGTTGTCCATTCGTGGTTAAACCGGAAATTTGGAAAAACGTCGCTTTGATTCGTCACAAGAAGGCCCGAATTTTCAGACTTGGAGAGTCAGCGGATTCTGCGAGTGAGTTTAAGAAGTCGCTTTGTGTCAGCGTGAACGAGATTACAGAGTATTCTCGTCCTAAAATGGATGCTTCTACCTTTAATAAAGTGTTCACACGATGTGAAGTTGTGGTGAAAGCTGGCTTGCCCAGCAGCTGGAGTAACACTGAAGCGGTGGAGAAGCTCTTGCGCGATTCCTGGGCGTTCGGTTTTGCCTTTGCAACCCATTTGTCCGATTAGTGAAATGACTTGCAAATTTCATTAGTAACAATAACACAGCCAAATCCCTACGCAGTTACGACGTTTTGCAATCAAGCAAAACATTCTATAATTTTCTCGTATCTCGAGTCTTTGTTTCAGATTTTCTTCAAACACTGAACCAGTTGGATCAATGTTTTTTAATGGAATTTAAAGTAGGACAATGATCATGTGATGAAGCCGTTTTAAAGAAGGCACAAAACTTGCCCAAGAATGGAAAGGCTTGGGGCGTCTGATAACGTGTCATAATCACGTGTAAATAAGTGAACGGGTATTCTAGAATCGAGCCTGTGTTGCTGTGTGTTCGCATTTTTAAAAGAAGGTACAAGACTTGCCCAAGAATGGAAAGGCAACGGGCGTCTGCACTGCGTATACTTCTTGCAACCTCGTTTCCAGGGTCTCTCCCTCTTTTGCACAAGAGAGATCCTGGGAACGAATTCCGTACTTCATGCTGCTGTGCCTAAAAATGCCGATTTCCGAATTTTTGCCGGGTTGCGCGCGAAATGGGAAAACCCCGTAATGATCACACGAGAGCAAAAGACCATTTCGGAAATTTGTTTTTTTAGCGCTCCACACGGAAAGGAGCTTGCTACGCAGCAGACGCCGCCTAAGGTCATGACACCTCAATGAAACTTTTCTTTATAAATGTAGACAGCTTTTGTCACCACGAAATACACAAGTAAAAAGCTTTCTTCTACCTCTTAGATAGTACGCGCTCAAAGATTATTTAGTGGGCCAGTAGAGAAATAGATTACAACGTTTGTTTGTTTTTTTCGGGCCACACTGAAAGTTAAGGCTCCTTGTTTTAATGGTCCTCGTGCCTTCACGTTGGCCGTTACTTAATAGCGAGCGGCCCCTGAACGTGATTTGGGCGACGTGAACGAGAACGCGTGCTTGAAAATGGTCGGGTTACGTTTTTAAACTCTTTCCACATTGTTCCAGGAGGTCGTTACACCTGTACAAAGTAGCCAAACCATCCAGGAAATAGAGTGGGAGGAACGGTCTTGATACTTTGAGAGTGACTTAAAATGAACTTGGTATTTGGTCAAAAACGTTGCACATTTGCAGAGACCATGAAAGAAGTGTACAACACTTTAAAAACCCTTGTGCAGAGACGTTGCTTTGCTTATAAATGTTATTGGTTGCCTGACCTTCTAGTTGACACCTGCGTCACACGTCTTTAAATAGGGAGCTTAAGCAAGGGCGTTGCTTGGGGGTCCTGGAGTGCCCGTGACACCCCCCCCCCCCCCCCCCTTTGTAAGCCTTTTTTGAGGAAACAACCTATACTATTCAGGTGGTGCAAATGCCACAATCTGGTGAGTACCCTCTGTTTGACACAGTGTGACCCACCCCCCCTTCCCCTCTGGACCATTCCCTCTGGACCAGTCATTAAGTGGTTATTATTGTCACCAGAACCTAGTTTAACCCTTTGACTCCCTAGAGTGATCAGCATGTAAATTCCTCTCACAATTTCAACGAGATGTCATTAAGACAGGTATTGTCAGGTACCAGGTGTAATCTTGATAATAACACCAAATTTCATGACTTACCAACAAAGAAATCTTTGGCACTAGTAATGAGAATGAACGTTTCGATTTTTGGAATGAAAGGATTAATTATTAATGACCTCGTTGTTCAAGAGCCGATTAACGTTAATCCCAGATTAAAAATCAACCAAGGACTTTATTTTTCTACTCCCAAATGCTGTTCAACGCTGATATTCGGCAAAACTTTACATTGGAAGAAGTCAATCTTGAAAAACAAAAATAAGCAAAAGAAACTTTCACCAAAAAGTTGAAAACATGGAACAAAATTTTATGCTAATCCTGGATTGAGTTAATCGGCTTTCAAACTACCGGGCCCAGTGGTGGAACATCTGAACTAGTAATCAGAAGGTTATTGGTTCAACACCTGGAAAGGAGTACTCCAAACGTTCGGAGTAACCACAAGCGAGCACTGAAAAATATCATTTCCTGTATTGTTTTGGTCATGCAACATGGAGGAGATGATGTAACCATGCAAGCCACCTATACTGGTTTGGCCTCTCACCGCCTCCCTAGGCCATTTCTCTCGAAATCCTGACAAAGCACAATTGACTCAACAAAAGTGCGGCTAGAATTACCAGCAAGAGCCTATGTCCTTTTCACAGTGCACAGGAAGACCAAGAGCCATAACAAAGAAGTGATATTTGCATGGGGAGCCCCAGGGTTCAATCAAGCCTTGCCACCAATTCAATTGGTGTTTGATAGTTCTTTATTCAACTCAAGCATGCTTTGTACAAGGCCAAACAGTTGCCTTCTTCCAGTTGGGTTACAGCTCCACAATGTAGCCTCAAGCTTTAAATACCACAGTTCTTTTATTTACACAAAACGTGTCATTAGGCAATCAAATTGTTCCTGTTTACCTTTCATATTAAGTTTTCTTCCTTCCAAGTTCAAGGATAAGAGATTTTACTGACTTTCTCTTTCGTCTGACATCTTCTGCCAATATTGACCCAACCAAATATTTCTCTGTGTGGCCAATAAAGTTGTTGCAAAGTTGCTCCGTAATGCAAATGACATACACACCACAATCATGGCCTGTTGAAACCCCAACAAGTGTATCAGTATATACTGAGAGCAATCACGGAGATCTAGGGAATGTCTAAGAGTAAGGACCTGCATACTGAGAGATTAGATTAGGTTACTACACATGTTGTACAGCTTCGTAAACAACTAAGGTATTATGTGACCCAGAGAGATAGAGCAGAAAATTTAGCCATTAATAATGGCTGTTTGGGGTCAATTACAGTTGCTTTCACATAATATTATAATTGTTCCTGATTATCTTGATAGGGCCAGGGGTGTCCTCAGTACAAACATCTGCTGAATAAACTTTTTTTTTTTTTTTTTTTAGAAGAAGCTTTAAGAAGCTTTTATTTGATTTACCACGAAATACAAATAACGATAAAACAAAACAGTTACACAAAAGCAAATGAAAGTGGCGAGGAAGCCCAAAAAGAAACCATGAGGCTTTTAGACATTGGGCTCCCTCAGAGTAAAAATAAAGTTAACATTAACGGTGAGCTAGGCCAGGATCGAAAGTAAAATACAATGAAGGTAAGTATAAATTAACTAATTACATAGACTGAGTTGACAGAATATAAAGTATGATACAAGTAACAACAAGAATGAAAATAATATCAGACATGAGAAGAAATATAACTATTTACTACAAGATTTGTAACTAATAATTCATATATAATTTTTTTTTCAATTTCGTTTTGAATAAGTGGAGAGAATTAGATTCTTTAATATCATTTTCTATAGAGTTATAATAAGTAGGTCCTTGGAAACTGACAGAAAATTTACGACAGTTTGTTCTACAAGAAGGAAGGTGAAAATCGTTCGCATGTCTAGTGGCATAGCTATGGACTTGTTTGTTTAAAGAAAAATAATTGTTGAACTTTGAAGGCAAAAGAGAATGGTTAAGAGCAAACATAAGTTTACCCAATTCTAGCTGTCTAACATCGAAAAGTTTTAGTAGTTCTAATTCTTTGAAAATAGGGTCTGAATGAGAATCGAAAGTTGATTTAGAAATAATTCTGATAACTCGCTTTTGCAAAGAGACAAGACGGCGAAGATTGGTTTTGTACGTAGATCCCCAGACAATAATACAATAATGAAGATAAGGATAAACTAAACAATAATAAAGAGTTTTTAAACAGGGTTTAGGTAGAAAAAATCTTGCTCTATTAATGACACCTATTGATTTCGAGATTTTACGAGCTACTTGAGAAATGTGCGGTTTCCAAGACAGATGTTCATCAAGGACTACACCGAGGAAGACCATTTCCTTAACCTGTTCGATTCTCTGGTCATTTATGCATATTTGCATTGGAAAATGATACCTTTTCTGTCTAGGCTTAAATAACATAAAGTTTGTTTTCTTCAGGTTTAAGGAGAGTTTGTTTGCCTTAAACCAAGTGGATAATTTATTAAGTTCAGAATTAAGTGATGCTGCCAGGTATACAGGATCTTTATGGGACATAAATAAATTAGTATCATCAGCGAATAAAATCAGCTCGACGAGCGTCGATACGTTATTTTAATCATTAATATAGAGCAAGAAAAACAAGGGGCCTAAAATGGATCCCTGGGGGACACCACAGCAGATAGTTTGAGGAGAGGAACATTGACCGTTAGATTGAACGAATTGCAACCTGTTGGAAAGGTAGCTTCTAACCCAGTTCAGAGCCACGCCACGTATACCATAGTGTTCGAGTTTGTCAAGCAGAATATTATGATCGACAGTATCAAAGGCCTTAGAAAGATCAAGGAAAATGCCAACGGCATGTTCATTGCGATCAAGAGCAAGAGAGATTTTTTCATGTAGGTCAATCAATGCTAACAAAGTTGACCTTTAACTCGAAAGAATGAAAGAATCGATAAACAGAGGAGATTTCTCATTTTTATAGCTACACTTTTGGATAAAAACATGACAGAATTCACATTTTAATGCGTCACTTCGTCCAAGTCACATTCCATCTTAACACAGACATTTTGAAAATCTTACTGTCATGTATAGCCCTTTCAGTCCTTGACATGTTATTTCTAAGGAGCTTTCTTTGTTATTTCATGACTCTGTAACTTAAACAACTATCATGACCCATGCAGGGTTCCCACTCACCTTGAAAAGTCAGGGAAATCTGAAAATTGTTCAACGTCAGGGAATTGTTAGGAAATTTTGAAAAAAGTCAGGGAAATTTTATTTCTCTCATCTGGATAGACGTTCTTAATATAAAGCCACTGAAAATATGTTTCCTTGCTAACCACGTGCTTTGTATGTTGGACACAACAATGCAAAATTTACTGTTATTGAACTGGCTGAACATTTCAATCGGTCTTTCTTGTCCATGGGTTACTAAAAATCCCTAAAAGATTATGTCTGGAAAAATAGGCCATTTCCAAGTTCATGTCTGCAGCAAGTCATATGTAAAGGAGAACAAATTACCATCACAAAAAGTTCCCAATTAGACTCGCTTTGAAGAGGAGGGAGACATGAACTCGCAAATGGCTTATTGCCTTTGGTCCGG
This sequence comes from Montipora capitata, assembly GCA_949126865.1. Taxonomy (NCBI): domain Eukaryota; kingdom Metazoa; phylum Cnidaria; class Anthozoa; order Scleractinia; family Acroporidae; genus Montipora; species Montipora capitata. The sequence goes on along the minus strand of OX421456.1, from coordinate 1,416,484 downwards.
GAAAAGTCACGGAATTCCGTATTCGTGGTAGAGTGGGAACCCTGCTACGAATTGTGGCCGATGAACTGGAAAACAAAAGGGCTCCATAGTCAGAAAACTATAGTGCTTTGTACAACATTGTTCATCAAGAAGTTCTTGAAAGAGAAAACGTTTGAAGGGAACCTCCACTAAAACAAGAAAATACATGTAACTCTAAACCACAGAACACAATGTTTACCATCAAAATTGTTTAAATTTTTTCCAATGAAAGCGTTTGTATCTGGCGAAAGAAATGAATTTGAAAAACACTTGTTTTGGTTTTCAAATTTCAAGGGTGTCCCCATCTTGAATAATAATTGTGATGAGTCGTGGTTGCCCTGTTGTTTCAAAACAAAAGCTCTTTGTATGAAAACAGTAACGCCCGGGGGCTAGGGGGTTGCATATGAAGAGGCAGAGATGCTAGTCAGAAATTTTGAATTAAACCCCTAGAAGACAATCTGGGCATGGCCCAGGCTTTTTTTGGACCCTAAAAGAAACCACATTTAAAACATACTAAATTTCTATTTTTATATTTCTTAACCCATTGACTCCTGGAGGTTCCCCATTGACAAGTAAAATTTGGACTGATTTGGCCGGTTCAGGCATCAAAGGGCTAATGGGGACATTATTTCAGTGAGTGATTAATATCTTTGCATACAACCCTAAACAAGACCTTCCCTGCTACCTATGATGGTGTTTTGGCCAGGACACCCTAAGTGAGACCAAACTACGAAATTTACACCTCTAAGCAAGATGGCAAACATCCTGACCCTTTCATGTGCCCCCCCCCCCCTCCCCAGGATAGGGTAATCATATAATGCATCACAATCAAGATGATGGCACCCGGGAAATTTGAAAGTGAAAAATAAGTGATTCTAAAAGTCTTTTTTTTTTTTTACACAAACACTTTTTTAAGAAAATGGTTTTAAAAATTTGATTGCAAACATTATTTTGTTTGGTTTAAAATATTATTCATTAGTATAAATACACAGGTGATTATACAAAATCGTGCTTTCTCATTGGCTCGCTATCTCGGATTATCAGCCGATAATCACCTTGACGGACAAAATGGCTGCCAGTAGTCGTTTTGCCACTGTAAGTGAAGATGATTTCGCGTTGCAATGTTTTTTTTCTTCTCTTTTTTGGAAATAATCACCTGTGTATTTATACTAAAACAATTATTCGCCTCAGGCTCAGTGATTATCAGTGAATATTCACCTCGACTTCGTCTTGGTGAATATTCACTGATAATCACTTCGCCTTTGGCCAATAATTGTTAATTACCCAAAGTGGGGGGTCCCTTTAAGATATTGACATTATTAAGTGCTAGTTGCAAATTTTTTTCACAATGCTACCAGAATGAAAGACAAAAGACCAGGCAGAACACTTTTTTCCCCTGGAGTTCATAAATGAGTTGTGACAAGTTGGCCACCTTAAATTACACGAGACACTTTTTGCTGATTTCAGGACTAAGTACATGGGATTTGATAGGATATTATAACCTTCATGTTCAAAAAGACAATGGGTTATTCAATCGACATGTAATCAACTCTTTTCTTTGAATTATGCCAAATATTACTCACTATCCTGGATGCTCAATTGCTTATTATTCGGAAAGGGAGAACTGTAATAATAACCTTAATAAAATTATCATTGGAAAACTTTGTGTTGTTGAAAGATCACACCATACCATTTTCTTGTTGTGGGCATCTCTCTTCGATGAAAAAGGAGGGTGTGGCTGTAAGAAAAAGAAGCAACCCTTTAATGGTGGCCATTCAGGATTGTGGCTTGGCCGCTTACATGACTTATGCTGCCACAAAAAACGTAATAGCCTACTCACAAGCTAAAAGTAACATTTCAAAGCAAAATTAGGAATGGAATCAAAAATTACCATACAAATATCAAATTTATATGCTCATACTATGAGAAGAATTTTGTTACTTTTATTTCTTGGCAATGGCAAGGACTGAAATCATTGAAAAGGTTTTAAATTGAGTCCAATCCAAATTGGAGGCTTTGAAATGACATCAAAGGCTCATTATTTATAAGGTCAAATGCTTAGATTTTACTTTGTAAGGTGACATCTGTAATGAGAAGATAGTCAGACAATCAGACAATAATTAAGGGTTTCGTAAGAGTGGAGCTTTATCAAGGTTTATTGAATGCATTTGATAGCCATTAATTTACAGATCAAAACTAAAAACTCTAAGACACGTAATTTGCAAGATCAAGTTGCAGTCATTGGGAATGGAATTACTATGTTTGTGTTGTCACATATTTGTCACATAGCCATGTAATAATGTCCATGCTCTCAGGGGGGGGGGGGGGGGGGGGGGGGGGACTCCAATATGAAACAGACCAGGATGCTCGTCGTCTCGCTTAGGGGTGTAAATTTACAGTAGTGGGAAGGTCTCGCCAAGGTCTCGTTTAGGGTTCCACGAAGAAACACAGAATTGAATTGAAGAACTTGAGATTTATGACAATGCTTTAAAACTACTTTTAGATAAATGCATTCAATGATTATGTCTTAATATCATTAAAACTCATTGCATGTCGTATTTGTGTGTTTTTAAGCGGTTTCTTTTAGGGGTCAAAATTTGCTTGAGCCACGCCCAGATTGGTCTCCTTTAGGGGTTAAATTCAAAATTTCCGACGAGCATCCCCGTCTGTTTCATATGGGAGTCCCCCCTTCCCCCCCAGGATTAAGTACATGAAAGGGCCCGGGTAAACGGCTCCAACATTTGTTTTAACATCTGTTCGATTTTGTTGAACGATGTTGATTGCTGGGGTAGGCAGTGTAGTTTCAACACCCCATTCAACATTTGATTCAACTTTAAGCTCACAAGAGGCCTTGTATTCACTCCCAGGCTGCAGCCATGGTTGTTACTGTGGATACGGAAATGATACGTCATTGAGAGACTGCATTAGTGCTCACGCTCATACCCAAACATTTTTATGTTGAAGGAGGGGGGCAGACGACTTCAACTTCATTCAACATTTGCGAAAACAAAAGAAATGTTGAATGGTTGTTGAAGAAACATTGATTCAACTTTGTTTCAACATGGTTGAAAGGGGGGAGCAAACGCTGTTCAACACAATCAAGCGGATGTTGAAGGAAATGTTGAAGACGTTTGCCCAGGCCCTATGCAGTGGAAACATCATGATCTACATCAGACGTGACCGCATCGTAAAATGAACACTATAATATCAGTGTATTGTACTTCATCATCTGGTGATCGAACAGCCACAACATTTCCTACAAAACTATCAGTTGTTATGATATTCAACCACGTTTTGCACTAAATCTAAAACTAACATTAAGAAAATAAGAAAATTGGAAGAAGTCTATGCTGGTATCGGGGGAAGCTGACAGTGCTCTACCAACCCCTCCCCCAATACCAGAGTTTAGGTACCGGTATACATCTTTATGGATTCCATGATTCCTTTCCGTTTTCAAAACCACAAAGTAACTGTCTAAGACTAAAACGTTTCACATCTAATACATCTTGACAGCTTACCAGTTAGGAAGGGCTCCACCTTTTTGGCAAGAGATTTGGCAGATGACACATTGTGAGATTTAAAAGAGTCATAGTGATGAAAGACATTTCTTTGTCTGTCATACATGAGCAGACTCCTGCAAGTAAAGAATTAAGTAAAAAATAAATGTATTTAATACCAATTGCTGGGCTTTTTTAAAGTTGATATCAGTAGAGGCTGACAGAACAAACACTTTTGTTCTCTTTCCCTATATTGCAGTTTATTTATCAGCAACATGGACTGGAGGAAAAGGCCAAATAGACATTTAAAATAATTGAAGATTGATCTGGGAACTTAAAGATCCAAAATTTCAAAACAGCCATGTGCTAGTGAACAGAGTTTTTGTCAAAACAAAAAGAAGAACTTCGCAAATGCACCAAGCCAGTAATAGCCAATAGAAATATTTTGATTCCACCCACACTGAAAACCCTGCATGATTTAATGAAAGGTAGAACACCAAACCTTTGACTATAGCTAACCAGCTTTTGGACATTTCCCTGCTTGCTTTCTACAAGCATTACTGTCAGGACAATAACAAAAATATGTTTGTTGATATGGGATCTTCAGGGTGTTAAAACTAAAATGATATTAGGTAAATTAGCTTCCATACCAGTGAGAGCCTCCTGCAGAGTTCGGTGAATCACTATCGTTCACTGCAAAGAATATTAACTTCCGGCTTGGGAAATTAAGAGGGTCAATAAAAACACCAATTTCTGGACCTGTGGAAAAACAGTTACAGAAGTTACCACTGCAGTCACACACATCTCAACGACTTTTTTTCATTTTTCAAAACTAAATTTGGGTGGACGTCAATCAAATGTTTCCCTGCAGAATTTGACAGCTGCCAAGTGAACAGGACTATTGTCATGGAAACATTAATAGTTACCCCCTGTCAATGATAACATCCCGAAAAGATGGTACTTCCCCCATCCCATAATGCAATTACCATTTATTACCAAGTTATTTACTCTTGGGACTGTATCATGCTTCAGTGAACTGGATATCCATTATTTTAATGCAAATAACCTCCCAAAATGAACTGTATTATGGGATTGGTGAAAATAGCGAATACTAAAACTTCAGTTTTGGCCATCTTAAATACATGAAAAAGCTGACTGTAAGTTTCCATTTAGAAGTGGGTAGCCATTGATTTCCCACTACAGTCAACTCCCGCCTTGCGGACAGCTCGCTATTACGGACACCCCGCTATTAAGGACAGCAGCACAATCCCCGGCGAAAGTTACAGACGTTTGACTGAAATAAACTCCCGCTATTACAGACTCTCGCTACTACGGACTTATGGACACTTTATTCTGTCCCAACATCACAATTTTATTGTTTTCTCTCTCGTTATAGCGGACACCGAGCAGCATCTTGGAATATTTGCAGACATATCAAGTCTATTTCTTTTGCTTTTTGAGACTGCCTTTGTCTTTTTTGGTCGATTTCCGCTTCCTCTGTCCATCAATCAAAATTCCTTCATCTTTTTCTCTTTGCAGGCCCTCTGCAGTCTCGCTGCCAAGAATAAGTTCGTCCAGTCTGTCCAAATATTTCCTTCCGCCGTAAATCTTATAAATAACTGGAATTTCCAGTCCCAAGCCAAATCCTCGATTGATCCGCTTTCCACAGATTTCTGCTGTTGCCTTGTGGTTAGCCCTTTTTAAAAAAGATGACACAATTCTCGATAAACCTAATGAAATATGGCCAACAATGCGTCCAGTATCTTCTACAATAGCAACAACATGTGGATCTTTTGCACTTTCCGGTTCCCGCTGTAAAGTGAGCATGGTACCAATAACAGGCTTGAAAATGTCCTTGTAAGCATGGTGGCCTCGCATCCACGAGTGAGTGACAAAGCGGGGGAAGTTGCAATTCAAAGGAGAAGTACACAGAGCCAATTGGAACGATATTTTAAGGCAATGTGATAGCTGATGCAATCAATAGCTGATGTTCAGGTTTTTCGTTGAAAATAATTTTTTTTACAAATGTAGATTACTGTACTTCAGTACAGTAGGAAACCAAAATAAAAATTTTCTCGCACCCCGCTATTACGGACTCTCGCAATTACGGACACCAAATCGCGGTCCCGAGGGTGTCCGCTATAACGGGAGTTGACTGTACTGTAAATTTGGTGTGCTTGTTTTGCCCCGTCCATGTGTGTTTACACTTGGTTACCAGTTGCGTTTTTCTATCTATTAGATAACGGTAATTCTGCTCCTTATCAGTTATGGGTAATAACTTTTGATGGCATCTGAAGGTGTTCCCTGGTGACTTGCCAGGACACTACCACAAAATTATTGTATTGCTGAGTGTCTCTAATAAAGACAATCATGGTTTCAAATCTGTGTGAAACTAATGTGCCTAGAATGGCAAATTTAGACTTCTGGTTTCTTTCCATCACTCATAAGACAGTTTGTTTATTTATTGTATTTTTCAATTCTCTCCAATACGTATAGTTACAATACATGTCAAAACAATGAGTACAACAAAGAATACAACTAGTAATGGAGAAGGGCAAAATATAGAAAACTAATTATCAGGGTTTGAGCTAAGATTTGATCACTGGGGGACAGTTTGTTCCCTTGGGTAAAATTGTGGGGGACATTTTCATTTTTTGAAGGACAGTCAATTTTTTTCAGTTTTCTTACGTTCAAACATTATAAACAGGCAAGCCAACAAAAACATATTTTATTTATACCTGTTACTCGTAATTAAAAGAACTAATACAAACAAGAAAAGTTAAGGAAATGGTGTCAAGACTTTTTTTCTGTTCATATTTAAACCAAGAACCAATGACTATGCTTTATGCATGTACTCCAGATGCAAAGGGGGTCAGTTTTTTTTCCTTTGATTTCAGACAAAAATAGCGGAACATTACCCTAGTACTTCTCATAGCGCAACCAAGTGTGATCTCAGAACCAAGTTTTCTAGAAAGATTGCGATTTTGTTGGTTTCCTTTGACCCTCATCTGTTTCTTCCTAATTAATACACTGTTCTTCTTCTGTATTTTTTCCTCTGATTCAATCTGGCTTCAGTTTAAAGCAAAAAAGCCATCTATCATACGAATACATTTTCACTGTGATGTGACCAGATGTGTCACCCTTGGTTGAGCATGAGACCTACATGTTCAGTAGAGTGCAACTGAAAAGTAAACGCGAGATAAAATTCCTCCCACAGTCTGTGTTTTAAAATGTAATTTTTGTACTGAACCATATTTCTTCTTGTGTGCTTCCCTCTGAGTTTTTTTTAAGGGGACAACTTGTCCCTTTAGCTGTTTTTTTAATTTTATTTTAAGGGACAATTTCAATCTCAGTCTGGGATTAGCGCAATGGCGCGGCCTGGCTCAAACCCTGAATTATGTGCCCTTTATTGCTTTAATTGATGACTGAGAGTACTTAACTAATGAAAGTATTATGTGGTAAATATAATAAGCATAGAAATGCACAGAATCAAGACATAATTAAGAAGATAGTACCAGTATGTTTACAAGTTGTTATCACAGAAGTTCAACAGATGGATTTTTCATAATTAAACTGATGGACATTTTTTAGTTTTCCTAAATTTTTGTCTGTTAAAGTTCTGATTGGCACTAGTTTAATAATAATTCCAAATTTCTGCAAAATCTAAAAGGTGAGTTTGCGAGAAATTTGCTAAAACAGCCACCAGCTGTTGGTCTAAGCAAATGAGCATGCACAGCATTTTGCTGGGTTCCTCCAAAGGCTTTTCTTTTCTAAAGAGAAAAGAGCTCCAGAGTGCCATGTAACCAATGATGACCAAAGAGTCTATGGATTTGGGACATTATTATTAATAATCAGTGCAAGAACAATAATTATTATTTACTGTGCAAATTATAGGGACTTTCACCTTGTCCTAACTTTAAGAACTGTGTAACATCCGGACTGATAAAAAGTACATCATCTGATACCTGTTTAAATGCATTATATGTGAAGTAACTGTAAAGAAAGAAAATTGCAAATAACAATCAACAATGAAACAAGCTGGAAAAACTGTCACTAACTGCTCAAAAGCATAATCAGAACACTTGAAGTCTACGAAACTTTTTCTAGAGGGAATCACTTCTTACTTTCTCTGACAGTAAGAGAAAGGAATAATACTAATAGTAGTAGTGAGTTGTGGGTCAGTCCAGTTCCTTGTGGGGGAAAATGGACACAATTATTGTAATTTTAAATTACCATAACTTCACTGGCCAGTACCACCCCCGCCCCCCCCCCCCCTTCCCCCTCTCCCCTCTCCCAAAGAACTGGAACTACTTTAACTTTCCTAGACGGTTATGATTAACTTTATAGTTTATTAGGGTGGTGATAAATCACACAAAATGATTGCAAAATCAATGAAATGAGCACAATTTCTCAGATAAGAGAAGAGAACCAACAAATTCAACCTACATCCAACACTGAGTCCAAAAATTGAACCCTGGTTCTTTGATGGAAGATCAGTGCTCTTACAACTTCCCCAAGCCTACTCCCTGGTTACAAATAATTTGTTTTCAATCAGGAGAAATGGGTTGCTTTGCATTTAACCAAAAATTCTGGTTGAAAGGGAAATGGTAAGACCATTTTTCAAAAATTCTATCCAAAAATTTAAGAACACATTTGATGAAGTCAAAGCCAATATTGAAACTTTCCAGCTCACATCCACTGACAGTCGGCCAATTGCACTGTACTGTGAGTAATAACTGTGCCCCAATCCCTCTCTCATTATTATTTGCCCTAATCTCTCTTTCATTCCTCCCCTCTCACACTTTGATAATTGTATGGTTATCGTTGGTTATTAACTTTTTCAAGTAACCGAGTCCTACTTCATTTTGTTATCTCAAGGATCAGAAAGGATACTTGCTTGTTTGTCGTTTTAATAGTAGCAAAACATTTGTGTAATGTTTTGTTGGCCTCGAGCCAACTGTTGGTAACTTGTTGGTAACCTGTCAGTGGAGGTGAGCTGTTCTTCACTTTTACCTTCCTTTCCATCTGAGAGAATCTCACAGTTTAAATTAAAGTACTCTGAGAACCTTTGAGAGGACATTTTGGAAACACATTTATTTCCTGCTAAAGGAAATTTCACCCAGTTGATCAAAGTTTTGCTCACTGTCATGCAATGTTTACCCCAAGAGAAATTTTTATCTCTGGTTTGTACTTCACCATCCCTGGATCCATTTCAGTCTCTTTTAAAACCGAGTCCAAATGAGAAACACTGTTTTAGTTTTAGTTTTTACATGGAACAAGGTTTTCCAAATTAAAAATCTGACATCTAGACTCAGTGTAAAAAAGAGTTAAAAGAGGACTCGAAATAGGTTTTTGAGGTCTCCTTCCAAATCGGAATTTATAGTTTAAGCTTTATAATTACGTTACATCTACAATTTTGAACGATATGTGACAAAACGTTTGTGGAAAAAGAAGTCTCACTCAAAGATAAATCCTATGAGTCTGTCATTCAACCAGCAACCTTCTTCCAGCAGAGAAAGATCTGACCTTCGAAGGAGACTGTCGTGAAAACTCAACACTATTTCGTCTGCCATGTTTTTAAAATTCCCTCTTCGGGCATAGGGACATTTAAAATACCGCTGAAGTTTTCAGAGCCCACAGCGCACATCCGATGCGTGAACAAAATGGCGGAACCAATTTGCCAGGAGAAATTTACATGACGTGCGGCGATGGCGACTAATTCGTGTCATGAAGTGATCGGAAGTGCTCTGTATTATTTACGTTAAGGTACATTAGTTGGCTTTTTCGTTAAATATATATTTTTTCTTTGCTCATTGATTAGTCAAGATGGCCGCGCGATAAATGACTCGAGTTCTTTTGCGCATTATTGCAGCGTCGGAGAGAAATATGATCGCCGCAATTGCATCTCATTCAAATTTTGAGGAATTATGAAATGCTGTCATGCTCGGAAAGATTTTGAGTCCACAGGTAACAAGTCGTAACCCTGTCAATTTTTTTTCCTGATGTTCTTGTCATTTTTAGGTCGGAAATCGTCGGGAATTTCCGCGACTTTACGTCTTTAGCCGACAGTGACGTCACGAAATTAGGAGAAAGCAACATCGGAGCGGGAATGAAGTTGTAATGGCGAAAATTCACTGTCATTCTTTACTTTCTGGGAGCTCATGGAGTTCCTTCGGGGAAGACTCCCCAGAGGAGGAAGCAGAAGGTATGTACGACTGTCATACTAGAAATCTGTGCTCGCATCTCTATGGAAAAGCCCCCAAAAAACTTTTTTCGGGGGATTTACCTTGTTTTGTTTTTGCCCTGATAGCAATGGAAGTGGATGATAACAATGGCTCGGGCGCAGTAGAAGCCACGCGATTGCACAGAGAAGGTATGAAAACGGATATTTCAAGGCTATTTTTCCTCAGAAAAAAAAATAGATTGTTGCACAATTTCGTGGAGAGAAGTTTTCTCCCTGGGAAAATTTTACTATAGCGTTCTCCTAGTCGCAGGTTGAATGTAGTTGGCATGGGACATTTCATGTGAATTTCATACATGCACCCCCCGAAAAAAAAAGTGGTGTCTGATATCAGTTACTGGTTCATTTTCGACCGATCTAGCGGAAATGGAAATGATTGGGTTCGTTCTAAACAAACAGCTCAAAATCAAACGTACTTTAATTTTTGGAGTGGTTTACGCGTTCATTAATAATGTAAACCGTACATGATTAACTTCTTATGCTTTTTAATATGCTTTGATCCATAGATATGACCCTATTCGGGATTTGCCCAGACCAAGAAGAGATCCTGCTAGTTGTGTGCAGGGAGTGTGGACGAGTTGTAAAAGCAGCGGCTTTTTTACGACATTGTGGTAAATTACCTAACTGCATTTTTCCCTCCATGCAATTTTTTTTCAATATGTCACAGGAAATAGAATTATGTGAATATGAAATTGCACTATATAAAATCCACGGTTGAAGCTTAATTGTAACATCCTCAACATTATAGATTACATCCACTTTTCGTGGAAGTATTCCCCTTGAACACTGTGTTTAGAGATCTCGACACTTCCTGGATAAAAATGACTGTAGTGTTACCTGGTAATAAAGTAAAAAAAGTGGTTTACTGAATATACTGGTACTCGGACCTTCCAACTCTCACAATTTGGTTGTGAGATTTCAGGACTCAAATCACAGTCTAGCACAATTTAACTTTGGAATCTCACAGTTTTTCCACAATAAATACAATCTCAGTCAGGTACGGCCTAACATTAAAATATATATATATAATTATAGAAACATGAAAACCTTATCGTTAAGTCGAAGAGTGCTCTACAATCATGGAGCTTTATAATTAATTGTAGTGTTTTGATGTTTTAATTTTTCTTTTCCTATACACTTAACAATTAATTATATATAATTATATATATAACTAACTGCAGACAGTACTGTTTCAGCCTTCTGCATTATATATATATAATGTAGTATTTGTGGAGTTTTTTTCAATGGGAATCTTGGCCAAGCCAAAAAACCTCAATCTGATGTCCAATTAGGGCACAAAATAACCTGGGAAGGCTTTGTTTCATGTGTTCAAAATGGCGGAACATATACCCTGGCTCCAGAGGCCCATTGAAAATTGAATATCTCTCAAGAACCAAAACTGAATTACTCTTTTCCTCTTGACGCTATGCACCTCGTGGCCATGGCCTCACGGTGGAATTTGCCTACTCCAAACGAAAAAAATAACCTCTGGCACCCAGGGTATGGAATGAAGGAAGCAATCCTCTGAAGACATCAGATTTGTGTGAATTAATGCTGAAAAGACACCAATTATGGCAGTTTGAACACTGCTAAGCATTGTCAGTGTTGTGATTCCTTTGTTTTAAACCATTTTTGCAAATCTCTCTATTTGGGACCCAAATCTCAAGGTTTTTGGGGGTAAATTTGAGACGTCAAGATTTGGGGCCTTAAGATGTTGGAAGGTCTGGGTACTAATCTTGGATTATTGAAGTGCGTTCGACAGTCACTTTGGAAGCAAAGGAGAAGGGTAACATTGGCATTGAGGCTCTCAAGTTGATCATTTCCAAGTTCACTTCAACTTCTTTTTCATAGCAGCACGATCATAATTTGTACATATGACGTATCAAAACTGAGGTGCACGTGCGCAAATGACGTAATTCAAGATGGCGCTGAAAAAGCAGACGAATGAAAACTTTCTAAAGTTCACCCTATGCACAGGATACCCAAATTAGAAATTGCATTCTCCTAATGTTGTGTGCAAAAATTGGACTTGTAAATGCTAAAATGTTTTTCATCTTATTTATTTTCAATTTGCTTTTCTAAGAAAGGTCATGAATTTTGAGTCTTTAAATATATACCGGTAGTTCATGATAAATCTTTTTAAAAGTCAAATGCATTTTTGTCTTGATTATGTGGGTCTGGACAAAATTCTGAAAGTGGGATCTATTCATGTACAAGGGTATCATGCATATTTTGGGAATTATAACAAGGGTATTTACAGCAGTCCATACTTTTGTGCCACTGTATATTTTGACCCATTATGCATCTAGCCAAAGTACAATTATTATATTCCAAAGCCCAAAAACCTTTTTGACATATTTTGGGGTCATAATTCCTGCCCTGTCCCTGAAAAGGAGCTCATTTTAAGGCATAAAGCATTGCCATTGATAATTGTGGAGTGTGAGAGCCAACTATACAGTTATCTATTTAAATCAAGGCTAATCAAATTAGAGGAAATTTAATCAAATGTTAGTGTTTGATAAGAGGGGACAACAAGGGTACCTACCTGAAAGAAAAAACATTTCAAAATAAAGTAGAAAACCCACAAATTCAACCCACATTAGGTGTTTAGCCAGGAACGGACCCTTCGACACAATGATGGCAGACAAAATCAGAATTCTCTGATCAGTAGCACAGTCCACATGCACAAACACACAGAAGCAAACATGAACAAAAAAAACTCTGATACTTTTAGAGCTACAATGCCGAGACTTGGCACACATAAAAAGGACATAATACTCCACAAGTTTGTGTAATATCATGGATTTTTATTGAATTCTAATTTTTTTACAAATTTAATTTTTCCAAAAATATGCATAATTTAGGACGTCACGCGCAACATTCCCATGCACAAAATAATCATTATCTTAAAATTTCTTGTGTTTCTCGCGGCAGATATCAACGGGAAAAATCACCTAAAACATCAAAATAAATCAAAGATTTCAGATGTCTATGTACAAATTTGAAAGACAGACCATCCTCAGAGAAAAATAGCACTTTTTGTTCAAGTGTACAAGCATCACGCTCCATGTTTCCGTCCATGAAATCAGGAAAAAGGTCTTCCCCTCAGAGGCATAGAATGCTGTGATAGTAAAAAGCTTGTTACAATGGAATTCTCATCTTCTAAAGAGTCAGTCCTGAGAATTTTGGCGACTTTGCATATTTCAATCCTGAGAATGAAGCAAATGTTTGATTCCCAAACACTATGTAACATGCTGCGTCTTCCCGTAAATAAAGGATGCAATACCAAATGTAAGCCATCCGCGTTACCGCCAGCGTTGGACCAAACATGTCAATTTCCTGCGATGTCATTCTCATCTCATAACAAAGCTAACTACTCATTTTCAGGAGAAAATATAACAAATTGAGGGCGCAAGAAGCGTTTTTCTGAATCCCAAACGGTTTGTAACATTTCGTTTAGGGTTTCAGGTTACGTAAGCAAAGAAAGCAAAAACAGCCGCGCGTCACTTCGAAAACTTTCGACCACTTTGACCGCCATTCAGTTTTAATCGAAGGGAAAACAACAGCTTTGTAACCACCCTAGATGCTTCTAGAAGCCTTTTGTTATGTAACAAGCGTCGTACACGTGCGCTAAGTTCGGTAAAACACGTGAGATTGAGAAACGTCAACGCGAGCACACGATTGTCGAAAGATGTAGAACTTTAATTTAATTTAAATGTTAAAAATTGACTTATATGAGATTATTACCCATCCAGAATGAATCTACCTGTGTACTTAGATGTGTTTTATTTCATAAAAGATGATTTTAATGAAAATACATTGAAAGAGAGATCAAGCATAATGGGCGGGGCCACAATGCATCATGGGTAATAGAGAAATTCCTAGAAATAAACCAAAATGTCCCAAAATAAAAAAATAAGTAAAAGAACTGTAATATTTTCTCTAAATAAAGAGTTTCAAGAAGTTTTTGATTCATCTATAAATATTTTGTATTTTTCTTGCATGTTACGCTATTGTTCATATGTACTGTGCTACTCATCTCTCTCAACTTCATGATATTGGCGCTCTCTTTGTTTGATATTTTTTCTTTTTGATCTTTGAAACAAAAGAAATGGATTCCAGTTTGATAAATGTGTTTTTTAGTTTACTTTGCTGACAGTGTAGTTTCAGGCCTTGTGGGGGACATATGTCCTATTGTCTCTCTAACTGCCTTTTGGCAAATTTGTAAATAAATATTAGATACATGTAAATGTAAATGCACATCTGAATGAGAGAAGTGATCCCCGCACTTAGCTGGAAAATTCTTTTTAAGCAATAATGTGTTGTCAAATAAACAATCATTTTGTTTCATTCATCGAGTCCTTTACAGGAACAAATGAGCTGAACAAATAGGCCATTTTACAGTTGTTTGCTCAGCGACCTAGCCTATGAATGGCTGCGAGGCTGCCGGTGACCTTGCATTCATACAGCCCCCACTGTTTTTATCACATAAATTGTGTTGTTGTAATTCTAATTACTCCGTAGAGTGGTTTTCAATTGAGTGTCGAAAGTAATTAGCAAATTGCATTGGTTTATGATTAGTTCACGCAGTGATTGGTTTAAAGGTCTCGCGCCACTTTTTCAACCAATCAGAAGTGGAACCAAAACCAATCGTGGCTCGTGCGTGCACATTTTCCCACGCTTTGCGTCGGCTACGTGTAATTACTTCGAGTCTTGATTGGTTTACCGGATTGTCACCGTCCTTTCTGATTGGCTAAAGTAATTACTTTGGTTTTGGTTTTGCGACACTCAATTGAAAATCGCTCTATTAACATTACAAAAGCACAAAGGTTTGTATCAAAACAGGGTCACCGGCAGGCTTGCTTCCATTCTTAGGCCAGGTAACTTAGCTACAACTGTAAAATGGTCTATTCAGGTGCTCCCAACTGTATGGTTTCATCAACCTCTCTGCCTCCTAAAGTTGTCATTGAAGGAGGAAGAGAGACCCCGGGAACAAGGCAGTGGCTTCATAGCTCAGATGGTGTAGATCATTGCACCAGCAACGGAGAGGTCATGGTTTCGAATCCTGTTGGACCCACCTGAGTTTTTCAGGTGTCTCTTTTAAAAAAAGCTACAATTGCTTAAGTGTGATAATCACTTCTCTCATTCATCTTTGTTGCAGGTCATTTTGTTCCTTAGGTTAATTTGCAACCAAACTAGGTCATTTTGTTTCAACATAAGTCAACTTGTTTCAACGTCAACGTCAATGTCAACGTCAATGTCAATGTCAATTTGGGACAGGTACAAAACATAGGTCTCAGGTCAATGTTTGACCAATACAAAAACAACCCTAAGTGTTTGCAAATGGTAACATTAAGCCTAAGAACTTTTGTTTGGGCCTAATTAGGCCTAAGGTTAGCGTTAATGAATGTTTAGGATACTTTCTGTATTGGTAAAACAATGACCTGTGACCTGTGTTTTGTACCTGCCCCAAACTGACCTAGGTTGAAACAACTTGATCTAGGTCGAAACAAGTTGACCTAGGTTGAAACAAAATGACCTAGTTTGCTTGCAATTTAACCTAAGGAACAAAATGATGTGCAGCATCTATAACCCACACTTCAAATAAACATTCATTTCATTTCATTCAAAAATGCACAGTCTAAGTAATCATCATGGTCTGTGCAAAATGGAACCATACATGTTGATATGCTTTCCAAGGGTCAAAGGCATGAACAGTTTAGAGGTAAAACATTTCATTGCCTTCAGGGAAAATGCAAAGTTGGGATTGGTTCTGAAAACAATGGCTACCAATAAGTATACAACTGAAACAATAATGGGGAGCTTAAGCAAGGATGTTGACGGCTTCAAGAACATTGATTTCTGTTATTGTAATTATTATTTTGAGATTACTCCAAGTTGCCTAATATGGAAAGTGTGCGTCAACATTCCAGGAAGAAAGTTGGTGAAAATGATGTGGAAATTTAGGAAGAAAGCTAATAATATATTGGCAGGTGCTTATGTCCTCCACATAACCTCAAATTTGATCAATTCAGACATGTCATTGTCAGGGCCAGGACGGCATAGAAATGTACACAAATGTAAAATGCACATGTAGGGCATGCTCATCGTTTGTTTTTGTTCATTGGAGCTATTGTTTTGTAGCATTCTTGTGGCAGTTGTCGTCGTGCTTGCTTAAGCTCTTTAATTAATACTGAGCAGAATCCCAAACGCACAACAGAACTGTACCGATCCAATAAAATTAATTAACAGTTTTGAAGAGCTGCATGGTACAGGGAATCTGAAGTTTTTGTCCAGACCTGTCACCAGAATAGGGTCTTATTCTTGCAGTTATGAACCCAAGCTTATTCTCTTCATTCAGAACTCAATCATCAGAGGGTCATACCAGTTCCTGCGCCATCGCCACCTGAAGTGGTGGCAAAGTCAAGCACTGTAGTGGAGACATTGCTCAAGTCAACACCAAGGAAAAGGAAGCTCTTAGACTCTGTTATAACCAATGAAAAGATCGAACTAATGGATGCCACAGTCAAGATAGAGGAAATGCCGCTCACAGTTCCATATCCTAATCACAGTCATTCTGTCCGAGTTGTAAAGACTGAACCTGTTATTAACAATGTCATGTCAAAGAAAAGTTCTTTGGAAAAACCTTCAATGAACAAAAAGTCTCCCAGAAAGCAGATTCCCACTAGAGGTAAGCTTGATGTGGAGGTGAAATAAAATTTTGCTCTTGTTTACTTAAGCCGTAAGCCATGAATTACATAAGAATGTTGATAGTGACAATGATAATTCAATTATTGGGTGAGGTTGAGCAAAATATCGTGATTTTTCAGTGGCGAAAAGATCAGTTATTTGCCAAAGCCAAAGACTGTGGCAAATAATTGATCTGCGAGACACTGGAAATCACGATATTTTGGGATAACCGAGTTCAATAATTGTTTCATTGTTAGATCACCAAGTTTGTTTTTCACAATTGTAACAATTACATCACTTTCTGAAAGCTCAGGAAAGTGAGCCATTTTTATTCAAGAGCATGGTTTCAATTACGCATGAGCAGAATGTTATTTGCAGCAAAACACTTATTTGCAGGTCATGTTTGGGCTCTCTGATACTACAAATGATCTTTAGTCACATGTCTGTTGTTGTAGATTACAAGACAGTACATGGTGTAATAACTTGAAACACCTCTCTGAAAGTACAAGGTATAAATAAGATGGAAAAGCATTTCTAAAGAAAAAGAAACTGATGTAAGAAACCAAATAACCCTTAAACACATCTGTGCGAAGGTTGAACACAAATAACTGAGAATTTGAGATGTACAGTAAAAGCACATAATTATTTGTATTATGTCATCAGCCATTGCACGACTGAACTGTGCCATTATGCAAGTCACCGCTCAGAAAGCATTATTTGATATTGTGACCATTTCAGAATCCCTTCTTAACATTTTCTATTTTTGTATTAATTTCATTTATCTCAAAATTTAGAGCGAGAGTTTGATGCCGACAAGCATTGTGGAGTATGGGTACCTGAACTCCAAAAACAATGTACACGCTCTTTAACTTGCAAGGTACAGTATTTCAACTGCTTAATTTCATGGTCAGATTTCTTAGTCACTGTTGTTACTTCATTTCTTCAGATGAGAGAGGTTTCTTGAATTAAAACAAGAACAAAAGAAAAATCAAATTAAAGCTGAACTCCCTATGCTGAATCATCCCTATTCCCTTTTAAAGCCATGTGGCACAAAGAGGCCGCACATCAAAGGATCACACCTCAGGTTCCCCTGTTTGGTTTAAAGATGACTGGGGTCAGTTCCTGGCCTAAAAAATCAAGTGATGGTCCTCAAAAACAGTATCTCATGCACAAGTATTGAGTCCCGCTTTGACCTCTTGAGGCTCCCTTTGGGCACAATGTCCTTCATTTTCGTGGTTGGAGTGGTGTAGATATTCAAGTTGATTGATGAATCACCCACTTATGCCCAACCTATCATATCATTTATGTCAAGTCCTTGTACTTAATGTACAGTGTGTCTTTGTGATGCATGTTATACGTGTAAGGAAAAGTAATGATGACATGTTGTAAGATTGTAATCTGAGATTTGCTAAAAGTAATTCAACTATCATTGGACATTGGAGGGAGACCTCCATATGAGGGAGTCTTCCTTGTAAGGCTCCATGGCTTCTTGAGACTTTCTTGCCTTTAATTGTATTTCTTGATTCGCTTAATTGTAATATGTGTTTAAGGCAAATGGATAATAAATAGACATTGTCACTATTCCTTTTCTGCCTGGCCACACACTCATACAATGTATGTCCAGAAATGCAAATAAACAGATGCACACGGATTTCAATAAGCATCACAAATTAAAGTGTCCTCTTGGTCTTCTTTCAAACTTCAACATCACTCATGCCTCAGAACACAGACAATTAACGTCACAAAGTAACCCCCAAATGCTGCTGCTCAAGGATGAACTGTTGCATCTACCCTGACCTAAAAATACCTCAAGATTATGAATGAATGAAGGAATGTTTATTTGCCACACAATTAGGTAATAATATTACAAAGACAATCAATAACAAGAATAAAGTCATTAATAAAAAAAGGATGGATAAGACAATAATAATTATTGTGGCAAGGAGACCCCAAGAAACCACCGGGCATGTGCCTATCATTAATCTAAATAATTTCACGCAATGCTTGTAAGGCATAACTAACTCAATTTTTTTTAAAGAAACTCTAACCCTAACCCTTTATTGTAAGAAATGGGTACAAAATTCTTAGACTTAAAGGGACTTTTTGTGTTGGATATCAAAATTAGGCTTGCATGACTACATGTAGTTACTAGAATTTCTGGTCATGATTGGTTATGTTGGGTTTAAAAATAATTCTCTTGAAGACTGTTGAATAACATTAGAAACATTTTTTTCTGTCAGACACATGCTCTGTCACTAAGACGTGCAGTTAGTGGAAGACGGAAACCTTTTGATGAGTTATTAGCAGAACATAAAGCCAGAGTCAATTGTGAAAAGGAACAGCAGCAGAATCAAGCTCTCAAATTACAAGAACAGGCAGGTCAGAAGGCATTGGATGCTACACTGAAAAGATCTTTGAGTTCATCTGATGCATCTGCTTCATCATCATCAGGAAGCTTGCTCACAAGGTTTGCACATTCTTGTTTCCTATTACCAAATTGAAACTTGGTTAAGGACAGAGACTACTAATTCAAAAGTA
>OX421456.1:1382500-1390000 GCA_949126865.1 Montipora capitata | reverse complement strand
GCTTTGCATGCTCTGCACATACATCTTTTCATTTTTGTCTATTTCGTTGCTGTCGTCAGCAAGACAACAAGAAGAAATAACCAAATTTGAGGTTTTAGGGAGAATGTGAGCGCTTGAGGAGAAATTTTATTTTTGTCCGGTAAACTGTGAGCGCCATTCATACTAGTTTCTTTCTTGAGGGTTTGCCACACCTTTGTCGCATTGAAATGCTTGGAATAGTCATGAAGCAATTACAATAATGCAAATTCACAAATAAGGACAACATTCTTGTTGTGGTTGCTGTTGTTGTTACTTAAGCTCCCTAATATTGATAACTAAAGAGGTTTGTGTTCCTTTTTTGCAGTTTTAGACTTCCTGGAAAGCAGCCAGGGTTGTTTTTTATTGTTTTTATGGTACTCTGAATCAGACTCTAGTAAAGCAAAGTCAGGGGGAACGTGAACATTAATTTTGTCATTTTTGTTACTGGTAGTCTGTTTAAGGTGATTCCCTTGTTTTGCACTGCGCATCTCATACTGCGCATAACATTGCGACTACGGAGATGGTGGGGTTTCACTCTGGCCATCTGAAGAAAAGCAACAAACGCCGCCTTTGCTGTTCAAGAGCTTTTAAGGGCAATCATGGTAACTCTTCCTCGGTTAAGAAGGGGTTGTTTTGGAACTCATCCCAGTCCTTTCGTGGAAAATGATCATTTTGAAGCCGACATTGCTCCTTTGCCATCCATTTATCATCATGTTGCAAAGAAACGAGCACGGTGACCCCCCGTTTTAAATGGTTTTATTAACTCGTGATGGGTACACAGAAAACATATTTTAAGGAGAAAAAAGGTCAATAGTAGAAGTTGTAGTATTTACCTATAAATGAAGTGAAACTGCATTTGGAGCCTGACACTGAGTGCAAGGCAATGACTGTAGCGGTCCAATTTGCTTACACTTCTTTGCAGGATTTAGCAATTTGAAATCACTTTACTTAAAGGTTATAGCCGAGACAAACAAGCAGGTTCATGTTTTCAGTAATAGGGGGTATTCAGTAGCTTTTTCTACATAACAACAATTTTTCCGGTTGATCTAGTTTCGATTGCTTCTCACGAAACTTGGTAAAAAACACTTAAAATAAAGGGCATACAGTGCGAAAACAAGCTTGGTGACCCCATCTTTTTATTGCATTTTTTAAAAGACCTGTGTATGAATATAAATTGTGCCGAGTTTGAATAAAATCTGGATAGTACATCATTTTCATGGGAATTACCTTAAAGGGGTAGTGTCCTGGGTATTGTCAGGAGGCTGTACAGCCCAGTGGTTAGGATGCTTGCTTTGAGATCTGGAGTTCCCAAGTTCAATACTCGTTCTGATCACTCATTGAATTTATTCCTGGTAGTCCCTGGTTCAACTTCTCCACCACCTTTGGTTTGCCTCCGGTTTGCCTCCGGCCACTTGGGATTCTTAACAGTTGTTGTTATTGTGTTCTGTCATTTCGTTGATTGTTACATTGGCACTGAAAAGGACCTATGGGGAGTGGTCAATGAAGTATGTATTTGTATTTGATCGTTAGTAAAAATCTGGAAAGCAAACAAGACCTGTTTACCGATGGCAAAGAAAAATAATTAATGGCCAAATTTTCTTCAAAACGACTATTTTAGCTCACAGAAACCAGTCAAGTGTTTTTGGTTATGCTGAGCCAAGATTAAAATGAATGCCAATTTGAAACCATTGGGACCGTCGTTTTAAACTTCTCCCCTTGCATCTTAGAAGAGCTCCATAATAACTTAGTGTAGTTCACTTTTCTTTTAATTAAAAATTTAATCAGTTTTTATCTCACTGCGGTGATCCAGAGGCAATTTGATGAAAAAATTGATTTAGTAAATGTATGGTTAAAACTCCCATGATACCACCCCTTTAACAAGCTTTGTTTTGTTTCAGATCACAGCACAAGTAGATCCCTCAACTGGTAGGTGTCAACAGTTAATAACAATCATTGTCATTCAGCGAAATGAAGTGATCTTATTTAAAGTCAACCAATCAGTATTAATTCTGTAATGACTCTCTCTGGTGTTCTTATAGGAAAAGTAGTTTCAACCTCTGCTGGCCAGAGAGTGAGTCCTGTATTTTTTAAGCAGGTAAGGCATAGGACTTAATACATATGTAGTAGTTTGTAGTTTTAAATCTATAAGCATTTACTGTTATCATCTAGAGCAGTATGTTGAGTCTGCTTTGCTGCAAAGATGAAACGTAGCTTATTAGTTGAGAAAAGACCCAGGTAAAACTTGTCCTGAGCCAAAACAATTTTTGCACATTAAAAAAATGTCACTCTGTTGTTGTCACTTTACAATAAAATTACTGTTACAGTATTAACACTTTCTATTATTGATCTTATTACCATTCTCCCTGACGTAAATGGCATTAATAATTTTAACCCATTGACTCCTGGGTCTGTCTAACTCCAGATGATTTTACTTGTCAACTGCCAGCACAAAGTTTATCCAAACATTAGCGTCATGTGTATGGACTTTGCTTGAGAAGAGGTCTAAAAAATACTGTAATACTAACCTTCTTCCTCACTGTATTTTTTGTATTCATTGTTAGGCTACCGGGACAGTTCAAGTTACGTCAATACCAAATGGTACAGGACCCTCCCCACCCCCAACAGGGGGAACAGTCAAGGGCTTCCCCCTCAATTTTGTCATAAAGGGAAACACATCAAGCCAGGGTTTGACTACATCTGATGCTGGAGTGGCAGCATCGGTAGGAAATCCCACAAATCTAAGTAAAGGACAGAATGTGATTTTTAACAACATTGGTATTTCACAGCTACAACATCAATCACAACTAATTGTTCAGCAGCCACCATCTCCAATGAGCCAGAATGTTCATCAAAGAGGTACAGATTTACTTGGAGAAATCTCATCTTTTTTTTTTTTTTTTTTTTTTTTTTTTTGGGGGGGGGGGGGTTATGAGGAAAGGTTTTTGAAATAAAACTGCACATTTTGAATGGTCCTTTCCAAAGAATCAAGTTCAAAAATGCATTGATCAAACTCCTTTTCTCTTTATTGTCACTACAACTGTAACAAATGACCTGAAATAATGATAATCACCATTACTTGTGATGAGCTTTTCAGGTTAGTTAAAACAGATTTGAAATTTTCACCCCTGTCCTGAAGCAAACCAGTTTGCTATTTTCAATTTCAATTGATGGTGGCATTGAACAAGGGACACAAAACTATACTAGTTAGAGCAACCGTGCATGAGGAGCTTTTATCACCAAAACCTTTTTTAAACAGTTTCTAACACCATCTTTGTTAATAACTAGCAGCTTCCTTTTCATTGTCATTTATCTGTAAAAGATTAGATATGGCAGTGAAAAACAGAAGCATTGATTTAAATTTGAACTTTAAAGTTAGAAAAGTTTTGAAAGGGGAAATAGTGCCAATGAGAACATGAGCTTCATTGCATTCTAGGAAAAGGAGGGAATTCCCATGCAGGCAATGTGCACAAAGGACTGCAAAAGTCTCCCTCACCTTCATCTCAGGGACAAGTGGTGCAGGCCAACACATTGCAACAACAGAAGACTGTGGTAGTGACAAGTCCACAGGCAAACCAAACCAAGTTGTTCATAAACCATAACAACATCACAAGCTCTCAACCAATCGCCCAGCTCAAGCAACAAGTTGAACAACAACAGCAGCAACTGCAGCAGATAACTTTTCAGAAACAGATTCAACAACAACAGCAACAACAATTACAACAACAAAAACAAAGCATCAACTCTCAGTTTATTAAACAGCTTCCCATACAACCTCGTCTTGCACCAGCTCCACCTACGCAATCGATCATTTCCCAGCATCCTTTAAGTGGTCCAAATGTTTTGGTTAAAGTGACAGAACAGCTTAAGAGTCCTCCTAACACTGTCTTTGTTAAGACGGAACCTCAGCAAAAGATTCAGCACATAGTTTGCCAGAAACCTCAATCTAATGTTGTTTGACTGGTTTTTGCATTTCAAGTTTTATATTCCTCTCTCATTGCAACTCCCAAGACCAAGATTGAATTAAAATAGGTTACCAGCCCTGTCAATTCTTCATTATGTGGTCATCTACAGTACTTCCCAGAAAAGGATTATTTCTTGATGCGCTATGGTGGTGGCAACATTGTAAAAGTATTTGCCATCAGAAGAGATAATATTATATTCTTCTCTCATTGAATGACAAAAAAATGTCTATGTATAGAAACACTGTATCAAGCACTGGTAACCTCAATTTGATTGGTTTAGGATATTTTCCCATACTCAAAAGACAGTTCATAAAAGCAGTGTCCAAATCGCACAGGGAAGTACTGCTCAGTGGCTTTAATCATGTATTTCTGAATGGTTTCACCTTAAACCTCCGTTCACAGACACAGAAGTCCGAGGCAGGGTTAACAACTTGTACTAATTTGTGTGTTGAAGTGGATCAGTTACTATGGCATCCATGTGTTATACTGAGATGGCAAGAGAAGGCATGAAAGAGAAAAAATGCAAATACATACATGTACTAAACTACAACAGGAAAAATATTTATTAAGTTTTGTAAAATAGAGGATTCTTTCTTGAAAAAAAAGTGGTATTTAAATAGTGATTTTTCCGCTTGCTTTTTGTCAATAGCTCATGAGTGGTAATTGAACTTAATAGCAGAACCCAATGTCTAGGCTTCTCCTTCAGTCAATATTATTATTGATGTGAGGTAAAATAAAATTTATATTATATGATACCAAAAAAACCTGATACACCCTTCTATTTCTGGACAATTTTTTAGGGAGAGGTATATTTGAATTACCATTGACAATCATAACTTAGTAAATTGGATGAAACAATAATAATTATATTTTAAATTATTCAAATTATACCACCTTATAACATTATTGTGCAAAGTTCACGCACTATGTTGTTAAAGGTATTACAGTAACTATTCCCAGAATGAAAGTATATATTTGACTTGTCTTCAGTGCTCTAATATTGCTGGCTTGCCTTCAAAACCTATTGGAGCTAAAACCCACTTCTTATTTTATAAAATAGTTTCAAATGCTACTATAGAACAAACACACCACAATAAATAATTATTTATTGACCTTGATAGTGTACATCTTTCATGCTTCCAACTGTATTCTTTTTGTTACTGAAACTAGAAAAATATGTGTACAAGTGAATGTATTATTACCCAAAATGTTTTAAAAGATCTATGTGATAAAAGTGTTGAATCTTCACACTTCACAACATTGTATCACATGGTTGGAGTGTGTTGTAGATAATACAACTATGGCAAATAAGTCTTTTGAAGTGGGGGACCTCTTGTTGGCAGGCCAGCAATATGGTACCTTAGTCATAACCCTTTTATTATCAAGATCAAATGTAAATTTCCAAGCAAACTTCATCGTACCTTAGTTGACCAGTGCTCAATTAAGAATCTGTTTTCATGAAGTGCTGAAAATGGAGAAGTTGGCACTTCAGATTTTCATAATTCATTTCCCTACAGTTTGACAATGTCATTGTGATAGGTTTTAGGAGTTTAACATGCACTATTGTTCTTGGTAATTCAAGGGTTGTGCTGTTGGAATTTTGACATAGTTGTATTCAGATACATGTATGATTGCATGAACTGGTGGTTTCATCTTGGCTTTATCAGCCCAGTTATCCAATTCCAAAGATGACTGATCATCCAACATTATTTTTTTAAGGACACTATAAGAAAAGAAGCACTGGTTTTGCTGTTGTTGTTTTATTTTTGACATGGTCAACAAACACCCCAACATGAACTAATGTACCAGTCATTTTTGGATTGAAAATTACACTGTATACATCAAAACCTAAGAGTTATTTAAGTTATTTTAGTTGTTCGAATTTTTCAAGAGTTGCATTTTATAAATTATCGTTTTGCAAAAGAATACCAAGAAAAAAAAAGATGCTGCAGCACTATATTTTCTGGGAAATGGGTAACTTAACTACAAATACATCCAGAAAAAGGAATATCCTGAGAAATTCAAAGTTACTGTAATGCTCTCCACAGTAATTTTATGCCGTAACATAGACTTAACATATCTCTTTTTTAGCAAATCTTTGATACATAGCGTTTCGGACTATCCAGGAATAGAAAATATACAGAATATTTGGGTTATCTGTTCTTTTGGCAATTACCCCATTTTTTGGAATGTAGTAAATAACATTTCATTCATTCTGCTTCTCATAAAAGAATCAAAATAAACAGAATACACAGAATATGCAGTCTTTTAGAATTTATCTGGGTTGGAAATCATATTCAGCCCATTTGTCAGCTGCAAAGTCTTATCCAAACGACTTAACTTTGGCATTAATCATTCTGTTTTTGTAAATGTTGTTCCATTCATTCTCTTGATCCTAAGGTCGAATAGGAATTTAAAAAGAATGGTCCCAAAAGAATAAAGAAAACTAAGATTTCATAATTATCAGACTAGACCTGATTTTGGAAGCATGAATTTGTGCAGTTTTTGTAGAACACAGTCAATTCACATTGTGCTCATAGATAGGTTTTAACCAATATTTACAATATTTTGGGTGTTATAACACTGTGACATGTTAGGAACTTCCACAAAAACTGATATTGTGGGTGTTTTAGATATGAATGGCTCATCCCACTGCTCACAGATGCCCTACGTTTCTCAAAATATCAAGAATGATCTTTTAGTATCGCTTACAGAACTTTCTTTTGATGTTAGTGTCCTCAATTGGTATTGTTTGGGATTATTGACAAGCATTTAGTGTGTTTGGTCTAGGAGTGTCACTTGTGTCTCCTGTATGTTTTGTCTGGTACAACCTACCTCAAGAGATAGACAGTTCTTAAACTGAACCAAATAATATAATGATATATACCACACAAGTGAATAGTGCTCTCCGCGTGCACTGATTGCGGCTTATTCATTGGTGATTATCCAAGTACTATTTGTCAAAAAGAAACAAAATAGCTTCCAGTGCACAGGATTTGGAATTTCCGACCACATTTTACAAAAATAAAGCAGTTTTCTTGTTCACTTTTTATTCAGCTTGTGTGATATATACTAAACAATATTATTATTCACTTCAGTGTCGGTAAAAGTGGTAGATGTTAACCTCACCGCTTCACGGCTCAATAAATATCCACCACTATTCACCTCCACTTCAGCGAATTATATTGTTAAATATAATATGGCATACATTTATAATGCTACATGTCTTCACTGTGACACCATGGAAGCCATGTTGGAGAAGGATAGGATTCATTGGATTTTGTATCAGTCAACCAACATAACTGGTGATCATGTCGGCAAACACTCTCTGTGGGTATAGTCTTAAACCTTGGGTAATATGCAAGCTTAGAGATTTAAGCCTTGTAGCAGTCTTGTTTTATGAGTACTGAGAATTAAGGTCACATCAAACTAGTATAATGCCATGAAATTAGCCTTTTTTGTATTCTACCCTTTCCTCTGTGTGCCATTGCCTTGGTGTTGTGAAGCAAAAAGTGGAAGA
>OX421456.1:1370000-1377500 GCA_949126865.1 Montipora capitata | reverse complement strand
CCAGGGAAGGGATGTGAGATGATAGATAGCCAATGAGATGCGTAGTGCAGAGTTGGCTATGATCATCTCATATCCAACAAGTGTGAGTGGAATAATAATGTTTTATTCAAAACGCTCACAAATTATGGATAAATCTTCCCTGCTTTATTTTGTAAATACAAGAAAACTGATGTGTGCAGTAACTGATATTTGCTCATATAGCATGATGGCTAAGCCATTAAAACACTAGAAATGCATTATCCAATGATCCAGTTTTTAATAATGAAGTTTACATGTAGATCAACATCTGGCAGCTCTTTCTTTATATCACAAAATTCTAGGTCAAGAAAGATTTACATCAATGACAAGAGTATACTACAAAGGAGCAGCTGCTTGCATAATTATGTTTGACCTCACCAGTCAACAGACTTTCAACAGTACAATCAAATGGAAAAAAGACCTGGACAAAAAATGCACCCTTCCTAATGGACATACCATTCCTTGTATTTTAGTTGGAAATAAGGCAAGTTCAGATATGATCACTATCGTTATCACCTATTTATTTTGTGAGATAAACAGAGCAGTATGTCACCACACACTGGTGGCTCAGTTGGATGGGCATCGGGCTGTCATGTCGGAGGTCGTGGGTTGATTTCTGTTACTGTCAGGGTAAACTAGTTTAGGTCTGTGATGATGATATTAGTAAAGTAGACGCATGACTTTGTAGAGCTCGCAGACCATTGGGACACATTGTTCATTTAGGACCTGGATAAATGATGTAGCCCCCAATGGGTTTTAGTTGCTCAATGGGTAGAGCATCTAACCAGTTTTACGGAGGTTTGAATCCAGTGGCTATAACTCTGATTTCCTTCCCTTGAATCGCCAAGCAACTAGTTTCAAATCTCAAAGAATGAATCAACCCTTTCACCCCTCAAACCGGCGATACTTAGTATTTTACTTTGTCTAAGGCCAGACGATTTTACTCATCAATGGGGAACCCCCAGGAGTCAATGGGTTAAATCAATGTTACTATAAACCAACTAGAACTCAATGATATATTTTCACAAAGCACAAGCTCACATACATATATTTTGTCTGAGCAAATAAAGCAAGTACTGGCTGCCAACTGACTAAATCCATATTTCTTCAGTGACAAGAAATATCAACTGAAGGCAAGAATTAAAATCAAGAAGGGACAATCCATGGTTATAGTTTTGTGGCATTTTTAATACTTTTTTATACTTCCTACATGTAGAGTGACTTGTCAACAAGGCCAGTTGAAAAAGACTTGATTGACAAACTGTGTAAAGAAAATGGATTTCTTGGTTGGACAGAAATGTCTGTGAAAGAGGATATCAATGTCACAGAAACAATGGAGTAAGGATATTAAATTTGGGCTTTTTTAGTATTTTCCACTTTTAATGATTTCACACTGGATCATGCTCGCAATATTGCTTTGTGTAGCATGTGTTCATTATATTCTTATAGAAAATAAATTTGGCTAAAGAAAAAATCTGTTTGAAAGGGTTCATTAACCCATTGACGTAACAGATTGTACTCTGTCTAATGCCAGATGATTTTACTCGTCACTGGGGTCGTCCTAAGGTGCCTGAGAAGTCAATTGGTTAACCCCTCTAAATAGTGTTGATTGCATCTCTGGAGAACCACTCTCTAGTATACATACATGTATCTATGGTGCATAAAATTAATCCATAACTAACATTATTTTTTATTTTGTTCTGCTGTACATAATTTTATGTGATTTGATTTCTAATTTTACCAACTGGGAAAGCACTTGTGCTTAGTTTAAGACAAGCACAACACTAAAATGGATGACTAAAAATAAATTATTAATTTATTTATTATTCTTTTTAATTTTGTGCCTATTGTGTATATAAATTTTGAGTGTATTATTAAACTACCGTACTCATTCTTGCCATTAATTGGGTCTGACATCAGTACTTTTTGAGCTCTGATGATGTTATTAATAGAAGCTACTTGTGTTTCTTCTTTCCCTTCTTTCAGTGTTATTGCAAATGGAATCAAATAAATTTGAAAAAAAAAATTCTCTCCCTATTCTTTTCAGGTACTTGTTGCAAGAACTTTTGGAAATTTATAAAAAAGAAGATGAAAATGACTTACAAAGTAGAAGAACTGGCACAGATCAAGGGGGGTTTATTGAACTTAATAGCGTCAAGAATCCAAAAGAAACTGTCAAATCAGGATGTTGTTCATGAGGTTTAGAGAGGGTGATGAAAGAGAGGAAGAGCACAGTACAACTTAAAGATACCCTACAGAGAATTTAACTTAAATATTTCTCAGGTTATTTTGGAGAAATGTGTAAATTATTTTTTCATAGTGTAGTATGTGGGTGTGTGCATGTGCGGTAGAGCAAGCAATCAAGTGAGCGAGCAACAACATAATAAGAATTTAAAACAAAGTTAGTAGACTATGGAAAATGTGTATGTTTTTGGTGTTAATGGCTTTTTACCATCGAGCACTACACAGCAACCAGGAGCATTGCTCCATGGTAAAGCTTTAAATCAAGCATGTCAGTCATGAAACACCAATTACTGACCTCTTAATTGTAAAGAATTTGAAACTTGCATCCTGTCTTGTACTAATATGCCTCTGCTTTCTTTTTGGATCATCCCTGCCCAACTAAACCCATCAAATCTTTCACACAGATTCTTTGATCATGGTCAAAATTTTATAGTTGTTGGGATTTCAAGAAACTGTTATGCATCTTTGTTAGAACTAATGAAGATATGGTCGTGATGTTTATTGTAATGTAATTTGATGCGATAAAAAAATGGGGGGGGGGAGGGGTTGATGAGGAGTCACTCCAGGTTAATTAACAGCCTCTACATCCCCTCAAAAACTATGTCCCCTTTAACCCATTGACTCCTAGGAGTGAGACTTAATAGATTTTACTCAGTCTAACACCAGGCTATTTTACTCGTCAATGGTGGGGGGGGGGGGGGGGGGGGGGGGAGGGGTGGTTCAGGAGTCAATGGGTTAATTAACAACCTCTAAATCCCCTCAAAAACTATGTCCCCTTTAACCCATTGACTCCTAGGAGTGAGACTTAATATATTTTACTCTGTCTAACACCAAATGATGTTACTCGTCAATGGGGGAGGGGGGGGGTGGTGGTTCAGGAGTCAATGGGTTAATTAACAACCTCTACATCCCCTCAAAAACTGTCCCCTTTAACCCATTGACTCCTAGGAGTGAGACTTAACAGATTTCACTCAGTCTAACACCAGACAGTTTTACTTGTCAGTGGGGGCAGTTCAGGAGTCAATGGGTTAACATATTTTTCTTTTGACATTTAACTCAGAGGGCCATTTGTTGATAATAAATTCCAAGTAAATTTGGAATTTTGGTAGTTCGTCCCTTGGTGGGGGGTGGGGGACTTGCATATGAAAGGGGGTGTAAATTTCGGATTTTGGTCTCACTTAGGGTGTTTTGGGGAAAACGGCATCATATGTAGCCCATATGTAGCCATCAAGGTCTTGTTTAGGGTTTCACGCAAAGAAATATATATATAATAATGGTCTCTTTTAAGGGTAAAAAAATCCTGGGTGAAGCCCAGATTGGTCTCCTTTAGGGGTTCAATTCAAAATTTCCGACAAGCATCTCAACTCCTTCATATGCGAAGTCCCCCCCCCCCCCCCTCCCTTCCTTCCTTTCCCAGAAGTTCATCTTTTGGACAGGAAAACAGAAGATTTGCCTTATTTTTTCTTGTAAATTTCAACTCTTCACTCTTTTCAAAGCAATAATAACTGTAAATTATTTTAAAGTATGTATGTATCCTTGGGCTATTAAGTAGCGCATATGGTATTTTCAGATCACATTCGATTTATGTCAAGGTCAAGCTTCAAATAAAGAAGGGAACTTTTTAATTCAGCTCTTTAGGGATTTATTTTCATAGAAATTTAATATTCAGTCCTTGAAAAAATTCACCAACATTTAATTTTAAAAAATCAGATCAACAGTATTATAATTTCACCAGTTACAAAGTTTAAAATGTTATACAACTTTGGGTCATTGGGTCTGGCATTTAATTAAAACCCCCGGGAAACTGTATTTCACCAGTTTATCACCTGTCGTAATCACACATTCCACAGGGGGGTTGCAGGTAAAAATTGGAATGACCCATTACTTCTTATCCAGTGTCAAAAATTGAGTGTTGATGTCCCCTGATTTATGGTTATTATACAGACACATTTTAAAAAACACTTCTTCTGTTTTTACTTTATATATTTTCCTTATAGGTCCTTAACTAGAGGGGCTCCTAATGGTTCTAAGTTTCTGTACACTAAAGCTAAAATATATAATATCATTAAAGATATTTGTCCCAGTTGTCTTCCTCCTTTCCTGCCTGCTGCGAGATGCACCTTCACTGCATGAAAAAACCGTTGTGGATAATTTCCAAGGAAAATATGTTTGCTGTTGTAACATGGGATCACATAAGGAGGAGGTAATAATGCCATTTCATTTAAAAGAGGGGTGGTAAAGCTCAAACTGCTCAGGATAGATAAAGACTGCCAAAGAAAGAAGCTTTTATTCTAGTTAATCTGTTTGATGTGTACATTTCCTCTTGTCAAAATAGTTAATCGACTCGAGCCTTTCAAAACTTGAAACCTAAGGATTGCAACTCCAGTATATCCCAGCTCCAATGCTGGGGGGTGTAAAGTGCAGATTGCAAGATGCAGGGTTAACCTAATAGGGTTGCAGGTCATTGTTTTACCCGGCAGGTACAAAACACAGGTCACAGGTCATTGTTTTACCAATACAGAAAGTATCCTAAACATTCATAAAAGCTAACCTTAGGCCTAAAGAAAAGTTTTTAGGCCTAAGGTTAGCTTTTATGAATGTTAACTAAGGATACTTTCTGTATAGGTAAAACAATGACCTGTGACCTACGTTTTGTACCTGCCGTTGTTTTACCATAACTGAAACAACCTAAACCTTTCCAAAAATGCTAACCTTAGGCTTAGACATTATTTTTTAGGCCTAATATTAGCATTAGTAAAGGTTTGGGTTGTTTCATATACGGTGAAACAATGGCCTGCAACCCTGCGACCCTAACCTGCAGTTTACACCCTCCAGGCTGAATTAAACTTTTTTCCTCGGAGCTCCGTCGATCTATACAAATACTGTTCTATCAAAAACCTCATTCTTTGTTGTATTTACGATCTCTGTCATGGCCACACTCTCCAGAAGAACCTGGTTCCCGTTCTCAGATCATTGATGTCGGTTGTTCAAAGGGTGGATAGCGCTATCCACTGGATAACTAAATCGGTTTTGCTAGTGTAGCGCTATCCACCTTTTGAACAACCGAGATGATTAGTTTTCTCCAGCGATGTTTAACATTAGAGTGATCTTTATTTGAAGTACTAAATCAATAAGTTCTTGTACCGCTGACCGTTTTTTTTTTTTTGTTTTTGTTCTACTTCCGACTCTACTTCCTGCTTCTTCCTCTCTCCTTCCTTCTCCAGTTTCGTTTGGTGTTCTTACGCTTCTGACAGTACTGGTATGGCCAAATTTAATACAACGATTAACCGGAGTGATGGTATCGTCGTAATAGGTGATAATTCGGAACTTACGATTGGATCTCAAAAGCCTGAAGGTAAGATGATCATAATTTTGCAGAACCTCGAATTTCTCGTGCAAATTGCTTCACACGCATTCCAATTCCACTGTCACATCGATAATATAACGATCACGAACTCCGATGAAATACTGGGAATGTTCGTATCAAAGTACTTGTCAACAAGCTGGTTTAGCTTATGTATTTTATCAGCCGTATTTTGAAGTGAAATTAATCTAAATTTCGGTCAGCTTGATAACCATAATTCATGGGAACCGGTGGTAGCATGCCCAGGCCCAGTGTGTTAGAGTTTTGAAGAAAGTCTCAGGGTTGCTTTAAATACAGCAACAGAAGGAGGGGAATTTGATGTTAATACCAAGTCCTAGCTCTTTCCAATTGAGTTTGAGGGATGTACTCACATTTACGGCCAGAAAAACAAACAAAGTTAACAAGGTATTGATTATATATTTTGGTTGCAAGGGAGCACTTCGTTAAATTGACCTATCATAGCGCGCATCAAAAAGAAAGCGAAATTCTCTGAAACTCGCCGGTAAAATAATTTCGGTTTCGTTATCCCTTTCGTATCCTGTTGTTTTCGTTATTTATTAGCATGCATTTTCTGTTGGCCGGTAAAAATGAGATGACCCCCACTCCACTGGGGTTGAAACAGCAAATAGTAATAATCAAAATTTCGGTCATCTTGATAACCATATGGGAACCGGTAATAGCAGTGTATTAGAATTTTTCAAAAAATTAGTCCCAGGGTTGCTTTAAATATAACAACAGAAGGAGGGGAATTTGATGTTAAAACAAAGTGCTAGCTCTTTTCCAACTGAGTTTGAGGGCTGTACTTACAGTTACAGCCAGAAAAACAAAGGAAGTTAACAAGATATTTATTACATATTTTGGTAGCAAGAGAGCGCATCGTTAAATTGACCTATTATAGCATGCATCAAATCTAGAATGAACACAAAAGAAAGTGAAATTCTCGTAAACTCACCAGTAAAATAATTTCAGTTACATTATCCCTTTTGTATCCCCTTGTTTTCTTTATTTATTAGCATGCATTTTCTGTTGGCCAGTGAAAATGAGATGACCCTCCTTCCACTGGCGTTTGAAACAGCACTTATTGTTTATTGTTTTAAAGAAAAAAATCCATGAATTTTTTTTGCACATTCAAGCAACTAATGGCCTCTCTACTAACAGCCATCCTGGCCATCTTAAATTCAGCGAAGACGTTAGGTGGAGCTTTAGTGGCAGTCAAAACCAACAGCCTTTTTGTTCCAATGACTAATACCTACTCTTTACAGTTAGTATGCAGGGCCCAGTTGTTCAAAAGCTGATTAACTTAACCCAGGATTAGCGTAAACTGTGGTTTCATATTTTCAACTTTTGAGTAAAAGTTTCTTTTGCTTAATTTTCTTTTTCAAGATCAACTGCTTCTAAAGCAAATTTTTCTGAATATCGGCGCAATTTTTTGAAGTAGATAAATAAACTCCTGGGTTTATTTTTTAATCTGGGATTAGCTTTAAACGGCTTTTGAACAACCAGGCCCAGGTTCTTTAACTTCCCACAAAAACTTATGAACAATAGTTGCAAGAGGTTCTCGTTGTTCATAGTGAATCTATGAAGACTTGAAAGTCAAACCACCTCTGACATACACCTGTGACAACAAAGGCAACCTGTTCTCCACAGTGATTTTAAGACCCTGAGTGTTGGTCCAAGTGTAGTTTGAATCCAAGACCTCTTGCTGTAGGTAGTCTATCCTCAACCAACTGAGCAAGGTCATCAACTACCTTGCTTTTGTTCGCTGTCTTGGTAGCTGAGCGAAAAAACTGTAGTACAGCTTATCAGCACACCACATTTGGGAGGTATGCTTTGAGACTTAACATTGAGCACTCTGAGCCAAACTTATCATTTTT
>OX421456.1:1352500-1362500 GCA_949126865.1 Montipora capitata | reverse complement strand
CTAATGTCATATGTTTATTATTCCACTATTACACCATTTTACTATATTTGGTCAAGAGAATGCGCAAATTATGAGACGGTAATACACTGTAGTGTCCCGGTTTGACCGGTTTAGAACACAGAAAATGTTCAATGCAAGAAATTGTTTCAACACGATGCAAAGCCTGAGAATTTAGCTTGTCATCGCTTCATTTCGTTTATTCAATCAAATAAAGGACATTTGGCTGGCTTTTTGTGCTTTTTACATCGTTCACAAGCGCCCAGAAGGGCAGATGATGCATTTTTTTCAACACTCTTACCAAATAAAATTGAAGTAAAATAACAACTTTTTTGTATTGGAATAATAAACCTCTTATTCGACGATTTAACATATACTCACGGACATTTTGCTCATTGCTCATACTTTTCCTCGCCCGCGCAGGGCTCTGAAAAATACTACGCAACTCGCAAAATATCCGCGCGTATTACATGTTAAACCATCGAATAAGGTCTATTTATTTCCTTACTGTTATGGCACTTTCACTGACGCGGTAAGCAGCTATCTCTTTTAGCCACAAAAAGTTGTTCGTATAAGAATTCAGATCAAGTTTCGAACAAAAACATGTTTTGCTGAGGGACGCCAATATAGCCTCTGCCAAAGACATCTTATGACTGAAAAGGCTTTACAACCTTCATGAATTCTCTAGAAAATTACTAATTCATACGAATTCTTACTCACTTGTTCTATCTGCTCTTTCTTCTTCCGTAGCTGCTCCACTTTATTTGCTATCCATTCACTTTTATTTCCTTTGTCAGTCCATTTATTATCCATGGAAACCCCCTTTCCTCTCTGGTTCTCCATGCTGGTGTTTTCAACGGTCTCGAAAGGTGTCAATAAAACTGACATATTTCTGGTTGCGGTCGGGCTTACGTCACTTTGCCAAAGCTGACCTTCTTTAGCATCATTACTACAACTGCTCTTAGAAGACAATTCGTCTGCTTGGTCTGTTTTATTCCCTTTAAACTCTTCCGGCGCAACCGTGTCAGTTTCATGGGGTGAACAGCCTTCAATTCCGTGATCTAATTCCACGTTTGTACTGGGGAATGCGCATGTTGACACATGTTTTGATGTCTCACCAGGGCCGTGGTTTTCTCTCTCAGCCATTTTCTTACCCGGTATGATAAGCTTGGGGGGTTTAGATCGTGCCTTGCAAGGGCGTGACGCTCTAATCGATGAAACCCTGACACGAGGCCTCTCCCCAGAGACGGGAAGAGGCAAATTGGTCTGCATTTGTACCCCTTCGTTCGTGTCACCTAAACGAGTGTTGTCAATACTCTGTTTATACACATGACATTGGTTCTCCACGCGTTTATCGTCATTAACTGCAATATCAATCTTCCCACTATTCTGTAGCAAAGAAGATTGTTTGCCAATATCCTGATAAACACTAATACTTAGTCCAGATGATGAAGGCCTCTCCACTTCAACGTCAGATGTCATTTCAATCTTATCTGGTCCACAGTTGACATGTTTACTAACAGCTTTTGCATCACCAGCAGCATACGAACAGTGCGATTCTTTTTGTCCTTCAGGCCAAAGTGCTTTTAAAACAGAATTTTCTTTTTCCCTAATAGACGCAATTGAAGGGGAAGAAACGTCTCTGTAGTTCTTTTCGACTGTGTTGCTGTTTATTGCTTTACCTACAGTCTTTTCAAAGTCACGGGAAGGTATCTGATTAGCCTCGGTGCTGGCAACTGAACTCGAACGAAGAAATGTACAATTGTCATTTTCGTCTCGACGTATACTTGATGGCGAATTCATGGCTTTGGTACTCAAGTTACAGTCTTTGTTACGTGTATTTCGACAATTTGAGGGCGCACAGTCAGTGACAAGAGGGTTGTTGTGCACACTGGCTATCGCGATTCTCCCACCCAATTCATGTTGCTCACCTTTCTGGTAGTCAGTACTGTCTATTACCTCAGCGTCAATATCGGTGGAGGTATCGACGGAATCCAAAGCGCCAGGATCGATAGCATACAATCGCTTACCTGCAGTCGCACATCTTCCTACACTGTTGACTTCTGATTCAGCGTTTACGTTGCAGGTTCCATCTCGGGCATCACCTTTAGCAGCTTCGTTTGTGTGTGTTAATGTTGCATCATGGCTGTCAAAACATTCCGTCAACAACGGTCTAATATCATGACCAGCCGTTTTCTCAACATGCCGTTCTTTCGTTTCCGGAACTGTTAAGCGTTCGCTATGCATTAAGTCGCAACCGGACCTCTCCTCAAATTTAGCATGCTTTCCGACAGGCTCGCCAAGACACGACGATTGAGAAACTGTTTTAGAATTGGTAGAATACGTTATTGAAGGTTCATTTAGAGAGGCCTCTCGAGCCCGAGATGGTGAGCCTTCCGTTTTCCTTGGGTTCGAAGTATCACGGACATCATTATTTGTAGGAACAGCATCTACGCAAGCTCCAGTTATTCCGACATGACCTTCGACACATTTACCATAAGTTATTGCTTGATGATGCGCCTCTTTAGTCAGAGACAAAGGGCGAAGGTGAGGATATTCAAGAACTGATAACCTAGATATTTTATTGGAAATCGTTGTACTAACACTGTCTTCTCCAAGGATCACCTGTTGTGATACTGTGGTAATTGTTTTACTGTCATTTCTGACTTTACTTGTCGCACAATTGTCATCTTTTCTCGTCTCAGAAATATCACCACGCCCCGTCGATTCTTCATCGTAACACAACTGTTTTACAGGATTACTGTGTTCTAAATCGCCTTCACTTGCATTGGTCGGATGACTTGGAGAGTACGGCGATGATTCGTCTTTGGGAGGAGTTAGTACATGACATCCATTGCTTTTCCAAGTGGAAC
This sequence comes from Montipora capitata, assembly GCA_949126865.1. NCBI lineage: Eukaryota > Metazoa > Cnidaria > Anthozoa > Scleractinia > Acroporidae > Montipora > Montipora capitata. The sequence goes on along the minus strand of OX421456.1, from coordinate 1,359,630 downwards.
TACTATGTGCCGAATAAGGTGTTGAGGGATCATGGAATTTTCCCTTATCTTCTGCAGAAAAACAAGCAGTCGAATTGCCTGTATCTTCGAGCTGTTCTTCATCAGAGATTTCCATGTCCATGTGTTCCAAATCATTCGCGAGCAAAGAATGATCAACCATACGACCACTGCAAGTGGAAAATACATCCGTGTTATTAGTTCCCACTCTGTGTGCGTCTTTAACTGTGTCACGAACGTGTTTCTTGTCATTTTCAGACCTGTGTTCAGTTGGTCCTGGGTTCTGAGAGTCCGCCCCACATCTTTCCACATTATCCATGGCATGACTTGCATTCCTTTCATAGCTTTCTCGCCGAATATCGTTCGTACTTAATTCAACACTATCCAGGTTTTTCCGTCCATCCGCTTCAGTGCATGTTCTGTTCTCAATTTCATCATTGGCAACGGTAAAAACACATTTGCCCTCAGTTTTTCGCCCTGTGATTCCCTTCCTGTTATTGCTTTCATTACAGACCGTGTCAACCACATATTCGCTAACTTCAGTTTTAAGCAGTCCTGAACCATTATCAGTCAAGCCTATATCTTTTCCTACGCAGTTTCCAGTGTTATTGAACTTGTTTGGAAAACGAAACATTTCTCCCGTCGGCACACCATTTGGCGATGTATCATCAGAGGAGAATTCCATATCAACGTGGAAATTTTCGTTTTCTCTGTTGGCTTCTTCCAGTTGCATAACAAAGGTCATATCACTTCTTTTATTTGAAGCTTCAATTGCACTTAAATCCGCATTATCAAACCTCTCTATCTGGTCTTTCACAAAAGCACCGTCCTTGTCACCAGCGGTTAAGAAGCAATCTTGTGAGGAAAGGTTTACAGTTACCAGTACACCTTCAGCAGAAGGCGTGCCTTGCTTTTCATCCAATAAATTCTCCCGGGGCAACTTAACGCTGTCATGACATTCCTTGGAAACTTCTACGTCTTCAACTGAATTGCCCTCGAGTGAAGAAACTCCCAACACAGTCGTTGTGTCCATGTTAACTGAGACATTCCCTTGACATGCCTCCTCAGTATCCTCTTTTATATGGTTCACGCTGTCATCCTTTGATAAAGCAAAAGGACTTTCTGCGCCTTTTGAACCCTTTCCTTTGTAAGAGACAACACCGTTCAGTGAACCCTCTTTTGAAACAACTAGGCTTGAGTCAGGTCTCTTCAATGAAATATTATCTTCTGCTAAAGACGCAGCAAGGTCACTTAAGAGACGATCCGTTCTTCTTGTGTTGGATTTCTCCGATTCTTCGTCTGTAGGCTATGGAAAAAATAGAATTGAAAATTTACAGGCAGACACCAAAACATAACATACCGTGAAAACGTGTCATACCTTGGCTATGTCTCTCTTCTGTTTCTCACAAGACTGCCTCTTTCCCTTATTTGTTGTCTTCATCGCCACTTTCCGCGTATTTTCACTTTTTCGGCTTGAAGTCTCAGACTGATCAACAGGTCGATGATTGGTCTGCCTTCCTGCAACGTAGGCAAATATTTGTTGCTTTTAAGGGAACTCTTTGTAAAAACATTTTACGTGCACAATCGAGTAAAGACGTTACTCGTAGTTATTCGGAAGCGGAACGATGGAGCATTTTACAAAGTCCATCAAATTTACTCTTTTTGCTTTGCTTTCCATTATGGTTCTAACTTCTTAGTTTGAGGATGAAGACACAAGGTGTGTCCATTTGAAGAAATATGTTTCGCAGAACTTGAGCATTTTTTCCCATCCTGGCCGCAGTTGTTCAAAAGGTGGATAGTGCTATCCACTGGATAACTCAATTGGTTTTGCTAATGTTTATCCGCTGGATAGTGATTTATCTAGTGGATAGAGTTATCCACCTTTTGAACAACCGAGCCATGGCACCAGTTGTTCAAACGATGGATAGCGCTATCCGCCGGATAAATCACTATCCACTGGATAACTCAATTGGTTTTGCTAGTGTTTATCCTTTGGATAGTGATTTATCCGGTGGATAGCGCTATCCATCGTTTGAACAACTGGGGCCTGGTGTATAAATGGATAACGACTTATACTGCTTGGGCAGCCCTACAATAAACTAGCAAAGCTCCATGTTCAGTTAGCTCACGTTTCCTGTGTGATTAGGCTTTTATCCTACTTTCACTGCGTGATAGGTTTAAAGACCATGTGAGCTTACTCTTTTTTGCTGTTGCAACATCTTTCTTGCTCTTCTCATCATCATCATCATCATCATCATCATCATCATGATTTCGCTTCCTTCGACTAACCGAAGGTGGGGAACAGGACTCAGTAGACCTATGCGATTTCGTTGAATTCTTGAAGTCACCCGAGGAATTTCTCTTCTTCCTTTCTAATGAAGCATGCCTTGTTCCCTTTTCCCTTATGTTGCCCCTTAGGTGTGATGAAAAGTGTCTCCTCTGTTGGTTCAACATCAAAGAATGGCGAAGACTGCCCTCTCTTCTTCTGCTTATACGTTTAATGTCTTTCTTACGTTGTTCTGCAAGACTGTGTCTTTTACTTGTCGTATGGTTGTAACTTGTTCTTTGCGTTGTTGCTGACCTCCGCTTATTACATGAATAACTTGGGATATCCCTATGTGGAGATGAATCATAACGTGAATAATCAGAGCTTAGTTCACTCGATGAACTCCTGTGGCTAACGAAAACCGAAGTGAGTCTATTTGCTGCAGGGGAATGACTGCGGCGACCACCAGCCTTGTTGTTGTCATTGTCACTACATGTTCTCTCCAAGAGTGTTCTGCTGCTTTGAGGTCGAGGGGAAAGGCTCCGGTTCCTGGCCAAGTCAGTCATACTGTGGTAGTCTGACAACCCGAAATTCTTTCCAGGGACGCCACGGTACCCTCGTCCTTCATCACTTTGATTCACCCATTCATCTGATGCGGGTCTTTCACCAGGCGAAGTTCTAGTGTTTCTGGAAGATTCACCTGTGCTCTTGTTCCAGCCGTATCTTTCTTCTGTCATCTCCTTTTCCTGTAAAAACTGGTCATACGTGTCACGAGGAGCTTCAGGATCAGAAACGGTCCTCCTTGGGGGGCTCCCACGGGAAAGACCTTCCCAATGTGGCCATTGATTCGTCTGTTCATAGGATGGAAACTTCTCTAAAAAATCCCCTGCAAATATTAATAAAACAAAACTTACACATTCCACATAAAGAACAAAGTCTGGGGAGTCAGGTTGGCTTAGTGGTTATCAACTGCGCCTCCCACCTCTGCGATCAAAAACATCCGGGCAGATACCCTCGTATAGGGATAACCTCTCTCCCTTTCATTTTATTGAATGAATAAAGTTGGTATTAAAACTTCCAGTGAGAGAACTACGCTGGACTTCCTAGTGAAACTTTGGTCATTTTGTTAGAATCTTAGGACAAAGCGAGTGCGTACCTGATATAGCCTGCAGAGTATGTGGATTGCAGGAAAAGGGAAGGGAAGATCAAGGAGAAAAGTTTTAACAATGCAAGAGATTTTTTTTTCTGTGTGTGTATGGGTGCGTGTTTGTTTTATTGAGCCCCTTTGGTAACAATCAGTTTAACTAGCAGTGGATGAGAAAATTAGAATTAGAAAACATAACTGTAAGATGATAGAAATCTCTTGAGTCTTATGAATGTCATATAGTATCAAAACTATTCAACCTTTCCATAAAGCAACGATACCTCTGATTCCCCGAAGATATAAATGTGCTCTACGGAATGACAACTCACAAGTTCAATAACCCTGGCCTTTGCAAGAAACTGCCCAGACAAAGATGCATAGCAGACTCTAAGAGAATCAGAGCACAGCATCGCATTGTAATGCAAGATAGATTATTGTCAAAGCTCTTCTTTGCACAGGATCAACAGCATCAACCAAGGTAATCAGGAAGGGCTGCCCATACAAGTAAATCATACTCAAGGACAGGCTGTATCAAGATGTAATGTACCGGTATTTGAACAGAGGGTAAGTCCCTCAAACCAAGAACAATCGTTGAATTTCATACCATTGCTTGAATAAGTTAACTACATGTATAAGCACAAAAGAGTTCATTAGGCTGATTTTCACAGATTATACCACAAAGTGCATATAAGTTATTTTAAAAAAAACAAAGTGCCAAAGTAGCTTTTAAAAAGCCACAAACATACCTTGAATATTGTTTTGAGAGCCTAGTGAATTGTGTTCTGCTTCACTGTACCGCTCCCTTGCACAGTCATCCTCAGTTCTATGGACTGTTTGTTCAGGATACATATCATAACACTCTTCCCTCAATCTGTCCAGATATGGTTCTCTGCAAAACTCACTGTCACCATCAGCTTCAGGATAAGGGGTCTTGTACAATATGCTGTCCATTTCATTTACATAGGTTGTACTATCATTAATTTCACATTCTTCTCTTGCACTGCGGCTGTGCTGATACCAGGAATCCTGGAGAAGAAGTGTGATAACTAGATTTAAAGAGTGAGACAGCCAGAGAAGTTTGTCAATTATATTTTTTAACCCCTTGTGACACCTGGGAGCATGACTTACCAGATTTTACTCTGTCTAATATCAGACAATTTTCCTCATCAACTGGGGCATCCTGGGGCACCTGTGGAGTGATGCATTAACCCTTTGACACCCAGAGTATTTTACTCTGTCTAACGCCAGACAATTTTACTCATCAATGGGGAACCCCCCGAAGTCAATGGGTAAAGTACACTATATGTTCAGAATTACATGACATCATTTTCTTCATTGTGACATAGTGGAGCCAAAGTGGACCTCTTTGGCTTGTATGTTTTGTTTTCCCATTTCAGGCCACATGATGTTACTCTAGGGAACAGTTTCTTTCAAGGGTCGTCCTATGCCCAAGCATGTGTATGCATAACAAAAGGAAATTTTCCTTGGGAACATCACATGATCTGAAATGGGTTAAAATGAAACATACAAGCTTAAGAGGTCTATGCATCCACTTTCATGAGAGCATGTTACATAAAACAACAAGTTTGAAAACCATTATCAAAGCACTTCCCAAGCTCGCTTAATAATATTAATGTAATTCCAAAATACAGGCTTCACAAACATTGCATAGAGAAATTAAATTTTCCTTGGGAAGATTAAGTCAACAACAAATTACATGCCTTAGAGACAGCATCCATGTGCAGTTTTCAATACTTTGAGCACCAAGGGTGAGGAGGAATATGTGGATGATTTTTTCTCTTTAATATGGCATTTCCCATAATGTTACCAGTCACATTTCAATGCCATGAGGATGATATACAATGTAAAAAAACAAGGAGATTGGCTTGAGTCAACTCCTGGATCCTCTGTAAGTTTGTTAGGGCAATTGGCGTACCCACAGCAAAAGCAATTTTTGCTTTGAGGTCACTTCATCATCTCATTACCTCTGTGGTCTCTGAATAAAAGCCTGCCAATATTCCTTCATAGTGCCTGTCTTTTAAAGGGGACATAGTTCTTGAGTATACCTAAATTATGTTGTTCAAGGGGCTGCCACCAATAATTATTTATTCAAATGTTTGCCATAATAATGGTTATGGAAAATATGCAAACCTCATCTCCTTCATATTTTCTTTCAGAGAGATCTGTGCTTCCACCAGCATAATCAAAATCATAATAATCCCAGTTATCTTTGTTATATCCTTCCCCAGGGTTATCATCTTCCCAAGGTTCTAGTAAACATTCTGTTTCATGGTCCAATTTCTCTCTTTCATCATATATCTTCACAAAACTGTGATCTTGATAATCACACCGACTACTGTTGTCTTCATTAGCCAAAATTTCTCTTGATTTTGACTGTTCAGTCAGTGAATTCAAGCCTCTGGAGTATCTTGTGTTATTTCTGTGACCGTCACAAAGTTCTGTTTTCTTAGGGGACCAATCACGCTTCTGCGGCCTTAACCTTCTTGAGTGTCTATTCCTTGGAGCTCTCCAATAACTTAATGCCACTCTGTTTCCAAAAATGTACTTTCCATGGTATCTTTAATACAAAAGAGGATACTTTCAGTGAATTAAATTTAAATCCTAAAGGTATTAAAATGTCTAAGCCCTTTTAAACCTTGGTGCCTTAGAATTGGCAAATAAACGTTTTCAAAAAGCCATTAATGCTTCATCTACTGCCGCAAACAATACAAATTCTTGAGGCAAAAACATGCACGCACTTAGATCCTTGGATGTAACTACCTCCTTTATAATATTATTATGAGCCACTATCACGAATACAATAATACTCTTCACCATTGTAAGTCCCAAGAGAAACTGGAAACAATGCTTATGCAACATTTTGGAGAGACAGACAAATAGTATTATGGTATTTTTGATAGTGGCTAACAGCTTACACCCCTACTGGGAATAGAAAAGCTCCTTTTTATATTTATTTATTCCTTTACTTGTTTATTTTTTCATTTCACATTTTAGTAGATATAATTTTCAATGGTATTATTTTAACTTTTGTTACATTTTTAAACGTTGGTGTGATGTTTAACGACTTTTACAGACATATCTAAATGAAGATGTAGATGTGGAACATAGTAGTAAAATTAACCACATTTGAAAGGCATTCGCGATAAAATAGTGTAATCTAAGAGCAAAAAAAATTATGATAAGTAAAGACGAACTCGGTTTTGCCAAGGAGCTGTCAGATCGCGTTACCTTTCCAAAACACTCTCAGCGATGGCTGCAGTTTTAAACTTAAGTGCAACGAAGAAGCCGTCTTTGTCCTTGGAGAGAGAAGTCATTTGTACAACACATTCTCCTACTCTTTCTTGAAAGTAATCCCTGAAAACAAACCACAGCCAGACAAATACCAATATCACAATAACTTAGGCTTAAATTACTGCAAAGAGAACAACGAGCAACATCGCATATCATGCTGACAAACCAATACACGAATACCTCACATCTGAGATTTTTATCTTCGAGCTTATTCGTAGCCCTTTGATGAATACACAATCTTTTAGTTCTGAAGAGTTATTGAGTAGCATTGTGCTTTAGAGGCCCGGTTTCGAGGTCCCTCTGCTATTTAACTCGCTTCCAGGTGACTGAGAAGTACGACTGTGAGCCCTTACCCTTATATGTGGTGACCCAAAAACACTGACCCCACCCCCCTACGCATCCCCACGGACT
>OX421456.1:1312500-1345000 GCA_949126865.1 Montipora capitata | reverse complement strand
GCAATTGAGTGACGCTATAAAATATACTTTGCTTTTCGTGCCCCAGCAACGTTATACAACTTCAGCTGGCAAATAAACAAAACGTTTTGGCGGGAGAAGAAAAGGCACATTGTTAAGAGAGATGAAAGAACACAATTGAAATAACTTCTTCTTGTAAAAACAAGCCCTAACACAACATATTAAGGTTTTTTATCTGCATTACAAGGGGGATAACGGGGCTTGGTTGGAGACAAAGACAAAGGCATGTGACTGGAAATATTTTAGTGGGACCCCTACCACAGTTATACAAAGTAAAGAGTATCACACATTGTTAAGAGAAATTTTTTATTCACCATTTCAAGAAGTGAAATCTTTGGCCACTTGAAATACAACATTAATTTTACCTTCATAATAAAAACTCTGTAAGGCAGCAGCATCTTGATATACAGTACACTGAAAAAATAAAAAATTAAAAAAACATAGAACATAAAAAGTACAAATTCTTATGCAAAGACAAGCATTTCTCCAAGATGGCCAGATTTCACCTCTGGTCTGCATTCTCCTTACTGGCTTCATTTTCAGCACCTTTTTATCTCTAAAGCAATAGAGCAATATTAGAGCAATATTAGAGCAATATTAGAACAATATTATTATTCTGCTTGCACTACTCTGGCTGTGGTAACAAGAGCCATTCTCACATGTTAAACTAGAACAAATTCATGTGGAAAGGAGAATTTGCACTTACATGGGATTCTTAGCCAAACAGGTTCTTAAAAATTAGTTTCTCATATGTGGGAAGGTTTGTTCACCAGCTCAGTAAAATATGAGATTAGAAAGGTTATGAAATAAATGGAAGGTCAAAGATGGGAAAAAAACTGGAAGAAAATACTGAAAAAACCTTAACCACAGAATAAAACTATCCTTCTGCCAAAACATTTGTAAATAGCTGGGGTTGTTTCACAATAACTGTTAACACATTAACTTATGACCTGTAAAATAAGCCTACTGCATTCCAAACATGTTTATTACAAATTTTGTCTTGAGCCAGACCGCCTGAATTGAAGACAATGAAAACAAAATAGCCAAAAAGACTTTAAGTTGGCTGTATCCCATCTTGTATCCTTCTATCTAACAAGGAAATGGATATTTTGTTAAATTCTGCCTTGTTTTATTTGTCAATTAAGCTTGGCTTCAACAACAAAAAATTCCAGCCACTTACAAGCAACAATTTCCTCAAACTTTTCCATGAAAGGACATGAAAGGACAACGGCTGGAAACAAAGATTCAGTGAGATACAAAGAAATGAATCCAAGAAACAGAATTTAATAATTTAAACCTTTTATGTTCAGGTTATTGCCCACAAAGAAGACAGCATGACCTCCAGCTTTGAACGCAGGCTACGCAATTATCACCATAAGTCCCAAACACAAAACCATCATGAGGGAAGCCACTTCACTTGAGGCCAGACCAGATCCTATGTAAATGCTTGTCCTTCCTCAACATCCTGAAAACAGCAAACCCAACATGCAGCTTTTGCAACACAGATGTTCACTTCCCAACCTGAAACAGAACAGCAGTTCTTTGATGAAGTCGTTTCCCACAAGTAAGTGCACAGTTATGTGGGTGGGGATTTGGGGGGTTAAAATAATTAAGCTCTGGTTGAATCTTGCAAAGCATACTTTGCACACACATGCATTCAGTAAGAAGTCAATTGGCTTCTTCATTCGGCTTAACTTAATAATTATTGTAGTTAGATTATTTAACGACACCCATGGTACGGATGGCTCCTCCCCTTAGGCTCCCGTTACGTTTGGGTTCCTTTGCAGGTCTCTCGGTTCACGAGTGGATTTGATCGGCCTTTTCGGTATCGTCAAGTAATCTTTTCGGCTTTTTCATCTTTGTTTTGGCTTAAAGGACTGCACTTTCTCTTCCAATACTTCGATTTGAGGTCACCTTGTTGGTCACCTACAATTAGAGTTCCTGAAATGTTTTTCTACCAATGAAGACTTCATCTTCCACAAGCTTCCCTTGTTAGTTGCTCTTTCCAGAGACTTTGCTTGGATGTCACTTGGATGGTCATCTACAAATGGAGTTCCTGAATTTTTTTCTACAAACAAAGGCTTCATCTTCCACAAGTTCTCCCGCTTAGTTGCGCACATTGAAATTGAATTTCTTCACATGAAACACTTCACTTGCCAGACCCAGTGCTGAGTCAAGTGAAGGTTTAATCTCGTAAGGTTCAACCAGACACTAACATTGAATAAGATAACCGGCCATTCCAATTTCGTGGGGAGATCTCATTTGGGAACTTCCTTCAAGTTGAGTGGTCTCTGTAGTAAAACTTAACACAACTAGGTTAGGCTCGCAATGTCTGTTGTGGCTTTATGTCTTGCCTGTACAAAATTATTTTTCCAAGTGATTCTTATCTTTAAAAACTACACTTTACACTGAGATAATTCAGTTTGGCCAAACAAAAGTTAAGTCACAATGGCAATTGGGCAACTGCTTACTTCAGCATTGCGTGGATAGGTTACATGTAGGTAAACCATAGGTGTCAACTAAGTACTCACTAGGGTAAGCTGTGATGAGGCTGTGTTCTTTCTCCTAAATTGCTTAATTAAGAAGAGACACCTCATTTACAGGTTACCCGAGGGAATTCATGGGACAATCCATACACCCTAGTCTAAGTTTTTTTTATATATTATGGTAAGCATGACTGACTAACAAGGATGAATCTGACCTGAAGACCATGATGAAAGGCAGTCAGTTATAGTTAGCACTCCATGAGAGTGAGATGGGAGGATTTATTTCACTATGGTAGTGGTAACACTGAGACATTGACAATAACTATTGCCTCTTTGTTAGTTTTACCTTGTGAAGGGAAACTCCTGTCAAAAAGCCCTGCATTGCATATGGCAGGCAGTAGCACTAGTAGAATTCACATTAAACATCTGCAAATTGCAAGTGCCCACTGGCACTGATCAGCAAGAGTCCCAGCCCAAGTACAATCAATGGATCTAAAGGGCACCCGTGGAATTGCACTGGAACCAGCCAGCTGAAGACATGAATAACCAATGAAAATACTACTTTTGAAAAGAATCATGTTAAGTAGTTAGAGTAGCTGCCAATGAGGCGAAGACCGCTTAAAACACAGCTGAGGATAAAAGGACATCACTTTAAATTAACTCAAATAGTTTTAATACCTATTGATATTGACAGAATAGATATTACAACTTCCATTTAATTTTAAAAATACACAGCTGCTTCAACTTGCACCAGGCACACAAAAAACCTTTGGTATTTTCTTTCGCCAAAAATTAAATTCTTTCGAATCAAAAACGGGTTTATCATCAAAGGCGATTTTTAAAATGTGTGTTGAAAAAGCTGTCAATATTTAATAACTGGCTGGTTGATTCCAATTTTCGGGTAAGTGAAGTCCTGGCAAAACAACATCAAGGAGGCAGAAATGGAGACTGATACCTAACAGCAACCCAGAAAAGGTAAGGCTCATTTTCATGGCACAACTTTTGTTTTTTTTGAAGCAGACCAGGATTCTAACCTGGCATAGGCCCGACCTTGGGGATAGCAGTGCACCACACTGCACTACCCCTTGGGAACAAAAGTTGTACCATGTCAGTGGGTCTGAGGCAAGACACTACAACCTGGCATGAGGTATGTGGAACTTTAATTTGTATTTTTCTGCCGATTCCGAACAAACACTTCATTCGATCTCTCGTTGCTGTCACCTACACTGTGTTACCAGATTCACTATTCGATTCATCGTCGACACTTCGATCATTTTACTACTATACCGCTATGACCACGTGAAGCAACGGCCATTCACTATGACAATGACAATGGCCTGCAAAGCCCTGAAAATATTCTTGGTTTTGCCAGGCACCCAAATTTTTCCAGCATAGGTGCGCACCCCTCCATCAACATCTTCAAAAGCAGTGGAGTACTTAATGATAAATAATGTCAAGGATGCTTTGTAACTATTAAAAAGAAATAAATAAAAATTTGAACACTGAACTTGTTGTCAAGCTGGTCATTTAAAGACGATTAACACAAAGAGCTAATGAAGTACTGCACAAATAAAGAACTCAACAATTCATTGCCTCCACAGGTTCTAACCCAACTTTGTGCCAACAGGTGCTTTTACTTTTCAGGGTTTGACAGTAATGTATCAAATAAAAGACTGTAATATGTTGTACTGAGGTATCACAAATAAAACAAATAAAAACCATCTGGCAGTCTCTTCACTTTCTAACAAAGATTAATTGCCTCCACAGGTACTAACACTGTTTTCCTTCAACAGGTGCTTTTTCTTTTCAGGGTATCAAACCAAATGCAACTGAATTAGGTTATAAAACCTTCAGTGTAACTGCAATGAAAGACAATCAATAAAACAAAGAAAAACTCTTGTCAGTCTGCCTTTTTTTAAAAGTAACAATTTTGCAGATCTCACTTCATGGAAATGTCACTTTGCTGATGTGAAGTGCCATTTAAAGCTAACTGTGATTCTGTTTCAGGAAATTTCATATTTAGAATAATCAGCAATGACACATGACCAGATGCCATAATGATGTTTTCGAACAAGAAGGTAAGTTGTTACAAACAGGGTGTCGTTTATAAAAATTAACCTCATTATTTACTTTAAGGTTCACTTCCATACAAATGTGTACTTGGAAACACTGCAGCAGTAACTTCAGTCAACGAAGAAGCACTTGATTAAGTACTAGATGGTCTGTAAGTATAATGACTGCCATTTATTTTAGCTCCTTTGTTTTCCATAGAAAAATACTTTTCCTTGTATCATGATTTGAAGCCAGTAGTGGAATAGGCTTTAAGAGTACATGATATAGTAGCAGAAGACACCACGCTAGAGAGTTAATTCTTCGAGCTTCAAAGAAGTGAAAAATGAGTTTGAAAATTGACTATTTTGTTAAGTTAAACCTTCAAAACTTAGAGCGTACTCCCCAGGATCCTCTCACATCAGAAGCCAACACTAGAAACAACTTGTTGGTGTGTCCCTGTTATCGTGGGGTAATGAAGTTTGAAGACGAGGGCTTACAGACAAAGCATGGTGGATCATTATTCAGCAAGCCCTTTTAAAGTTCCAAATAGACTTTAGAAACATTAAAAAAGAGAGGACTTAAGCAATACTTGGGATTCAAACCCATTATTACCTGTTGCAAATTTCTTAAGGTTAACTCCATGAACATACATGTACAAATTAAACATAGCTAACTTTTTAAACTTGTTTACTTGCCAGGAGAAAAATGAGTCTCAATTCAGCAGCAACGTGACCTCTATTGTTTCTCTAACCTTGATGTCATTTTTGGAATCACAAGAGATGCAACGATTCCACTCAAATAAACTTTTGTGTTCTCAGGGCTAAGCAGCATTTTATGACAATATCTTTGCACCTCTTGCTGGTACTCATGTTAGACTTCCTTATTGTTGCTCACAACATGAAGATCTCCCTGGTAGAGTACACAAAATATCTTGAGATTGAAACTCTGTTTTGAGGAACTCTGTCCAGAAAAAAAACCTCTTCCACATCTTGTGGAAGCAAAAAGATTTTCCTTGTGGGGTCAAGTGCATAGACTGGAAGGTCATTCTAACACCCTCTATCACTGAATTAATTTTGCTTGCATCAATGCTATTGCTGCACTGTGCAATATAAAATCTCTTCACAGCCCACAATCCCTTCATTTTCTCTTGCAAAGGGTTAATCAGTACATGTATGCATGATGTGGATGGAACAAGTTAGTTGATCGGTATTTCTGCACTCATTCAAGCACATACTGAAGAACATTGTTAAAAGTTCATGAGTACTATTCCAAGAGTTTGTAGGCAAAAGGTCTTTCATTGTCTTGAAAACCATTTTTTCACAAGGAACTTATCCCAGAATAACATTTCTTTTTGTGATTCCAACAGATGCCATGCCAGGTCCACCTTCTCAAGTTCTTTAGATTGACCTAAGATATTTGCAAACACAACGTCATTATGCGTGCCTTTATCACCCTGTTGTAATAAGACTTGCTTTTGAACTGCATTTCACCAACTTTGGCCATTTTCGTTTACCAACTCACCAGAAGTGACTGTTTCTCTTTCCCATTCACAGTAAACATTGAAAGATACTTCCCTTTGGTTGATGGTGATGAAGTTCCTTGACCCCACAAGGATCCACAATCATCTTCTTTTATCTCCACCTTGCTACTGCACTAAAATGTATGCTCTTGTTGAGTTTGTACTTTCCCAGATTGTTTCTACCATGTTTTAGTTAATCCAAGAAGATGTAGGTGAAATCTACCCAACCCATCTCTTGTGCAAATTACAACAACTTTCAGTTGCTGAGAATATTCCTTACCTGAAATAAGCGGTGCCATAGTTACCTTTAGGATCCTGGGATTATGTTGCCAATTGACCAGGAGATTGTCTTTGCCCTCACACAACATCTTGAGCTTGATAACCCAGCCCACGGCCAAACCAGAGTGCAACTTCATTAAGGTGAGCACCTAAATAAGTCCACTCCAAAAAATTCTTCACAGTGGGGCTTTACAAAAGGGCTATCATCAGAGGGCATGCTACTTTCAGAGATTGCCTTTGGCCTCACACAATGTCTTGAGCTTGATAACCCAGCCCATGGCCAAACCAGTGTGCAAGTTGATTAAGCTTCCATTTCATGATCTGCTATGAGAAAAATTTATATTCTACTTGGAAGTACCCATCTCTTTGCAGCTGTGGTTTCATGTAGGATTCATTAGTGTAGGCTAATTGCTTCCCTGAAAAATTCTCACAAGAGGCTAATGAACTTACCAATTGGCAGACAGGATACTTAACAAACCTTAAACGTCAGTGACCACACCTTGCCTGGAAACCCCGTCTGGAATGGAGATGTAAGCTCCTTCCATCCCTCCACTTACCTGGGAGATCACGCAAGGAAAGCTGGAGTACCCCCTTAGCCTTATCAGATTCTGGTTCGCCAGAAGAAACGGGGAGCAGCATAAAGGGCAGTTTTATTGGTGGATGGGCCTTCTATGGCCAACTGTGTATACACTGTACAGCCAGATGCTGGCATGCATCCTAGGATCCACTAGACCTGGTTAGACAGCCACTGTTGTTTATGAAGGCAATGGAAAACCACCTCCAAAAGTTGTTACCCCAAGTTCCCTTACAGAGTTGTAGTATTAATTGTCTTGTGATGGATCCATCAAAGGGTATCTGATGTGATGACGCTGAATAGGATCTTTCTTTGGGAAGCTGTCACATCAAGCAGGATATAAACATGCAAAATCCTCCTCTTCCATGACTCGAAATGGTATATGGAATGTAAGAACAATGTCAAGGCAAGAGAGGAACGAAATGGGAAGACTGGAGAGGCAGATCCCAGGTCTTACCAAAGTGCATTGCAAAGACAAAAGGAAACTTTATTAGCCATGAAATGTATTTAATGTACTCTGGGGGCGTAAGAAGAGAAAGTGGTGTTGCCCCACTACTGGACAACAAGGGAGGAAAGTGGGTCGAGACAGGAGAACCTTAAAATTGACTCCTTATGGTTACCGTAATGGTCACGGAATGAATTTATATAGCGCATTTCATATTAACATACTCAAAGGTGCTTCTTACAAGTAATCAATCTGTGAGACCGGACATCAGCATATACATGTACAGGTGCCACTGGCAGCTGCTATCACTCCATTAACGATCCCACCCAACCCATAAATGAATGAAAAGAGGCCTGACCACTACACCGGGAGCTACATGTCCTACGTTTTGTGACAAGTGTGTGGATTCTTTTATGTGCCAGAGGATTATGAACATTCAAGGGTTGTGAGACTGGATCTTTGGTTTATTGTCCTTACCCGAGAAGACTTGAAAGTCTAACCATTTGCAGATTGCATTACAACACTTTCTCCTGAGTTATTTAAAGACCCTGAATGTTGGTCTGGCCAGAGTTGAACCCATGACCCTCAGCACAGTAGTCAGATGCTCAACCAATTGAACCAACTGGTCGGCAGTCAAATTAAGACTAAGAGGTGACCCAGTAAATAATTATTATGATTGTTGTCGCATGCATGCTTTCCACAGACCAACTGTATGGCAGAGTAGAGGAAATGGATAATCATGTTGATCAAATATTTAAATGTGGAAAAGGAAACAACTATGTTAGAGGACTTGGGGATTTCAATGCAGTTGTTGGTGAAAGATGTGATGGTTTAAATGCAGGTTGTTTTAGCCTTGGTGGCAGTAATAATAGGTGAGACTTCCCAATCGAGTTGTGTAAATGCAGGAACATCATGACAGGTATCACCTGGTTTGAGCACAATTTAATGGGCTGATTCCAATTCTGATCATAATCTGGTCACAACAAACATGAAGCTCAGTTTGAAAAGAATATGTGGTAGTAGGAAAACAAGGAAATAAAATAGAAAGAAGAACTTTGCAGAGAACATGGATCAATATCTTCAAATGAATGCAACTCAAAACGCATTACAGAACACATGGAATTAGCTCAAAATTGCACTTTGGAAAAGTGGGGAGAAGAATACTGAATAAGACGTAAGCAATAAGCCTATGAAGCCTTGGGTTCTTCACTTGTTGTAAACCCTTATTTGGCATTTGAGTCCTATAGGAGCTCTGACATCACATGTTAGACATTCATATTGAGAGTCATTACCAGATGGGCTGAGTTGTCACTCCCTTTGATAATCCCTGTTTTGGTTAGCTTTGGCCATCCTATTGCCTTCAAAGTGGAAGCTACTTTTGTTTATCAGAGCCCTCCACATACCAGTAACTCTGTCTCTGGCTAGGTCCTCCCAAGTTTCTTTGTCAATATCACATTTCTTGAGGTTTAGTTTTAATCTGCACTGTCTTGTTCCTTTTCTCTTGGCATCCACGATTTGTGTGACGTCACTTCAGTTCTGAGCAGAATGTGGCTTTGGAAATTCTTTCCTCTGACATTCGTACATGACCTGCCTGTCTGAGTTGTGCTTTTATGATCACCTGTTTGATGCCAGTCACGTCAGCTTTCTCCAGAACCTCAGTATCTCGTGATCTGGCTTGCCATATGATTTTCACGATTTTTCAAAGACAGGTTAGGTAGAAATGGTTAAGCTGCATCGCATGTCTGCTGTAAGTTGTCCATGTTTCACATGCATATAGAAGCAAAACAAAGACAGGCAAAATGGAACAATGTAAATATGGTACATGGTAGAGGAATGCATGGGAAAAATGAACTTTGCAGACAAATGGAAGAAGTGAGTGCCAAGTGGTGAGAGGGTCAGTGGAAGGCGTGGTGAGGAATTTCTAATCTTCTTTGATGGCAAACAATGAAGTCAAGATACGAACCTAAACTGTATCAGAATTTAATTACACAGTTGGAAGATGGATACTGTGAGAATAAAATAATGAGATTGAGAAACATCAAGATTGTCATATGCAGCACTTTATTTTTGGGACCAAGTGGTGGTCTGCGAGAAAAGAGGATGCCCAAATGCAAGACAGTTGTGAAATGTGGCTTTGGCGGAGAGTCCTAAACATCTCTTGCTCAGATAAAGTCTAAAATAAAGAAGAACTTTTGTGTATTGACGAGGAAAGGGTCATCATATTGGTTATCAATAACAAAACTTGGCTTGGTCATACCCATTGCCACAGTGAGCTCCTTCCTCCAGAAAGACCTTAAACAGGAAAGCAGTAAGGGCTGGAGGACCGTACTTAAGAAGAATGCCAAGCAATGGCAACTGGAAGAAATGCCCAGCCTCGTGGGAGAACAGACACACACACAGAGGTTCCTGAATTGTGTATATGGGGTACAAAGGGGCCTCAACATGGTCCTCAGGGAGTTAGCACGCCCCTGCCCCTTTTGGAGTGCTATTTCCCACTGAACTTCATTACTCCAAAAAGGGTAAGCCGAAAATTTGAAAAGCACTTCGCATTTACGTGAAAAAGCTGATTTTAAGTTGAAATTTGCCTCCTGCCAGTTTAAAATGGACATTATCTCATTTCTTGCCATTAGCTCCACATATCGAACAACATCTCAAAGACACGAGATAAGACTAAGTACCGCAATTTTCATGCTTTATTGACAGGCACCATACGTGTGATGCAAGTTCTTTCTAATTTTAACCAAATAATAATTATTATGTACATGTATATATATATTAGTAACAGAAAGTTATGAAGTAAGGCTGAAGGAAGAGTACCGTGTGCAGTAAACAATTAGCGCCATATGGGGCAAGCTGAAGACAACAGGTTTATTTAAATACAATCACAACAAATTTAAATTACATTTACCTTGTTGCTCAGTTTGAACGGCTCAACTCTTGGGATAAATGCTGCACTTGCTTGCTAAAAAAAGACAAAGCTTTCAGACATGGTTTCATGCTACTCTGCTTTGAACAATAATCACTCAAGACAAAGCTTTATTTGTGGTATTGAATCCAAAAGAAATGTATAGGCTCTACAATTCAGAACACTTGTCTCAATGTAAATGTTCAAACATAAATGAAAACCTTATGTACTTCACGTTATTATACAATTCCTAGTTTCATTTCTTACATGAAAATATCAATATCATCTCATCTTAATCAAGAACAAGTTAATTAAACTATATTATCTTTGCTTTTAATACCAGGAACTCAACTGATGAAGAGCCCACTGGACATCAGACAGAACGATTTGAGTTTCCACCCAGAGCAGATTCCACCACTGTTGCAGACTGCCAATCCACTTTACGGTACCCTCGGCTTGGTATCCTGTAAAACACAGCGTATTGCTTCTGATCAGCCCAGGCAAGTCATTTGCAGCACTTTGATGAAAGATGCATTATTGCAGTAAGTTGACTTTTGTATGGGTTGGGATATGGGGGGTTAAAATAATTAAGCTCTGGTTGAATCTTACAAAGCATACTTTGCACACACATGCATTCGGTAAGAAGTCAATTGGCTTCTTTGTTCCGCTTAACTAAATAATTATTGTAGTTAGATTAGTTAACAACACCCATGGTATGGGATGGCTCCTCCCCTTAGACTCCCATTACGTTTGGGTTCCTTTGCAGCTCATTCGGTTCACGAGTGGATTTGATGGGCCTTTTCAGTATCGTCAAGTACTCTTTTCGGCTTTTTCATTTTCGTTTTGGCTTAAAGGACTGTACTTTCTCTACCAATACTTCGATCCGAGGTCACCTTGTTGGTCATCTACAATTAGAGTTCCTGAAATGTTTTTGTACCAATGAAGACTTCATCTTCCACAAGCTTCCCTTCTTAGTTGCTCTTTCCAGAGACTTTGCTTGGATGTCACTTTGATGGTCATCTACAAATGGAGTTCCTGACATTTTTTCTACAAACCAAGACTTCATCTTCCACAAGTTTTCCTGCTTAGTTGCGTGCATTGAAATTGAATTTCTTCACATGATACACTTCACTTGCCAGACCCAGTGCTGAGTCAAGTGAAGGTTTAATCTCGTAAGGTTCAACCAGACACTAACATGGATTAAGATAAAAGGCCATTCCAATTTTGTGGGGAGATCTCATTTGGGAACTTCCTTCAAGTTGAGTGGTCTCTGTAGTAAAACTTAACACAACTAGGTTAGGCTCGCAATGTCTGTTGTGGCTTTATGTCTTGCCTGTACAAAATTATTTTTCCAAGTGATTCTTATCTTTACACTGAGATAATTCAGTTTGGCCAAACAAAAGTTAATTCACAATGGCAATGTGGCAACTGCTTACTTCAGCATTGCGTGGATAGGTTACATGCAGGTAAACCATAGGTGTCAACTAAGTACTCACTAGGGTAAGCTGTGATGAGGCTGTGTTCTTTCTCTTAAATTGCTTAATTAAGAAGAGACACCTCATTTACAGGTTACCCGAGGGAATTCATGGGACAATCCATACACCCTAGTCTAAGTTTTTTTTATATATTATGGTAAGCATGACTGACTAACAAGGATGAATCTGACCTGAAGACCATGATGAAAGGCAGTCAGTTATAGTTAGCACTCCACGAGAGTGAGATGGGAGGATTTATTTCACTATGGTAGTGGTAACACTGAGACATTGACAATAACTATTGCCTCTTTGTTAGTTTTACCTTGTGAAGGGAAACTCCTGTCAAAAAGCCCTGCATTGCATATGGCAGGCAGTAGCACTAGTAGAATTCACATTAAACATCTGCAAATTGCAAGTGCCCACTGGCACTGATCAGCAAGAGTCCCAGCCCAAGTACAATCAATGGATCTAAGGGGCGCCCGTGGAATTGCACTGGAACCAGCCAGCTGAAGACATGAATAACCAATGAAAATACTACTTTTGAAAAGAATCATGTTAAGTAGTTAGAGTAGCTGCCAATGAGGCGAAGACCGCTTAAAACAGAGCTGAGGATAAAAGGACATCACTTTAAATTAACTCAAATAGTTTTAATACCTATTGATATTGACAGAATAGATATTACAACTTCCATTTAATTTTAAAAATACACAGCTGCTTCAACTTGCACCAGGCACACAAAAAACCTTTGGTATTTTCTTTCGCCAAAAATTAAATTCTTTCGAATCAAAAACGGGTTTATCATCAAAGGCGATTTTTAAAATGTGTGTTGAAAAAGCTGTCAATATTTAATAACTGGCTGGTTGATTCCAATTTTCGGGTAAGTGAAGTCCTGGCAAAACAACATCAAGGAGGCAGAAATGGAGACTGATACCTAACAGCAACCCAGAAAAGGTAAGGCTCATTTTCATGGCACAACTTTTGTTTTTTTTGAAGCAGACCAGGATTCTAACCTGGCATAGGCCCGACCTTGGGGATAGCAGTGCACCACACTGCACTACCCCTTGGGAACAAAAGTTGTACCATGTCAGTGGGTCTGAGGCAAGACACTACAACCTGGCATGAGGTATGTGGAACTTTAATTTGTATTTTTCTGCCGATTCCGAACAAACACTTCATTCGATCTCTCATTGCTGTCACCTACACTGTGTTACCAGATTCACTATTCGATTCATCGTCGACACTTCGATCATTTTACTACTATACCGCTATGACCACGTGATGCAACGGCCATTCACTATGACAATGACAATGGCCTGCAAAGCCCTGAAAATATTCTTGGTTTTGCCAGGCACCCAAATTTTTCCAGCATAGGTGCGCACCCCTCCATCAACATCTTCAAAAGCAGTGGAGTACTTAATGATAAATAATGTCAAGGATGCTTTGTAACTATTAAAAAGAAATAAATAAAAATTTGAACACTGAACTTGTCGTCAAGCTGGTCATTTAAAGACGATTAACACAAAGAGCTAATGAAGTACTGCACAAATAAAGAACTCAACAATTCATTGCCTCCACAGGTTCTAACACAACTTTGTGCCAACAGGTGCTTTTACTTTTCAGGGTTTGACAGTAATGTATCAAACAAAAGACTGTAATATGTTGTACTGAGGTATCACAAATAAAAGAAATAAAAACCATCTGGCAGTCTGTTCACTTTCTAACAAAGATTAATTGCCTCCACAGGTACTAACACTGTTTTCCTTCAACAGGTGCTTTTTCTTTTCAGGGTATCAAACCAAATGCAACTGAATTAGGTTATAAAACTTTCAGTGTAACTGCAATGAAAGACAATCAATAAAACAAAGAAAAACTCTTGTCAGTCTGCCTTTTTTTAAAAGTAACAATTTTGCAGATCTCACTTCATGGAAATGTCACTTTGCTGATGTGAAGTGCCATTTAAAGCTAACTGTGATTCTGTTTCAGGAAATTTCATATTTAGAATAATCAGCAATGACACATGACCAGATGCCATAATGATGTTTTCGAACAAGAAGGTAAGTTGTTACAAACAGGGTGTCGTTTATAAAAATTAACCTCATTATTTACTTTAAGGTTCACTTCCATACAAATGTGTACTTGGAAACACTGCAGCAGTAACTTCAGTCAACGAAGAAGCACTTGATTAAGTACTAGATGGCCTGTAAGTATAATGACTGCCATTTGTTTTAGCTCCTTTTTTTTCCATCGAAAAATACTTTTCCTTGTATCATGATATGAAGCCAATAGTGGAATAGGCTTTAAGAGTACATGATATAGTAGCAGAAGACACCACGCTAGAGAGTTAATTCTTCGAGCTTCAAAGAAGTGAAAAATGAGTTTGAAAATTGACTATTTTGTTAAGTTACACCTTCAAAACTTAGAGCGTACTCCCCAGGATCCTCTCACATCAGAAGCCAACACTAGAAACAACTTGTTGGTGTGTCCCTGTTATCGTGGGGTAATGAAGTTTGAAAACGAGGGCTTACAGACAAAGCATGGTGGATCATTATTCAGCAAGCCCTTTTAAAGTTCCAAATAGACTTTAGAAACATTAAAAAAGAGAGGACTTAAGCAATACTTGGGATTCAAACCCATTATTACCTGTTGCAAATTCCTTAAGGTTAACTCCATGAACATACATGTACAAATTAAACATAGCTAACTTTTTAAACTTGTTTACTTGCCAGGAGAAAAATGAGTCTCAATTCTGCAGCAATGTGACCTCTATTGTTTCTCTAACCTTGATGTCATTTTTGGAATCACAAGAGATGCAACGATTCCACTCAAATAAACTTTTGTGTTCTCAGGGCTAAGCAGCATTTTATGACAATATCTTTGCACCTCTTGCTGGTACTCATGTTAGACTTCCTTATTGTTGCTCACAATATGAAGATCTCCCTGGTAGAGTACACACAATATTTTGAGATTGAAACTCTGTTTTGAGGAACACTGTCCAGAAAAAAAACCTCTTCCACATCTTGTGGAAGCAAAAAGATTTTCCTTGTGGGGTCAAGTGCATAGACTGGAAGGTCATTCTAACACCCTCCATCACTGAATTAATTTTGCTTCCATCAATGCTATTGCTGCACTGTGCAATATAAAATCTCTTCACAGCCCACAATCCCTTCATTTTCTCTTGCAAAGGGTTAATCAGTACATGTATGCATGATGTGGATGGAACAAGTTAGTTGATCCGTATTTCTGCACTCATTCAAGCACATACTGAAGAACATTGTTAAAAGTTCATGAGTACTATTCCAAGAGTTTGTAGGCAAAAGGTCTTTCATTGTCTTGAAAACCATTTTTTCACAAGGAACTTATCCCAGAATAACATTTCTTTTTGTGATTCCAACAGATGCCATGCCAGGTCCACCTTCTCAAGTTCTTTAGATTGACCTAAGATATTTGCAAACACAACGTCATTATGCGTGCCTTTATCACCCTGTTGTAATAAGACTTGCTTTTGAACTGCATTTCACCAACTTTGGCCATTTTCGTTTACCAACTCACCAGAAGTGACTGTTTCTCTTTCCCATTCACAGTGAACATTGAAAGATACTGCCCTTTGGTTGATGGTGATGTTCCTTGACCCCACAAGGATCCACAATCATCTTCTTTTATCTCCACCTTGCTACTGCACTAAAATGTATGCTCTTGTTGAGTTTGTACTTTCCCAGATTGTTTCTACCATGTTTTAGTTAATCCAAGAAGATGTAGGTGAAATCTACCCAACCCATCTCTTGTGCAAATTACAACAACTTTCAGTTGCTGAGAATATTCCTTACCTGAAATAAGCAGTGCCATAGTTACCTTTAGGATCCTGGGATTATGTTGCCAATTGACCAGGAGATTGTCTTTGCCCTCACACAACATCTTGAGCTTGATAACCCAGCCCACGGCCAAACCAGAGTGCAACTTCATTAAGGTGAGCACCTAAATAAGTCCACTCCAAAAAATTCTTCACAGTGGGGCTTTACAAAAGGGCTATCATCAGAGGGCATGCTACTTTCAGAGATTGCCTTTGGCCTCACACAATGTCTTGAGCTTGATAACCCAGCCCATGGCCAAACCAGTGTGCAAGTTGATTAAGCTTCCATTTCATGATCTGCTATGAGAAAAATTTATATTCTACTTGGAAGTACCCATCTCTTTGGAGCTGTGGTTTCATGTAGGATTCATTAGTGTAGGCTAATTGCTTCCCTGAAAAATTCTCACAAGAGGCTAATGAACTGACCAATTGGCAGACAGGATACTTAACAAACCTTAAACGTCAGTGACCACACCTTGCCTGGAAACCCCGTCTGGAATGGAGATGTAAGCTCCTTCCATCCCTCCACTTACCTGGGAGATCACGCAAGGAAAGCTGGAGTACCCCCTTAGCCTTATCAGATTCTGGTTCGCCAGAAGACACGGGGAGCAGCATAAAGGGCAGTTTTATTGGTGGATGGGCCTTCTATGGCCAACTGTGTATACACTGTACAGCCAGATGCTGGCATGCATCCTAGGATCCACTAGACCTGGTTAGACAGCCACTGTTGTTTATGAAGGCAATGGGAAAACCACCTCCAAAAGTTGTTACCCCAAGTTCCCTTACAGAGTTGTAGTATTAATTGTCTTGTGATGGATCCATCAAAGGGTATCTGATGTGATGACGCTGAATAGGATCTTTCTTTGGGAAGCTGTCACATCAAGCAGGATATAAACATGCAAAATCCTCCTCTTCCATGACTCGAAATGGTATATGGAATGTAAGAACAATGTCAAGGCAAGAGAGGAACGAAATGGGAAGACTGGAGAGGCAGATCCCAGGTCTTACCAAAGTGCATTGCAAAGACAAAAGGAAACTTTATTAGCCATGAAATGTGTTTAATGTACTCTGGGGGCGTAAGAAGAGAAAGTGGTGTTGCCCCACTACTGGACAACAAGGGAGGAAAGTGGGTCGAGACAGGAGAACCTTAAAATTGACTCCTTATGGTTACCGTAATGGTCACGGAATGAATTTATATAGCGCATTTCATATTAACATACTCAAAGGTGCTTCTTACAAGTAATCAATCTGTGAGACCGGACATCAGCATATACATGTACAGGTGCCACTGGCAGCTGCTATCACTCCATTAACGATCCCACCCAACCCATAAATGAATGAAAAGAGGCCTGACCACTACACCGGGAGCTACATGTCCTACGTTTTGTGACAAGTGTGTGGATTCTTTTATGTGCCAGAGGATTATGAACATTCAAGGGTTGTGAGACTGGATCTTTGGTTTATTGTCCTTACCCGAGAAGACTTGAAAGTCTAACCATTTGCAGATTGCATTACAACACTTTCTCCTGAGTTATTTAAAGACCCTGAATGTTGGTCTGGCCAGAGTTGAACCCATGACCCTCAGCACAGTAGTCAGATGCTCAACCAATTGAACCAACTGGTCGGCAGTCAAATTAAGACTAAGAGGTGACCCAGTAAATAATTATTATGATTGTTGTCGCATGCATGCTTTCCACAGACCAACTGTATGGCAGAGTAGAGGAAATGGATAATCATGTTGATCAAATATTTAAATGTGGAAAAGGAAACAACTATGTTAGAGGACTTGGGGATTTCAATGCAGTTGTTGGTGAAAGATGTGATGGTTTAAATGCAGGTTGTTTTAGCCTTGGTGGCAGTAATAATAGGTCAGACTTCCCAATCAAGTTGTGTAAATGCAGGAACATCATGACAGGTATCACCTGGTTTGAGCACAATTTAATGGGCTGATTCCAATTCTGATCATAATCTGGTCACAACAAACATGAAGCTCAGTTTGAAAAGAATATGTGGTAGTAGGAAAACAAGGAAATAAAATAGAAAGAAGAACTTTGCAGAGAACATGGATCAATATCTTCAAATGAATGCAACTCAAAACGCATTACAGAACACATGGAATTAGCTCAAAATTGCACTTTGGAAAAGTGGGGAGAAGAATACTGAATAAGACGTAAGCAATAAGCCTATGAAGCCTTGGGTTCTTCACTTGTTGTAAACCCTTATTTGGCATTTGAGTCCTATAGGAGCTCTGACATCACATGTTAGACATTCATATTGAGAGTCATTACCAGATGGGCTGAGTTGTCACTCCCTTTGATAATCCCTGTTTTGGTTAGCTTTGGCCATCGTATTGCCTTCAAAGTGGAAGCTACTTTTGTTTATCAGAGCCCTCCACATACCAGTAACTCTGTCTCTGGCTAGGTCCTCCCAAGTTTCTTTGTCAATATCACATTTCTTGAGGTTTTGTTTTAATCTGCACTGTCTTGTTCCTTTTCTCTTGGCATCCACGATTTGTGTGACGTCATTTCAGTTCTGAGCAGAATGTGGCTTTGGAAATTCTTTCCTCTGACATTCGTACATGACCTGCCTGTCTGAGTTGTGCTTTTATGATCACCTGTTTGATGCCAGTCACGTCAGCTTTCTCCAGAACCTCAGTATCTCGTGATCTGTCTTGCCATATGATTTTCACGATTTTTCAAAGACAGGTTAGGTAGAAATGGTTAAGCTGCATCGCATGTCTGCTGTAAGTTGTCCATGTTTCACATGCATATAGAAGCAAAACAAAGACAGGCAAAATGGAACAATGTAAATATGGTACATGGTAGAGGAATGCATGGGAAAAATGAACTTTGCAGACAAATGGAAGAAGTGAGTGCTAAGTGGTGAGAGGGTCAGTGGAAGGCGTGGTGAGGAATTTCTAATCTTCTTTGATGGCAAACAATGAAGTCAAGATACGAACCTAAACTGTATCAGAATTTAATTACACAGTTGCAAGATGGATACTGTGAGAATAAATGAGATTGAGAAACATCAAGATTGTCATATGCAGCACTTTATTTTTGGGACCAAGTAGTGGCCTGCGAGAAAAAAGGATGTCCAAATGCAAGACAGTTGTGAAATGTGGCTTTGGAGCAGAGTCCTAAACATCTCTTGCTCAGATAAAGTCTAAAATAAAGAAGAACTTTTGTGTATTGACGAGGAAAGGGTCATCATATTGGTTATCAATAACAAAACTTGGCTTGGTCATACCCATTGCCACAGTGAGCTCCTTCCTCCAGAAAGACCTTAAACAGGAAAGCAGTAAGGGCTGGAGGACCGTACTTAAGAAGAATGCCAAGCAATGGCAACTGGAAGAAATGCCCAGCCTCGTGGGAGAACAGACACACACACAGAGGTTCCTGAATTGTGTATATGGGGTACAAAGGGGCCTCAACATGGTCCTCAGGGAGTTAGCACGCCCCTGCCCCTTTTGGAGTGCTATTTCCCACTGAACTTCATTACTCCAAAAAGGGTAAGCCGAAAATTTGAAAAGCACTTCGCATTTACGTGAAAAAGCTGATTTTAAGTTGAAATTTGCCTCCTGCCAGTTTAAAATGGACATTATCTCATTTCTTGCCATTAGCTCCACATATCGAACAACATCTCAAAGACACGAGATAAGACTAAGTACCGCAATTTTCATGCTTTATTGACAGGCACCATACGTGTGATGCAAGTTCTTTCTAATTTTAACTAAATAATAATTATTATGTACATGTATATATATATTAGTAACAGAAAGTTATGAAGTAAGGCTGAAGGAAGAGTACCGTGTGCAGTAAACAATTAGCGCCATATGGGGCAAGCTGAAGACAACAGGTTTATTTAAATACAATCACAACAAATTTAAATTACATTTACCTTGTTGCTCAGTTTGAACGGCTCAACTCTTGGGATAAATGCTGCACTTGCTTGCTAAAAAAAGACAAAGCTTTCAGACATGGTTTCATGCTACTCTGCTTTGAACAATAATCACTCAAGACAAAGCTTTATTTGTGGTATTGAATCCAAAAGAAATGTATAGGCTCTACAATTCAGAACACTAATGTCTCAATGTAAATGTTCAAACATAAATGAAAACCTTATGTACTTCACGTTATTATACAATTCCTAGTTTCATTTCTTACGTGAAAATATCAATATCATCTCATCTTAATCAAGAACAAGTTAATTAAACTATATTATCTTTGCTTTTAATACCAGGAACTCAACTGATGAAGAGCCCACTGGACATCAGACAGAACGATTTGAGTTTCCACCCAGAGCAGATTCCACCACTGTTGCAGACTGCAAATCCACTTTACGGTACCCTCGGCTTGGTATCCTGTAAAACACAGCGTATTGCTTCTGATCAGCCCAGGCAAGTCATTTGCAGCACTTTGATGAAAGATGCATTATTGCAGTAAGTTGACTTTTGTATGGGTTGGGATATGGGGGGTTAAAATAATTAAGCTCTGGTTGAATCTTACAAAGCATACTTTGCACACACATGCATTCGGTAAGAAGTCAATTGGCTTCTTTGTTCCGCTTAACTAAATAATTATTGTAGTTAGATTAGTTAACAACACCCATGGTATGGGATGGCTCCTCCCCTTAGACTCCCATTACGTTTGGGTTCCTTTGCAGCTCATTCGGTTCACGAGTGGATTTGATCGGCCTTTTCAGTATCCTCAAGTACTCTTTCCGGCTTTTTCATTTTCGTTTTGGCTTAAAGGACTGCACTTTCTCTACCAATACTTCGATCCGAGGTCACCTTGTTGGTCATCTACAATTAGAGTTCCTGAAATGTTTTTGTACCAATGAAGACTTCATCTTCCACAAGCTTCCCTTCTTAGTTGCTCTTTCCAGAGACTTTGCTTGGATGTCACTTTGATGGTCATCTACAAATGGAGTTCCTGACATTTTTTCTACAAACCAAGACTTCATCTTCCACAAGTTTTCCTGCTTAGTTGCGTGCACTGAAATTGAATTTCTTCACATGATACACTTCACTTGCCAGACCCAGTGCTGAGTCAAGTGAAGGTTTAATCTCGTAAGGTTCAACCAGACACTAACATTGATTAAGATAAAAGGCCATTCCAATTTTGTGGGGAGATCTCATTTGGGAACTTCCTTCAAGTTGAGTGGTCTCTGTAGTAAAACTTAACACAACTAGGTTAGGCTCGCAATGTCTGTTGTGGCTTTATGTCTTGCCTGTACCAAATTATTTTTCCAAGTGATCCTGATCTTTAAAAACTACACTTTACACTGAGACAATTCAGTTTGGCCAAACAAAAGTTAATTCGCAATGGCAATTGGGCAACTGCTTACTTCAGCATTGCGTGGATAGGTTACATGTAGGTAAACCATAGGTGTCAACTAAGTACTCACTAGGGTAAGCTGTGATGAGGCTGTGTTCTTTCTCTTAAATTGCTTAATTAAGAAGAAACACCTCATTTACAGGTTACCCGAGGGAATTCATGGGACAATCCATACACCCTAGTCTAAGTTTTTTTTATATATTATGGTAAGCATGACTGACTAACAAGGATGAATCTGACCTGAAGACCAAGAGGAAAGGCAGTCAGTTATACTGTAGTTAGCACTCCATGAGAGTGAGATGGGAGGATTTATTTCACTATGGTAGTGGTAACACTGAGACATTGACAATAGCTATTGCCTCTTTGTTAGTTTTACCTCGTGAAAGGAAACTCCTGTCAAAAAGCCCTGCATTGCATATGGCAGGCAGTAGCACTAGTAGCATTCACAATAAACATCTGCAAATTGCAAGTGCCCACTGGCACTGATCAGCAAGAGTCCCAGCCCAAGTACAATCAATGGATCTAAAGGGCACCCGTGGAATTGCACTGGAACCAGCCAGCTGAAGACATGAATAACCAAAATACTACTTTTGAAAAGAATCATGTTAAGTAGTTAGAGTAGCTGCCAATGAGGCGAAGACCGCTTAAAACACAGCTGAGGATCAAAGGACATCACTTTAAATTAACCAAAATAGCTTTAATACCTATTGATATCGACAGAATAGATATTACAACTTCCATTTAATTTTAAAAATACACAGCTGCTTCAACTTGCACGAGGCACACAAAAAACCTTTGGTATTTTCTTTCGCCAAAAATTAAATTCTTTCGAATCAAAAACGGGTTTATCATCAAAGGCGATTTTTAAAATGTGTGTTGAAAAAGCTGTCAATATTTAGTAACTGGCTGGTTGATTCCAATTTTCGGGTAAGTGAAGTCCTGGCAAAACAACATCAAGGAGGCAGAAATGGAGACTGATACCTAACAGCAACCCAGAAAAGGTAAGGCTCATTTTCATGGCACAACTTTTGTTTTTTCGAAAACTGTTTCAGGAATTGAAGCAGACCAGGATTCTAACCTGGCATAGGCCCGACCTTGGGGAAAGCAGTGCACCACACTGCACTACCCCTTGGGAACAAAAGTTGTACCATGTCAGTGGGTCTGAGGCAAGACACTACAACCTGGCATGAGGTATGTGGAACTTAAATTTGTATTTTTCTGCCGATTCTGAACACACACTTCATTCGATCTCTCGTTGCTGTCACCTACACTGTGTTACCAGATTCACTATTCGATTCATCGTCGACACTTCGATCATTTTACTACTATACCGCTATGACCACGTGAAGCAACGGCCATTCACTATGACAATGACAATGGCCTGCAAATCCCTGAAAATATTCTTGGTTTTGCCAGGCACCCAAATTTTTCCAGCATAGGTGCGCACCCCTCCATCAACATCTTCAAAAGCAGTGGAGTACTTAATAATAAATAATGTCAAGGATGCTTTGTAACTATTAAAAAGAAATAAATAAAAATTTGAACACTGAACTTGTTGTCAAGCTGGTCATTTAAAGACGATTAACACAAAGAGCTAATGAAGTACTGCACAAATAAAGAACTCAACAATTCATTGCCTCCACAGGTTCTAACACAACTTTGTGCCAACAGGTGCTTTTAATTTTCAGGGTTTGACAGTAATGTATCAAACAAAAGACTGTAATATGTTGTACTGAGGTATCACAAATAAAACAAATAAAAACCATCTGGCAGTCTCTTCACTTTCTAACAAAGATTAATTGCCTCCACAGGTACTAACCCTGTTTTCCTTCAACAGGTGCTTTTTCTTTTCAGGGTATCAAACCAAATGCAACTGAATTAGGTTATAAAACCTTCAGTGTAACTGCAATGAAAGACAATCAATAAAACAAAGAAAAACTCTTGTCAGTCTGCCTTTTTTTAAAAGTAACAATTTTGCAGATCTCACTTCATGGAAATGTCACTTTGCTGATGTGAAGTGCCATTTAAAGCTAACTGTGAATCTGTTTCAGGAAATTTCATATTTAGAATAATCAGCAATGACACATGACCAGATGCCATAATGATGTTTTCGAACAAGAAGGTAAGTTGTTACAAACAGGGTGTCGTTTATAAAAATTAACCTCATTATTTACTTTAAGGTTCACTTCCATACAAATGTCTACTTGGAAACACTGCAGCAGTAACTTCAGTCAACGAAGAAGCACTTGATTAAGTACTAGATGGTCTGTAAGTATGACTGCCATTTGTATTAGCTCCTTTTTTTTTCCATAGAAAAATACTTTTCCTTGTATCATGATTTGAAGCCAGTAGTGGAATAGGCTTTAAGAGTACACGATATAGTAGCAGAAACACCATGCTAGAGAATTAATTCTTCGAGCTTCAAAGAAGTGAAAAATGAGTTTGAAAATTGACTATTTTGTTAAGTTAAACCTTCAAAACTTAGAGCGTACTCCCCAGGATCCTCTCACATCAGAAGCCAACACTAGAAACAACTTGTTGGTGTGTCCCTGTTATCGTGGGGTACTGAAGTTTGAAAACAAGGGCTTACAGACAAAGCATGGTGGATCATTATTCAGCAAGCCCTTTTAAAGTTCCAAATAGACTTTAGAAACATCAATTAAGCAATACTTGGGATTCAAACCCATTATTACCTGTTGCAAATTCCTTAAGGTTAACTCCATGAACATACATGTACAAATTAAACATAGCTAACTTTTTAAACTTGTTTACTTGCCAGGAGAAAAATGAGTCTCAATTCTGCAGCAATGTGACCTCTATTGTTTCTCTAACCTTGATGTCATTTTTGGAATCACAAGAGATGCAACGATTCCACTCAAATAAACTTTTGTATTCTCAGGGCTAAGCAGCATTTTATGACAATATCTTTGCACTTCTTGCTGGTACTCATGTTAGACTTCCTTATTGTTGCTCACAATATGAAGATCTCCCTGGTAGAGTACACACAATATTTTGAGATTGAAACTCTGTTTTGAGGAACTCTGTCCAGAAAAAAAAACCTCTTCCACATCTTGTGGAAGCAACAAGATTTTCCTTGTGGGGTGAAGTGCGTAGACTGGAAGGTCATTCTAACACCCTCTATCACTGAATTAATTTTGCTTCCATCAATGCTATTGCTGCACTGTGCAATACAAAATCTCTTCACAGCCCACAATCCCTTCATTTTCTCTTGCAAAGGGTTAATCAGTGCATGTATGCATGATGTGGATGGAACAAGTTAGTTGATCGGTATTTCTGCACTCACTCAAGCACATACTGAAGAACATTGTAAAAAGTTCATGAGTACTATTCCAAGAGTTTGTAGGCAGAAAGGTCTTTCATTGTCTTGAAAACCATTTTTTCACAAGGAACTTATCCCAGAATAACATTTCTTTTTGTGATTCCAACAGATGCCATGCCAGGTCCACCTTCTCAAGTTTTTTAGATTGACCTAAGATATTTGCAAACACAACGTCATTATGCGTGCCTTTATCACCCTGTTGTAATAAGACTTGCTTTTGAACTGCATTTCACCAACTTTGGCCATTTTCGTTTACCAACTCACCAGAAGTGACTGTTTCTCTTTCCCATTCACAGTGAACATTGAAAGATACTGCCCTTTGGTTGATGGTGATGAAGTTCCTTGACCCCACAAGGATCCACAATCATCTTCTTTTATCTCCACCTTGCTACTGCACTAAAATGTATGCTCTTGTTGAGTTTGTACTTTCCCAGATTGTTTCTACCATGTTTCAGTTAATCCAAGAAGATGTAGGTGAAATCTACCCAACCCATATCATCTCTTGTGCAAATTACAACAACTTTCAGTTGCTGAGAATATTCCTTACCTGAACTAAGCAGTGCCATAGTTACCTTTAGGATCCTGGGATTATGTTGCCAATTGACCAGGAGATTGTCTTTGCCCTCACACAACATCTTGAGCTTGATAACCCAGCCCACGCCCAAACCAGAGTGCAACTTCATTAAGGTGAGCACCTAAATAAGTCCTCTCCAAAAAAATCTTCACAGTGGGGCTTTACAAAAGGGCTATCATCAGAGGGCATGCTACTTTCAGAGATTGCCTTTGGCCTCACACAACGTCTTGAGCTTGATAACCCAGCCCATGGCCAAACCAGTGTGCAAGTTGATTAAGCTTCCATTTCATGATCTGCTATGAGGAAAATTTATATTCTACTTGGAAGTACCCATCTCTTTGCAGCTGTGGTTTCATGTAGGGTTCATTAGTGTAGGCTAATTGCTTCCCTGAAAAATTCTCACAAGAGGCTAATGAACTGACCACTTGGAAGACAGGATACTTAACAAACCTTAAACGTCAGTGACAACACATTGCCTGGAAACCCCGTCTGGAATGGAGATGTAAGCTCCTTCCATCCCTCCACTTACCTGGGAGATCACGCAAGGAAAGCTGGAGTACCCCCTTAGCCTTATCAGATTCTGGTTCGCCAGAAGACACGGGGAGCAGCATAAAGGGCAGTTTTATTGGTGGATGGGCCTTCTATGGCCAAGTGTGTATACACTGTACAGCCAGATGCTGGCATGCATCCTAGGATCCACTAGACCTGGTTAGACAGCCACTGTTGTTTATGAAGGCAATGGAAAACCACCTCCAAAAGTTGTTACCCCAAGTTCCCTTACAGAGTTGTAGTATTAAATTGTCTTGTGATGGATCCATCAGAGGGTATCTGATGTGATGACGCTGAATAGGATCTTTCTTTGGGAAGCTGTCACATCAAGCAGGATATAAACATGCAAAATCCTCCTCTTCCATGACTCGAAATGGTATATGGAATGTAAGAACAATGTCAAGGCAAGAGAGGAACAAAATGGGAAGACTGGAGAGGCAGATCCCAGGTCTTACCAAAGTGCATTGCAAAGACAAAAGGAAACTTTATTAGCCATGAAATGTAATGTGTAAGAAGAGAAAGTGGTGTTGCCCCACTACTGGACAACAAGGGAGGAAAGTGGGTCGAGACAGGAGAACCTTAAAATTGACTCCTTATGGTTACCGTAATGGTCACGGAATGAATTTATATAGTGCATTTCATATTAACATACTCAAAGGTGCTTCTTACAAGTAATCAATCTGTGAGACCGGACATCAGCATATACATGTACAGGTGCCACTGGCAGCTGCTATCACTCCATTAACGATCCCACCCAACCCATAAATGAATGAAAAGAGGCCTGACCACTACACCGGGAGCTACATGTCCTACGTTTTGTGACAAGTGTGTGGATTATTTTATGTGCCAGAGGATTATGAACATTCAAGGGTTGTGAGACTGGATCTTTGGTTTATTGTCCTTATCTGAGAAGACTTGAAAGTCTAACCATTTGCAGATTGCATTACAACACTTTCTCCTGAGTTATTTAAAGACCCTGAATGTTGGTCTGGCCAGAGTTGAACCCATGACCCTCAGCACAGTAGTCAGATGCTCAACCAATTGAACCAACTGGTCGGCAGTCAAATTAAGACTAAGAGGTGACCTAGTAAATAATTATTATGATTGTTGTCGCATGCATGCCTTCCACAGACCAACTGTATGGCAGAGTAGAGGAAATGGATAATCATGTTGATCAAATATTTAAATGTGGAAAAGGGAACAACTATGTTAGAGGACTTGGGGATTTCAATGCAGTTGTTGGTGAAAGATGTGATGGTTTAAATGCAGGTTGTTTTAGCCTTGGTGGCAGTAATAATAGGTCAGACTTCCCAATCAAGTTGTGTAAATGCAGGAACATCATGACAGGTATCACCTGGTTTGACCATAATTTAATAGGCTGACTCCAATTCTGATCATAATCTGGTCACAACAAACATGAAGTTCAGTTTGAAAAGAATATGTGGTAGTTGGAAAACAAGGAAATAAAATAGAAAGAGGAACTTTGCAGAGGACATGGATCAATATCTTCAAATGAATGCAACTCAAAACTCATTACAGAACACATGGAATTAGCTCAAAATTGCACTTTGGAAAAGTGGGGAGGAGAATACTGAATAAGACGTAAGCAATAAGCCTATGAAGCCTTGGGTTCTTCATTTGTTGTAAACCCTTATTTGGCATTTGAGTCCTATAGGAGCTCTGACATCACATGTTAGACATTCATATTGAGAGTCATTACCAGATGGGCTGAGTTGTCACTCCCTTTGATAATCCCTTTTTTGGTTAGCTTTGGCCATCCTATTGCCTTCAAAGTGGAAGCTACTTTTGTTTATCAGAGCCCTCCACGTACCAGTAACTCTGTCTCTGGCTAGGTCCTCCTAAGTTTCTTTGTCAATATCACATTTCTTGAGGTTTTGTTTTAATCTGCACTGTCTTGTTCCTTTTCTCTTGGCATCCACGATTCCTGTGACGTCATTTCAGTTCTGAGCAGAATGTGGCTTTGGAAATTCTTTCCTCTGACATTCGTACATGACCTGCCTGTCTGTGTTGTGCTTTTATGTTCACCTGTTTGATGCCAGTCATGTCAGCTTTCTCCAGAACCTCAGAATCTCGTGATCTGTCTTGCCATCTGATTTTCATGATTTTTCAAAGACAGGTTAGGTAGAAAGGGTTAAGCTGCATCGCATGTCTGCTGTAAGTTGTCCATGTTTCACATGCATATAGAAGCAATGTGAGAAGTACAGATGATAGACAAAACAAAGACAGGCAAAATGGAACAATGTAAATATGGTACATGGTAGAGGAATGCATGGGAAAAATGAACTTTGCAGACAAATGAAAGAAGTGAGTGCTAAGTGGTGAGAGGGTCAGTGGAAGGCCTGGTCAGGAATTTCTAATCTTCTTTGAAGGCAAACAATGAAGTCAAGATATGAACCTAAACTGTATCAGAATTTAATTACACAGTTGCAAGATGGATACTGTGAGAATAAATGAGATTGAGAATCATCAAGATTGTCATCTGCAGCACTTTATTTTTGAGGCCAAGTGATGGTCTGCAAGAAAAGAGGATGCCCAAATGCAAGACAGTTGTGAGATGTGGCTTTGGAGGAGAGTCCTTAACATCTCTTGCTCAGATAAAGTCTAAATTAAGAAGAACGTTCGTGTATTGACTAGGAAAGGGTCATCATATTGGTTATCAATAACAACAGTTCGCTTGGTCGTACCCATTGCCATAGTGAGCTCCTTCCTCCAGGAAGACCTTAAACAGGAAAGCAGTAAGGGATGGAGGCCCCTACTTAAGAAGAATGCCAAGCAATGGCAACTGGAAGAAATGCCCAGCCTCGTGGGAGAACAGACACACACAGGGAGGTTCCTGAATTGTGTATATGGGGTACAAAGGGGCCTCAACATGGTCCTCAGGGAGTTAGCACGCCCCTGCCCCTTTTGGAGTGCTATTTACCACTGAACTTCATTATTCCAAAAAGGTAAGCCGAAAATTTGAAAAGCGCATCACATTTATGTGAAAAAGCAGATTTTAGGCTGAAATTTGCCTCTTGCCATTTTAAAATGGACAAAACGTCTTTAACATTATCTCATAAAATTTCTTGCCATTACCTCCACATATGGAACATCTCAAAGACGTGAGACAAGACTAAGTATGACAATTTTCATGCTTTATTGATAAGCACCAGCCTTCCGTTTCCTGTTTCACATACGTGTGATGCTAGTTCTTTCTAATTTTAACTAAATAATAATTATTATGTACATGTATATATTAGTAACAGAAAGTTATGAAGTAAGGCTGAAGTAAGGCTGAAGTAAGAGTGCAGTGTGTAGTAGCAGAAACTCATAAGGGTTGAAACGTGTAACAGCCCCTTGTGTTCTGGGAAGCAAGCTTCTGACTCTTCAATTTGCTAAGTACCATATTTGGAACAACAAGAGCGAGGGGTTTCCAAATATGGTACTTAGCACTGAAACATTCAACCAATCAGTTCGCACTCAATATTCGGAAGCTGTGAACGCGCGTTACACGTTTCAACTCTTATGGGTTTCTGGTAGTAAACAATTAGCACCATATGGTGCAAGCTGAAAACAACAGGTTTATTTTCTAAATACAATCACAACAAATTTAAATTACATTTACCTAGTTGCTCAGTTTGAACGGCTGAACTCTCGGGATAAATGCAGCACTTGCTCGCTGAAAAAAGACAAAGCTTTCAGACATGGTTTCATGCTACTTTGCTTTGGACAATAATGACTCAGGACAAAGCTTTATTTGTGGTATTGAATCCAAAAGAAATGTATAGGCTCTACTATTCAGAACACTTGTCTCAATGTAAATGCTGAAACATAAATGAAAACCTTATGTACTTCAAGTTATTATACAATTCCTTGTTCCATTTCTTACGTGAAAATATCAATATAATCTCATCTTAATCAAGAACAAGTAAAACTTCATTATTACCTTTGCTTCTTACCAGGAACTCAACTTATAAATAGCCCACTGGACATCAGACAGAACGATTTGAGTTTCCACCCAGAACAGATTCCACCACTGTTGCAGACTGCAAATCCACTTTACAGTACCCTCGGCTTGGTATCCTGTAAAACACAGCGTATTGCTTCTGATCAGCCCAGGCAAGTCATTTGCAGCACTTTGATGAAAGATGCATCATTGCAGTAAGTTGACTTTTGTATGGGTTGGGATATGGCGGGTTAAAATAATTAAGCTCTGGTTGAATCTTACAAAGCATACTTTGCACACACATGCATTCGGTAAGAAGTCAATTGGCTTCTTCATTCGGCTTAATTAAATAATTATAATTGTAGTTAGATTAGTTAACGACACCCGTGGTACGGGATGGCTCCTCCCCTTAGGCTCCCATTATATTTGGGTTCCTTTGCAGGTCTTTCGTCTCACGACTGGATTTGTTCGGCCTTTTCAGTATCGTCAAGTACTCTTTTCGGCTTTTTTATTTTCGTTTTGGCTTAAAGGACTGCACTTTCTCTTCCAATACTTCGATCTGAGGTCACCTTGTTGGTCATCTACAATTAGAGTTCCTGAAATGTTTTCTACCAATGAAGACTTCATCTTCCACAAGCTTCCCTTATTAGTTGCTCTTTCCAGAGACTTTGCTTGGATGTCACTTGGATGGTCATCTACAAATGGAGTTCCTGACATTTTTCTACAAACCAAGACTTCATCTTCCACAAGTTCTCCCGCTTAGTTGCGTGCATTGAAATTGAATTTCTTCACATGATACACTTCACTTGCCAGACCCAGTGCTGAGTCAAGTGAAGGTTTAATCTCTTAAGGTTCAACCAGACACTAACATTGATTAAGATAACTGGCAATTCCAATTTTGTGGGGAGATCTCATTTGGGAACTTCCTTCAAGTGGAGTGGTCTCTGTAGTCAAACTTAAGACAGCTAGGTTAGGCTCGCAATGTCTGTTGTGACTTTATGTCTTGCCTGTACAAAATTATTTTTCCAAGTGATCGTGATCTTTAAAAACTAAACTTCAGACTGAGACTATTCAGTTTGGCCAAACAAAAGTTAATTCACAATGGCAATGTGGCAACTACTTACTTCAGCATTGCGGGGATAGGTTAGGTAAACCATAGGTGTCAACTAAGTACTCACTAGGGTAAGCTGTGATGAGGCTGTGTTCTTTCTCTTAAATTGCTTAATTAAGAAGAAACACCTCATTTACAGGTTACCCGAGGGAATTCATGGGACAATCCATACACCCTAGTCTAAGTTTTTTTTATATATTATGGTAAGCATGACTGACTAACAAGGATGAATCTGACCTGAAGACCAAGAGGAAAGGCAGTCAGTTATACTGTAGTTAGCACTCCATGAGAGTGAGATGGGAGGATTTTTTTCACTATGGTAGAGGTAACACTGAGACATTGACAATAACTATTGCCTCTTTGTTAGTTTTACCTTGTGAAGGAAAACTCCTGTCATAAAGCCCTGCATTGCATATGGCAGGCAGCAGCACTAGTAGAATTCACATTAAACATCTGCAAATTGCAAGCATCAGCAACAGTCCCAGCTGTGGAATTGCACTGGAACCAGCCAGCTGAAGACATGAATAATCAAGATACTACTTTTGAAAAGAATCCTGTTAAGTAGTTAGAGTAGCTGCCAATGAGGCAAAGACCACTTAAAACACAGCTGAGGATAAAAGGACATCACTTTAAATTAACCCAAATAGTTTTAATACCTACTGACATTGACAGAATAGATATTACAACTTTCATTTAATTTAAAAAATACACAGCTGCTTCAACTTGCACGAGGCACATGAAAAACCTTTGGCATTTTCTTTCACCAAAAATTAAATTCTTTCGAATCAAAAACGGGTTTATCATCAAAGGGGATTTTTAAAATTTAATGCGTGTTGAAAAAGCTGTCAATACTTAATAACTGGCTGGTTGGTTCCCATTTTCGGGTAAGTGAAGTCCTGGCAAAACAACATCAAGGAGGCTGAAATGGAGACTACTACCTAACAGCAACCCAGAAAAGGTAAGGCTAATTTTCATGGCACAACTTTTGTTTTTTCGAAAACTGTTTCAGGAATTGAAACAGACCAGGATTCTAACCTGGCATAGGCCCGACCTTGGGGATAGCAGTGCACCACACTGCACTACCCCTTGGGAACAAAAGTTGTACCATGTCAATGGGCCTGAGGCAAGACACTACAACCTAGCATGAGGTATGTGGAACTTTAATTTGTATTTTTCTGCCGATTCCGAACACACACTTCATTCGATCTCTCGTTGCTGTCACCTACACTGTGTTACCGGATTCACTATTCGATTCATCGTCGACACTTTGATCATTTTACTACTATACCGCTATGACCACGTGAAGCAACGGCCATTCACTATGACAATGACAATGGCCTGCAAAGCCCTGAAAATATTCTTGGTTTTGCCAGGCACCCAAATTTTTCCAGCATAGGTGCGCACCCCACCGTCAACATCTTCAAAAGCAGTGGAGTACTTAATAATAAATAATGGCAAGGATGCTTTGTAACTATTAAAAAGAAATAAATGAAATTTTGAACAGTGAACTTGTTGTCAAGCTGGTCATTTAAAGACGATTAACACAAAGAGCAAATGAAGTACTGCACAAATAAAGAACTCAACAATTCATTGCCTCCACAGGTTCTAACACAACTTTGTGCCAACAGGTGCTTTTATTTTTCAGGGTTTGACCGTAATGTATCAAACAAAAGACGGTAATATGTTGTACTGAGGCATCACAAATAAAAGAAATAAAAACCATCTGGCAGTCTCTCTACTTTCTAACAAAGATTAATTGCCTCCACAGGTACTAACACTATTTTCCTTCCACAGGTGCTTTTTCTTTTCAGAGTATCAAACCAAAGGCAACTGAATTAGGTTATAAAACCTTGTAACTGCAATGAAAGACAATCAATACAACAAAGGAAAACTCTTGTTAGTCTGCTTTTTTTTTAAGTAACAATTTTGCAGATCTCATTTCATAGAAATGTCACTTTGCTGATGTGAAGTGCCACGTAAAACTCTAAAGTCAAAAGAGGAAGCACTTGATCAAGCACTAGATGGTCTTTTCATTGTTTGG
>OX421456.1:1260000-1307500 GCA_949126865.1 Montipora capitata | reverse complement strand
AGAAGAGAGAAAAACGCAGTACCTCCAGACATGGCGCTGGAGCGTCGTACCAAACGAGTCATCCCGGGATTTCGGCCCGTGCGATCGCTTTTGGACGCAGTTGGCCCTTCGCTGCTTTCTGCTACCGACCTTGCCTCCCGGTACGGCATTGAGGGAGAGATATGTCGGCCCCTAAACCATATGAGACAAATCCCACGCCTACTCACAGCTCCAGACCGCCCTTGTCAATTTAGACTAAGAATTCGATGGCTTATATATTCAAGGCAAAATTCATTTTATCTGTCATATGGTAAGCACTGAAGTCGCAGATTAGAAAGTGTACGCACGCGCACTGCTAAAGGTAACATACATACATGCATGCATAAACTTTTATTATTTCATCTCCAATTTCAGAATAACTACAAGAGCTAATATATTCGAGACATTACATTTACAGCTAAAATAGATAGCATATACAGCTACATAACTAAATACACAATATCATTCAAGATATGTTAAATAAAAAGAAAAGCCGCTGTACAAAATCCGGCGCTGGATTCTCTGTAAAAACCTGTAAACTCAGTGGTACGGATAAAATGAAATAGCGATTTGTGCAACTTAGCTGATACGTAAGAAAAAGAACTAAGACCATGACTGGTTGTTCTAGGTGTATTGAGGGACAGAATGTAATTTCCGCCAAAGTCATGCATAAGAAGAGGACGGGAGAGAAAACGTATCATTGATATAAGAAGGAAAATCCTTTAAGAAAAACAACAACATACTTTTATACAGTAATATGAGCAAATTTTGAATACGCTTATTACACAGTGATGTAGAGT
The DNA here is from genome assembly GCA_949126865.1 of Montipora capitata. Taxonomy (NCBI): domain Eukaryota; kingdom Metazoa; phylum Cnidaria; class Anthozoa; order Scleractinia; family Acroporidae; genus Montipora; species Montipora capitata. Next base: position 1,306,682 of record OX421456.1, on the reverse strand, counting down.
TCGACTTAAGTGGTAAGAGGACAGATAATTTTCAAATATAAATCTCAATATTCTCTTATTGACATTATAGCGTTCCTTTGAGAAGAAATTACGAAAGGCCAGTTGTTTGCCACAAAAATAACAGCGAAAAAAGCGCTACTTTGTCGCGAATTTTCTATAATAAAACTTTGTTTAGAAATCAAAAGTCCACCTTAAGAGTTAACACAAGGGCTATTCCTTAATATCTGGCTAGGGATGTTTTTCTCAGTACTTTTTCCTCCGGCCGCGCCTTAGCCATTTGATGAGGGCCAGTCTCGTGCTTGTCAAGTTGCCTGGTTCATGGCCAAAAAGACTTCTGGGTAATTGTGCCATTCCATGACAAGGAAAGATCCCCGATTCTCATTTAATAGGTTGTTTATAAGTGTCGTGTCATCCAGTCCTACCGGCAAAATACCGCATGGATTGAAGATTTTAGCTTTAAAAACTTGCCCAAATTGTATCGGTAGGTGATGGAATTCATCCACAGAAAGGCCAGAGAGACAACTTCACTCGTCAGACGCCATGTTTACGACACCGCATTTTAGGCGTCCCAGTATGCATGAAACCATCTCTGACTTCTGTTTAGAGAAGACCAGACAGGCGTGGCTCTTACCGTACGTTTATGTCCTTAGAATATGTTCAACTGAAATGTCAGTTGCTTGTAAAAACCAATATGTTAATTTTTTTGGTAGACAAGGTATCGGCGGAGAGCCAGAACATTTACGCGTGCGCGGACGGAATGTTTGAAGAAGAGAGAAAAACGCAGTACCTCCAGACATGGCGCTGGAGCGTCGTACCAAACGAGTCATCCCGGGATTTCGGCCCGTGCGATCGCTTTTGGACGCAGTTGGCCCTTCGCTGCTTTCTGCTACCGACCTTGCCTCCCGGTACGGCATTGAGGGAGAGATATGTCGGCCCCTAAACCATATGAGACAAATCCCACGCCTACTCACAGCTCCAGACCGCCCTTGTCAATTTAGACTAAGAATTCGATGGCTTATATATTCAAGGCAAAATTCATTTTATCTGTCATATGGTAAGCACTGAAGTCGCAGATTAGAAAGTGTACGCACGCGCACTGCTAAAGGTAACATACATACATGCAGGCATAAACTTTTATTATTTCATCTCCAATTTCAGAATAACTACAAGAGCTAATATATTCGAGACATTACATTTACAGCTAAAATACGTAGCATATACAGCTAAATAACTAAATACACAATATCATTCAAGATATGTTAAATAAAAAGAAAAGCCGCTGTACAAAATCTGGCGCTGGATTCTCTGTAAAAACCTGTAGATAAAATGAAATAGCGATTTGTGCAACTTAGCTGATACGTAAGAAAAAGAACTAAGACCATGACTGGTTGTTCTAGGTGTATTGAGGGACAGAATGTAATTTCCGCCAAAGTCATGCATAAGAAGAGGACGGGAGAGAAAACGTATCATTGATATAAGAAGGAAAATCCTTTAAGAAAAACAACAACATACTTTTATACAGTAATATGAGCAAATTTTGAATACGCTTATTACACAGTGATGTAGAGTTCGACTTAAGTGGTAAGAGGACAGATAATTTTCAAATATAAATCTCAATATTCTCTTATTGACATTATAGCGTTCCTTTGAGAAGAAATTACGAAAGGCCAGTTGTTTGCCACAAAAATAACAGCGAAAAAAGCGCTACTTTGTCGCGAATTTTCTATAATAAAACTTTGTTTAGAAATCAAAAGTCCACCTTAAGAGTACACACAAGGGCTATTCCTTATTATCTGGCTAGAGATGTTCTTCTCAGTACTTTTTCCTCCGGCCGCGCCTTAGCCATTTGATGAGGGCCAGTCTCGTGCTTGTCAAGTTGCCTGGTTCGTGGCCAAAAAGACTTCTGGGTAATTGTGCCATTCCATGACAAGGAAAGATCCCCGATTCTCATTTAATAGATTGTTTATAAGTGTCGTGTCATCCAGTCCTACCGGCAAAATACCGCATGGATTGAAGATTTAAGCTTTAAAAACTTGCCCAAATTGTATCGGTAGGTGATTCAATTCATCCACAGAAAGGCCAGAGAGACAACTTCACTCGTCAGACGCCATGTTTACGACACCGCATTTTAGGCGTCCCAGTATGCATGAAACCATCTCTGACTTCTGTTTAGAGAAGACCAGACAGGCGTGGCTCTTACCGTACGTTTATGTCCTTAGAATCTGTTCAACTGAAATGTCAGTTGCTTGTAAAAACCAATATGTTAATTTTTTTGGTAGACAAGGTATCGGCGGAGAGCCAGAACATTTACGCGTGCGCGGACGGAATGTTTGAAGAAGAGAGAAAAACGCAGTACCTCCAGACATGGCGCTGGAGCGTCGTACCAAACGAGTCATCCCGGGATTTCGGCCCGTGCGATCGCTTTTGGACGCAGTTGGCCCTTCGCTGCTTTCTGCTACCGACCTTGCCTCCCGGTACGGCATTGAGGGAGAGATATGTCGGCCCCTAAACCATATGAGACAAATCCCACGCCTACTCACAGCTCCAGACCGCCCTTGTCAATTTAGACTAAGAATTCGATGGCTTATATATTCAAGGCAAAATTCATTTTATTTGTCATATGGTAAGCACTGAAGTCGCAGATTAGAAAGTGTACGCACGCGCACTGCTAAAGGTAACATACATACATGCATGCATAAACTTTTATTATTTCATCTCCAATTTCAGAATAACTACAAGAGCTAATATATTCGAGACATTACATTTACAGCTAAAATAGATAGCATATACAGCTACATAACTAAATACACAATATCATTCAAGATATGTTAAATAAAAAGAAAAGCCGCTGTACAAAATCCGGCGCTGGATTCTCTGTAAAAACCTGTAGATAAAATGAAATAGCGATTTGTGCAACTTAGCTGATACGTAAGAAAAAGAACTAAGACCATGACTGGTTGTTCTAGGTGTATTGAGGGACAGAATGTAATTTCCGCCAAAGTCATGCATAAGAAGAGGACGGGAGAGAAAACGTATCATTGATATAAGAAGGAAAATCCTTTAAGAAAAACAACAACATACTTTTATACAGTAATATGAGGAAATTTTGAATACGCTTATTACACAGTGATGTAGAGTTCGACTTAAGTGGTAAGAGGACAGATAATTTTCAAATATAAATCTCAATATTCTCTTATTGACATTATAGCGTTCCTTTGAGAAGAAATTACGAAAGGCCAGTTGTTTGCCACAAAAATAACAGCGAAAAAAGCGCTACTTTGTCGCGAATTTTCTATAATAAAACTTTGTTTAGAAATCAAAAGTCCACCTTAAGAGTACACACAAGGGCTATTCCTTATTATCTGGCTAGAGATGTTCTTCTCAGTACTTTTTCCTCCGGCCGCGCCTTAGCCATTTGATGAGGGCCAGTCTCGTGCTTGTCAAGTTGCCTGGTTCATGGCCAAAAAGACTTCTGGGTAATTGTGCCATTCCATGACAAGGAAAGATCCTCGATTCTCATTTAATAGATTGTTTATAAGTGTCGTGTCATCCAGTCCTACCGGCAAAATACCGCATGGATTGAAGATTTTAGCTTTAAAAACTTGCCCAAATTGTATCGGTAGGTGATTCAATTCATCCACAGAAAGGCCAGAGAGACAACTTCACTCGTCAGACGCCATGTTTACGACACCGCATTTTAGGCGTCCCAGTATGCATGAAACCATCTCTGACTTCTGTTTAGAGAAGACCAGACAGGCGCGGCTCTTACCGTACGTTTATGCCCTTAGAATCTGTTCAACTGAAATGTCAGTTGCTTGTAAAAACCAATATGTTAATTTTTTTGGTAGACAAGGTATCGGCGGAGAGCCAGAACATTTACGCGTGCGCGGACGGAATGTTTGAAGAAGAGAGAAAAACGCAGTACCTCCAGACATGGCGCTGGAGCGTCGTACCAAACGAGTCATCCCGGGATTTCGGCCCGTGCGATCGCTTTTGGACGCAGTTGGCCCTTCGCTGCTTTCTGCTACCGACCTTGCCTCCCGGTACGGCATTGAGGGAGAGATATGTCGGCCCCTAAACCATATGAGACAAATCCCACGCCTACTCACAGCTCCAGACCGCCCTTGTCAATTTAGACTAAGAATTCCATGGCTTATATATTCAAGGCAAAATTCATTTTATCTGTCATATGGTAAGCACTGAAGTCGCAGATTAGAAAGTGTACGCACGCGCACTGCTAAAGGTAACATACATACATGCATGCATAAACTTTTATTATTTCATCTCCAATTTCAGAATAACTACAAGAGCTAATATATTCGAGACATTACATTTACAGCTAAAATAGATAGCATATACAGCTAAATAACTAAATACACAATATCATTCAAGATATGTTAAATAAAAAGAAAAGCCGCTGTACAAAATCTGGCGCTGGATTCTCTGTAAAAACCTGTAGATAAAATGAAATAGCGATTTGTGCAACTTAGCTGATACGTAAGAAAAAGAACTAAGACCATGACTGGTTGTTCTAGGTGTATTGAGGGACAGAATGTAATTTCCGCCAAAGTCATGCATAAGAAGAGGACGGGAGAGAAAACGTATCATTGATATAAGAAGGAAAATCCTTTAAGAAAAACAACAACACACTTTTATACAGTAATATGAGCAAATTTTGAATACGCTTATTACACAGTGATGTAGAGTTCGACTTAAGTGGTAAGAGGACAGATAATTTTCAAATATAAATCTCAATATTCTCTTATTGACATTATAGCGTTCCTTTGAGAAGAAATTACGAAAGGCCAGTTGTTTGCCACAAAAATAACAGCGAAAAAAGCGCTACTTTGTCGCGAATTTTCTATAATAAAACTTTGTTTAGAAATCAAAAGTCCACCTTAAGAGTACACACAAGGGCTATTCCTTATTATCTGGCTAGAGATGTTCTTCTCAGTACTTTTTCCTCCGGCCGCGCCTTAGCCATTTGATGAGGGCCAGTCTCGTGCTTGTCAAGTTGCCTGGTTCATGGCCAAAAAGACTTCTGGGTAATTGTGCCATTCCATGACAAGGAAAGATCCCCGATTCTCATTTAATAGGTTGTTTATAAGTGTCGTGTCATCCAGTCCTACCGGCAAAATACCGCATGGATTGAAGATTTTAGCTTTAAAAACTTGCCCAAATTGTATCGGTAGGTGATGGAATTCATCCACAGAAAGGCCAGAGAGACAACTTCACTCGTCAGACGCCATGTTTACGACACCGCATTTTAGGCGTCCCAGTATGCATGAAACCATCTCTGACTTCTGTTTAGAGAAGACCAGACAGGCGCGGCTCTTACCGTACGTTTATGCCCTTAGAATCTGTTCAACTGAAATGTCAGTTGCTTGTAAAAACCAATATGTTAATTTTTTTGGTAGACAAGGTATCGGCGGAGAGCCAGAACATTTACGCGTGCGCGGACGGAATGTTTGAAGAAGAGAGAAAAACGCAGTACCTCCAGACATGGCGCTGGAGCGTCGTACCAAACGAGTCATCCCGGGATTTCGGCCCGTGCGATCGCTTTTGGACGCAGTTGGCCCTTCGCTGCTTTCTGCTACCGACCTTGCCTCCCGGTACGGCATTGAGGGAGAGATATGTCGGCCCCTAAACCATATGAGACAAATCCCACGCCTACTCACAGCTCCAGACCGCCCTTGTCAATTTAGACTAAGAATTCCATGGCTTATATATTCAAGGCAAAATTCATTTTATCTGTCATATGGTAAGCACTGAAGTCGCAGATTAGAAAGTGTACGCACGCGCACTGCTAAAGGTAACATACATACATGCATGCATAAACTTTTATTATTTCATCTCCAATTTCAGAATAACTACAAGAGCTAATATATTCGAGACATTACATTTACAGCTAAAATAGATAGCATATACAGCTAAATAACTAAATACACAATATCATTCAAGATATGTTAAATAAAAAGAAAAGCCGCTGTACAAAATCTGGCGCTGGATTCTCTGTAAAAACCTGTAGATAAAATGAAATAGCGATTTGTGCAACTTAGCTGATACGTAAGAAAAAGAACTAAGACCATGACTGGTTGTTCTAGGTGTATTGAGGGACAGAATGTAATTTCCGCCAAAGTCATGCATAAGAAGAGGACGGGAGAGAAAACGTATCATTGATATAAGAAGGAAAATCCTTTAAGAAAAACAACAACATACTTTTATACAGTAATATGAGCAAATTTTGAATACGCTTATTACACAGTGATGTAGAGTTCGACTTAAGTGGTAAGAGGACAGATAATTTTCAAATATAAATCTCAATATTCTCTTATTGACATTATAGCGTTCCTTTGAGAAGAAATTACGAAAGGCCAGTTGTTTGCCACAAAAATAACAGCGAAAAAAGCGCTACTTTGTCGCGAATTTTCTATAATAAAACTTTGTTTAGAAATCAAAAGTCCACCTTAAGAGTACACACAAGGGCTATTCCTTATTATCTGGCTAGAGATGTTCTTCTCAGTACTTTTTCCTCCGGCCGCGCCTTAGCCATTTGATGAGGGCCAGTCTCGTGCTTGTCAAGTTGCCTGGTTCATGGCCAAAAAGACTTCTGGGTAATTGTGCCATTCCATGACAAGGAAAGATCCCCGATTCTCATTTAATAGGTTGTTTATAAGTGTCGTGTCATCCAGTCCTACCGGCAAAATACCGCATGGATTGAAGATTTTAGCTTTAAAAACTTGCCCAAATTGTATCGGTAGGTGATGGAATTCATCCACAGAAAGGCCAGAGAGACAACTTCACTCGTCAGACGCCATGTTTACGACACCGCATTTTAGGCGTCCCAGTATGCATGAAACCATCTCTGACTTCTGTTTAGAGAAGACCAGACAGGCGCGGCTCTTACCGTACGTTTATGCCCTTAGAATCTGTTCAACTGAAATGTCAGTTGCTTGTAAAAACCAATATGTTAATTTTTTTGGTAGACAAGGTATCGGCGGAGAGCCAGAACATTTACGCGTGCGCGGACGGAATGTTTGAAGAAGAGAGAAAAACGCAGTACCTCCAGACATGGCGCTGGAGCGTCGTACCAAACGAGTCATCCCGGGATTTCGGCCCGTGCGATCGCTTTTGGACGCAGTTGGCCCTTCGCTGCTTTCTGCTACCGACCTTGCCTCCCGGTACGGCATTGAGGGAGAGATATGTCGGCCCCTAAACCATATGAGACAAATCCCACGCCTACTCACAGCTCCAGACCGCCCTTGTCAATTTAGACTAAGAATTCCATGGCTTATATATTCAAGGCAAAATTCATTTTATCTGTCATATGGTAAGCACTGAAGTCGCAGATTAGAAAGTGTACGCACGCGCACTGCTAAAGGTAACATACATACATGCATGCATAAACTTTTATTATTTCATCTCCAATTTCAGAATAACTACAAGAGCTAATATATTCGAGACATTACATTTACAGCTAAAATAGATAGCATATACAGCTACATAACTAAATACACAATATCATTCAAGATATGTTAAATAAAAAGAAAAGCCGCTGTACAAAATCTGGCGCTGGATTCTCTGTAAAAACCTGTAGATAAAATGAAATAGCGATTTGTGCAACTTAGCTGATACGTAAGAAAAAGAACTAAGACCATGACTGGTTGTTCTAGGTGTATTGAGGGACAGAATGTAATTTCCGCCAAAGTCATGCATAAGAAGAGGACGGGAGAGAAAACGTATCATTGATATAAGAAGGAAAATCCTTTAAGAAAAACAACAACATACTTTTATACAGTAATATGAGCAAATTTTGAATACGCTTATTACACAGTGATGTAGAGTTCGACTTAAGTGGTAAGAGGACAGATAATTTTCAAATATAAATCTCAATATTCTCTTATTGACATTATAGCGTTCCTTTGAGAAGAAATTACGAAAGGCCAGTTGTTTGCCACAAAAATAACAGCGAAAAAAGCGCTACTTTGTCGCGAATTTTCTATAATAAAACTTTGTTTAGAAATCAAAAGTCCACCTTAAGAGTACACACAAGGGCTATTCCTTATTATCTGGCTAGAGATGTTCTTCTCAGTACTTTTTCCTCCGGCCGCGCCTTAGCCATTTGATGAGGGCCAGTCTCGTGCTTGTCAAGTTGCCTGGTTCATGGCCAAAAAGACTTCTGGGTAATTGTGCCATTCCATGACAAGGAAAGATCCTCGATTCTCATTTAATAGATTGTTTATAAGTGTCGTGTCATCCAGTCCTACCGGCAAAATACCGCATGGATTGAAGATTTTAGCTTTAAAAACTTGCCCAAATTGTATCGGTAGGTGATTCAATTCATCCACAGAAAGGCCAGAGAGACAACTTCACTCGTCAGACGCCATGTTTACGACACCGCATTTTAGGCGTCCCAGTATGCATGAAACCATCTCTGACTTCTGTTTAGAGAAGACCAGACAGGCGTGGCTCTTACCGTACGTTTATGTCCTTAGAATATGTTCAACTGAAATGTCAGTTGCTTGTAAAAACCAATATGTTAATTTTTTTGGTAGACAAGGTATCGGCGGAGAGCCAGAACATTTACGCGTGCGCGGACGGAATGTTTGAAGAAGAGAGAAAAACGCAGTACCTCCAGACATGGCGCTGGAGCGTCGTACCAAACGAGTCATCCCGGGATTTCGGCCCGTGCGATCGCTTTTGGACGCAGTTGGCCCTTCGCTGCTTTCTGCTACCGACCTTGCCTCCCGGTACGGCATTGAGGGAGAGATATGTCGGCCCCTAAACCATATGAGACAAATCCCACGCCTACTCACAGCTCCAGACCGCCCTTGTCAATTTAGACTAAGAAATCCATGGCTTATATATTCAAGGCAAAATTCATTTTATCTGTCATATGGTAAGCACTGAAGTCGCAGATTAGAAAGTGTACGCACGCGCACTGCTAAAGGTAACATACATACATGCATGCATAAACTTTTATTATTTCATCTCCAATTTCAGAATAACTACAAGAGCTAATATATTCGAGACATTACATTTACAGCTAAAATAGATAGCATATACAGCTACATAACTAAATACACAATATCATTCAAGATATGTTAAATAAAAAGAAAAGGCGCTGTACAAAATCTGGCGCTGGATTCTCTGTAAAAACCTGTAGATAAAATGAAATAGCGATTTGTGCAACTTAGCTGATACGTAAGAAAAAGAACTAAGACCATGACTGGTTGTTCTAGGTGTATTGAGGGACAGAATGTAATTTCCGCCAAAATCATGCATAAGAAGAGGACGGGAGAGAAAACGTATCATTGATATAAGAAGGAAAATCCTTTAAGAAAAACAACAACATACTTTTATACAGTAATATGAGCAAATTTTGAATACGCTTATTACACAGTGATGTAGAGTTCGACTTAAGTGGTAAGAGGACAGATAATTTTCAAATATAAATCTCAATATTCTCTTATTGACATTATAGCGTTCCTTTGAGAAGAAATTACGAAAGGCCAGTTGTTTGCCACAAAAATAACAGCGAAAAAAGCGCTACTTTGTCGCGAATTTTCTATAATAAAACTTTGTTTAGAAATCAAAAGTCCACCTTAAGAGTACACACAAGGGCTATTCCTTATTATCTGGCTAGAGATGTTCTTCTCAGTACTTTTTCCTCCGGCCGCGCCTTAGCCATTTGATGAGGGCCAGTCTCGTGCTTGTCAAGTTGCCTGGTTCATGGCCAAAAAGACTTCTGGGTAATTGTGCCATTCCATGACAAGGAAAGATCCCCGATTCTCATTTAATAGATTGTTTATAAGTGTCGTGTCATCCAGTCCTACCGGCAAAATACCGCATGGATTGAAGATTTTAGCTTTAAAAACTTGCCCAAATTGTATCGGTAGGTGATGGAATTCATCCACAGAAAGGCCAGAGAGACAACTTCACTCGTCAGACGCCATGTTTACGACACCGCATTTTAGGCGTCCCAGTATGCATGAAACCATCTCTGACTTCTGTTTAGAGAAGACCAGACAGGCGCGGCTCTTACCGTACGTTTATGCCCTTAGAATCTGTTCAACTGAAATGTCCGTTGCTTGTAAAAACCAATATGTTAATTTTTTTGGTAGACAAGGTATCGGCGGAGAGCCAGAACATTTACGCCTGCGCGGACGGAATGTTTGAAGAAGAGAGAAAAACGCAGTACCTCCAGACATGGCGCTGGAGCGTCGTACCAAACGAGTCATCCCGGGATTTCGGCCCGTGCGATCGCTTTTGGACGCAGTTGGCCCTTCGCTGCTTTCTGCTACCGACCTTGCCTCCCGGTACGGCATTGAGGGAGAGATATGTCGGCCCCTAAACCATATGAGACAAATCCCACGCCTACTCACAGCTCCAGACCGCCCTTGTCAATTTAGACTAAGAAATCCATGGCTTATATATTCAAGGCAAAATTCATTTTATCTGTCATATGGTAAGCACTGAAGTCGCAGATTAGAAAGTGTACGCACGCGCACTGCTAAAGGTAACATACATACATGCATGCATAAACTTTTATTATTTCATCTCCAATTTCAGAATAACTACAAGAGCTAATATATTCGAGACATTACATTTACAGCTAAAATAGATAGCATATACAGCTACATAACTAAATACACAATATCATTCAAGATATGTTAAATAAAAAGAAAAGCCGCTGTACAAAATCTGGCGCTGGATTCTCTGTAAAAACCTGTAGATAAAATGAAATAGCGATTTGTGCAACTTAGCTGATACGTAAGAAAAAGAACTAAGACCGTGACTGGTTGTTCTAGGTGTATTGAGGGACAGAATGTAATTTCCGCCAAAGTCATGCATAAGAAGAGGACGGGAGAGAAAAGGTATCATTGATATAAGAAGGAAAATCCTTTAAAAAAAACAACAACATACTTTTATACAGTAATATGAGCAAACTTTGAATACGCTTATTACACAGTGATGTAGAGTTCGACTTAAGTGGTAAGAGGACAGATAATTTTCAAATATAAATCTCAATATTCTCTTATTGACATTATAGCGTTCCTTTGAGAAGAAATTACGAAAGGCCAGTTGTTTGCCGCAAAAATAACAGCGAAAAAAGCGCTACTTTGTCGCGAATTTTCTATAATAAAACTTTGTTTAGAAATCAAAAGTCCACCTTAAGAGTACACACAAGGGCTATTCCTTATTATCTGGCTAGAGATGTTCTTCTCAGTACTTTTTCCTCCGGCCGCGCCTTAGCCATTTGATGAGGGCCAGTCTCGTGCTTGTCAAGTTGCCTGGTTCATGGCCAAAAAGACTTCTGGGTAATTGTGCCATTCCATGACAAGGAAAGATCCCCGATTCTCATTTAATAGATTGTTTATAAGTGTCGTGTCATCCAGTCCTACCGGCAAAATACCGCATGGATTGAAGATTTTAGCTTTAAAAACTTGCCCAAATTGTATCGGTAGGTGATGGAATTCATCCACAGAAAGGCCAGAGAGACAACTTCACTCGTCAGACGCCATGTTTACGACACCGCATTTTAGGCGTCCCAGTATGCATGAAACCATGTCTGACCTCTGTCTAGAGAAGACCAGACAGGCGCGGCTCTTACCGTACGTTTATGCCCTTAGAATCTGTTCAACTGAAATGTCAGTTGCTTGTAAAAACCAATATGTTAATTTTTTTGGTAGACAAGGTATCGGCGGAGAGCCAGAACATTTACGCGTGCGCGGACGGAATGTTTGAAGAAGAGAGAAAAACGCAGTGCCTCCAAACATGGCGCTGGAGCGTCGTACCAAACGAGTCATCCCGGGATTTCGGCCCGTGCGATCGCTTTTGGACGCAGTTGGCCCTTCGCTGCTTTCTGCTACCGACCTTGCCTCCCGGTACGACATTGAGGGAGAGATATGTCGGCCATTGAACCATATGCGACAAATCCCACGCCTACTCACAGCTCCAGACCGCCGTTGTCAATTTAGACTAAGAATTCGATGGCTTATATATTCAAGGCAAAATTCATTTTATCTGTCATATGGTAAGCACTGAAGTCGCAGATTAGAAAGTGTACGCACGCGCACTGCTAAAGGTAACATACATACATGCATGCATAAACTTTTATTATTTCATCTCCAATTTCAGAATAACTACAAGAGCTAATATATTCGAGACATTACATTTACAGCTAAAATAGATAGCATATACAGCTACATAACTAAATACACAATATCATTCAAGATATGTTAAATAAAAAGAAAAGCCGCTGTACAAAATCTGGCGCTGGATTCTCTGTAAAAACCAGTAAACTCAGTGGTACGGATAAAATGAAATAGCGATTTGTGCAACTTAGCTGATACGTAAGAAAAAGAACTAAGACCATGACTGGTTGTTCTAGGTGTATTGAGGGACAGAATGTAATTTCCGCCAAAATCATGCATAAGAAGAGGACGGGAGAGAAAACGTATCATTGATATAAGAAGGAAAATCCTTTAAGAAAAACAACAACACACTTTTATACAGTAATATGAGCAAATTTTGAATACGCTTATTACACAGTGATGTAGAGTTCGACTTAAGTGGTAAGAGGACAGATAATTTTCAAATATAAATCTCAATATTCTCTTATTGACATTATAGCGTTCCTTTGAGAAGAAATTACGAAAGGCCAGTTGTTTGCCACAAAAATAACAGCGAAAAAAGCGCTACTTTGTCGCGAATTTTCTATAATAAAACTTTGTTTAGAAATCAAAAGTCCACCTTAAGAGTACACACAAGGGCTATTCCTTATTATCTGGCTAGAGATGTTCTTCTCAGTACTTTTTCCTCCGGCCGCGCCTTAGCCATTTGATGAGGGCCAGTCTCGTGCTTGTCAAGTTGCCTGGTTCATGGCCAAAAAGACTTCTGGGTAATTGTGCCATTCCATGACAAGGAAAGATCCCCGATCCTCATTTAATAGATTGTTTATAAGTGTCGTGTCATCCAGTCCTACCGGCAAAATACCGCATGGATTGAAGATTTTAGCTTTAAAAACTTGCCCAAATTGTATCGGTAGGTGATGGAATTCATCCACAGAAAGGCCAGAGAGACAACTTCACTCGTCAGACGCCATGTTTACGACACCGCATTTTAGGCGTCCCAGTATGCATGAAACCATCTCTGACTTCTGTTTAGAGAAGACCAGACAGGCGCGGCTCTTACCGTACGTTTATGTCCTTAGAATCTGTTCAACTGAAATGTCCGTTGCTTGTAAAAACCAATATGTTAATTTTTTTGGTAGACAAGGTATCGGCGGAGAGCCAGAACATTTACGCCTGCGCGGACGGAATGTTTGAAGAAGAGAGAAAAACGCAGTACCTCCAGACATGGCGCTGGAGCGTCGTACCAAACGAGTCATCCCGGGATTTCGGCCCGTGCGATCGCTTTTGGACGCAGTTGGCCCTTCGCTGCTTTCTGCTACCGACCTTGCCTCCCGGTACGGCATTGAGGGAGAGATATGTCGGCCCCTAAACCATATGAGACAAATCCCACGCCTACTCACAGCTCCAGACCGCCCTTGTCAATTTAGACTAAGAAATCCATGGCTTATATATTCAAGGCAAAATTCATTTTATCTGTCATATGGTAAGCACTGAAGTCGCAGATTAGAAAGTGTACGCACGCGCACTGCTAAAGGTAACATACATACATGCATGCATAAACTTTTATTATTTCATCTCCAATTTCAGAATAACTACAAGAGCTAATATATTCGAGACATTACATTTACAGCTAAAATAGATAGCATATACAGCTACATAACTAAATACACAATATCATTCAAGATATGTTAAATAAAAAGAAAAGCCGCTGTACAAAATCTGGCGCTGGATTCTCTGTAAAAACCAGTAAACTCAGTGGTACGGATAAAATGAAATAGCGATTTGTGCAACTTAGCTGATACGTAAGAAAAAGAACTAAGACCATGACTGGTTGTTCTAGGTGTATTGAGGGACAGAATGTAATTTCCGCCAAAGTCATGCATAAGAAGAGGACGGGAGAGAAAAGGTATCATTGATATAAGAAGGAAAATCCTTTAAAAAAAACAACAACATACTTTTATACAGTAATATGAGCAAACTTTGAATACGCTTATTACACAGTGATGTAGAGTTCGACTTAAGTGGTAAGAGGACAGATAATTTTCAAATATAAATCTCAATATTCTCTTATTGACATTATAGCGTTCCTTTGAGAAGAAATTACGAAAGGCCAGTTGTTTGCCACAAAAATAACAGGGAAAAAAGCGCTACTTTGTTGCAAATTTTCTATAATAAAACTTTGTTTAGAAATCAAAAGTCCACCTTAAGAGTACACACAAGGGCTATTCCTTATTATCTGGCTAGAGATGTTCTTCTCAGTACTTTTTCCTCCGGCCGCGCCTTAGCCATTTGATGAGGGCCAGTCTCGTGCTTGTCAAGTTGCCTGGTTCATGGCCAAAAAGACTTCTGGGTAATTGTGCCATTCCATGACAAGGAAAGATCCCCGATTCTCATTTAATAGATTGTTTATAAGTGTCGTGTCATCCAGTCCTACCGGCAAAATACCGCATGGATTGAAGATTTTAGCTTTAAAAACTTGCCCAAATTGTATCGGTAGGTGATGGAATTCATCCACAGAAAGGCCAGAGAGACAACTTCACTCGTCAGACGCCATGTTTACGACACCGCATTTTAGGCGTCCCAGTATGCATGAAACCATCTCTGACTTCTGTTTAGAGAAGACCAGACAGGCGCGGCTCTTACCGTACGTTTATGCCCTTAGAATCTGTTCAACTGAAATGTCAGTTGCTTGTAAAAACCAATATGTTAATTTTTTTGGTAGACAAGGTATCGGCGGAGAGCCAGAACATTTACGCGTGCGCGGACGGAATGTTTGAAGAAGAGAGAAAAACGCAGTACCTCCAGACATGGCGCTGGAGCGTCGTACCAAACGAGTCATCCCGGGATTTCGGCCCGTGCGATCGCTTTTGGACGCAGTTGGCCCTTCGCTGCTTTCTGCTACCGACCTTGCCTCCCGGTACGGCATTGAGGGAGAGATATGTCGGCCCCTAAACCATATGAGACAAATCCCACGCCTACTCACAGCTCCAGACCGCCCTTGTCAATTTAGACTAAGAATTCGATGGCTTATATATTCAAGGCAAAATTCATTTTATCTGTCATATGGTAAGCACTGAAGTCGCAGATTAGAAAGTGTACGCACGCGCACTGCTAAAGGTAACATACATACATGCATGCATAAACTTTTATTATTTCATCTCCAATTTCAGAATAACTACCAGAGCTAATATATTCGAGACATTACATTTACAGCTAAAATAGATAGCATATAAAGCTACATAACTAAATACACAATATCATTCAAGATATGTTAAATAAAAAGAAAAGCCGCTGTACAAAATCCGGCGCTGGATTCTCTGTAAAAAGCAGTAAACTCAGTGGTACGGATAAAATGAAATAGCGATTTGTGCAACTTAGCTGATACGTAAGAAAAAGAACTAAGACCATGACTGGTTGTTCTAGGTGTATTGAGGGACAGAATGTAATTTCCGCCAAAGTCATGCATAAGAAGAGGACGGGAGAGAAAACGTATCATTGATATAAGAAGGAAAATCCTTTAAGAAAAACAACAACATACTTTTATACAGTAATATGAGCAAATTTTGAATACGCTTGTTACACAGTGATGTAGAGTTCGACTTAAGTGGTAAGAGGACAGATAATTTTCAAATATAAATCTCAATATTCTCTTATTGACATTATAGCGTTCCTTTGAGAAGAAATTACGAAAGGCCAGTTGTTTGCCACAAAAATAACAGCGAAAAAAGCGCTACTTTGTCGCGAATTTTCTATAATAAAACTTTGTTTAGAAATCAAAAGTCCACCTTAAGAGTACACACAAGGGCTATTCCTTATTATCTGGCTAGAGATGTTCTTCTCAGTACTTTTTCCTCCGGCCGCGCCTTAGCCATTTGATGAGGGCCAGTCTCGTGCTTGTCAAGTTGCCTGGTTCATGGCCAAAAAGACTTCTGGGTAATTGTGCCATTCCATGACAAGGAAAGATCCCCGATTCTCATTTAATAGATTGTTTATAAGTGTCGTGTCATCCAGTCCTACCGGCAAAATACCGCATGGATTGAAGATTTTAGCTTTAAAAACTTGCCCAAATTGTATCGGTAGGTGATGGAATTCATCCACAGAAAGGCCAGAGAGACAACTTCACTCGTCAGACGCCATGTTTACGACACCGCATTTTAGGCGTCCCAGTATGCATGAAACCATCTCTGACCTCTGTCTAGAGAAGACCAGACAGGTGCGGCCCTTACCGTACGTTTATGCCCTTTGAATCTGTTCAACTGAAATGTCAGTTGCTTGTAAAAACCAATATGTTAATTTTTTTGGTAGACAAGGTATCGGCGAAGAGCCAGAACATTTACGCGTGCGCGGACGGAATGTTTGAAGAAGAGAGAAAAACGCAGTACCTCCAGACATGGCGCTGGAGCGTCGTACCAAACGAGTCATCCCGGGATTTCGGCCCGTGCGATCGCTTTTGGACGCAGTTGGCCCTTCGCTGCTTTCTGCTACCGACCTTGCCTCCCGGTACGGCATTGAGGGAGAGATATGTCGGCCCCTAAACCATATGAGACAAATCCCACGCCTACTCACAGCTCCAGACCGCCCTTGTCAATTTAGACTAAGAATTCGATGGCTTATATATTCAAGGCAAAATTCATTTTATCTGTCATATGGTAAGCACTGAAGTCGCAGATTAGAAAGTGTACGCACGCGCACTGCTAAAGGTAACATACATACATGCATGCATAAACTTTTATTATTTCATCTCCAATTTCAGAATAACTACAAGAGCTAATATATTCGAGACATTACATTTACAGCTAAAATAGATAGCATATACAGCTACATAACTAAATACACAATATCATTCAAGATATGTTAAATAAAAAGAAAAGCCGCTGTACAAAATCCGGCGCTGGATTCTCTGTAAAAACCTGTAGATAAAATGAAATAGCGATTTGTGCAACTTAGCTGATACGTAAGAAAAAGAACTAAGACCATGACTGGTTGTTCTAGGTGTATTGAGGGACAGAATGTAATTTCCGCCAAAGTCATGCATAAGAAGAGGACGGGAGAGAAAACGTATCATTGATATAAGAAGGAAAATCCTTTAAGAAAAACAACAACATACTTTTATACAGTAATATGAGCAAATTTTGAATACGCTTATTACACAGTGATGTAGAGTTCGACTTAAGTGGTAAGAGGACAGATAATTTTCAAATATAAATCTCAATATTCCCTTTTTGACATTATAGCGTTCCTTTGAGAAGAAATTACGAAAGGCCAGTTGTTTGCCACAAAAATAACAGCGAAAAAAGCGCTACTTTGTCGCGAATTTTCTATAATAAAACTTTGTTTAGAAATCAAAAGTCCACCTTAAGAGTACTCACAAGGGCTATTTGTTATTATCTGGCTAGAGATGTTCTTCTCAGTACTTTTTCTCCGGAAGCGCCTTAGCCATTTGATGAGGGCCAGTCTCGTGCTTGTCAAGTTGCCTGGTTCATGGCCAAAAAGACTTCTGGGTAATTGTGCCATTCCATGACAAGGAAAGATCCCCGATTCTCATTTAATAGATTGTTTATAAGTGTCGTGTCATCCAGTCCTACCGGCAAAATACCGCATGGATTGAAGATTTTAGCTTTAAAAACTTGCCCAAATTGTATCGGTAGGTGATGGAATTCATCCACAGAAAGGCCAGAGAGACAACTTCACTCGTCAGACGCCATGTTTACGACACCGCATTTTAGGCGTCCCAGTATGCATGAAACCATCTCTGACCTCTGTCTAGAGAAGACCAGACAGGTGCGGCTCTTGCCGTACGTTTATGCCCTTAGAATCTTTTCAACTGAAATGTCAGTTGCTTGTAAAAACCAATATGTTAATTTTTTTGGTAGACAAGGTATCGGCGGAGAGCCAGAACATTTACGCGTGCGCGGACGGAATGTTTGAAGAAGAGAGAAAAACGCAGTACCTCCAGACATGGCGCTGGAGCGTCGTACCAAACGAGTCATCCCGGGATTTCGGCCCGTGCGATCGCTTTTGGACGCAGTTGGCCCTTCGCTGCTTTCTGCTACCGACCTTGCCTCCCGGTACGGCATTGAGGGAGAGATATGTCGGCCCCTAAACCATATGAGACAAATCCCACGCCTACTCACAGCTCCAGACCGCCCTTGTCAATTTAGACTAAGAATTCGATGGCTTATATATTCAAGGCAAAATTCATTTTATCTGTCATATGGTAAGCACTGAAGTCGCAGATTAGAAAGTGTACGCACGCGCACTGCTAAAGGTAACATACATACATGCATGCATAAACTTTTATTATTTCATCTCCAATTTCAGAATAACTACAAGAGCTAATATATTCGAGACATTACATTTACAGCTAAAATAGATAGCATATACAGCTACATAACTAAATACACAATATCATTCAAGATATGTTAAATAAAAAGAAAAGCCGCTGTACAAAATCCGGCGCTGGATTCTCTGTAAAAACCTGTAAACTCAGTGGTACGGATAAAATGAAATAGCGATTTGTGCAACTTAGCTGATACGTAAGAAAAAGAACTAAGACCATGACTGGTTGTTCTAGGTGTATTGAGGGACAGAATGTAATTTCCGCCAAAGTCATGCATAAGAAGAGGACGGGAGAGAAAAGGTATCATTGATATAAGAAGGAAAATCCTTTAAAAAAAACAACAACATACTTTTATACAGTAATATGAGCAAACTTTGAATACGCTTATTACACAGTGATGTAGAGTTCGACTTAAGTGGTAAGAGGACAGATAATTTTCAAATATAAATCTCAATATTCTCTTATTGACATTATAGCGTTCCTTTGAGAAGAAATTACGAAAGGCCAGTTGTTTGCCGCAAAAATAACAGCGAAAAAAGCGCTACTTTGTCGCGAGTTTTCTATAATAAAACTTTGTTTAGAAATCAAAAGTCCACCTTAAGAGTACACACAAGGGCTATTCCTTATTATCTGGCTAGAGATGTTCTTCTCAGTACTTTTTCCTCCGGCCGCGCCTTAGCCATTTGATGAGGGCCAGTCTCGTGATTGTCAAGTTGCCTGGTTCATGGCCAAAAAGACTTCTGGGTAATTGTGCCATTCCATGACAAGGAAAGATCCCCGATTCTCATTTAATAGATTGTTTATAAGTGTCGTGTCATCCAGTCCTACCGGCAAAATACCGCATGGATTGAAGATTTTAGCTTTAAAAACTTGCCCAAATTGTATCGGTAGGTGATGGAATTCATCCACAGAAAGGCCAGAGAGACAACTTCACTCGTCAGACGCCATGTTTACGACACCGCATTTTAGGCGTCCCAGTATGCATGAAACCATGTCTGACCTCTGTCTAGAGAAGACCAGACAGGCGCGGCTCTTACCGTACGTTTATGCCCTTAGAATCTGTTCAACTGAAATGTCAGTTGCTTGTAAAAACCAATATGTTAATTTTTTTGGTAGACAAGGTATCGGCGGAGAGCCAGAACATTTACGCGTGCGCGGACGGAATGTTTGAAGAAGAGAGAAAAACGCAGTGCCTCCAAACATGGCGCTGGAGCGTCGTACCAAACGAGTCATCCCGGGATTTCGGCCCGTGCGATCGCTTTTGGACGCAGTTGGCCCTTCGCTGCTTTCTGCTACCGACCTTGCCTCCCGGTATGGCATTGAGGGAGAGATATGTCGGCCATTGAACCATATGAGACAAATCCCACGCCTACTCACAGCTCCAGACCGCCCTTGTCAATTTAGACTAAGAATTCGATGGCTTATATATTCAAGGCAAAATTCATTTTATCTGTCATATGGTAAGCACTGAAGTCGCCGATTAGAAAGTGTACGCACGCGCACTGCTAAAGGTAACATACATACATGCATGCATAAACTTTTATTATTTCATCTCCAATTTCAGAATAACTACAAGAGCTAATATATTCGAGACATTACATTTACAGCTAAAATAGATAGCATATACAGCTACATAACTAAATACACAATATCATTCAAGATATGTTAAATAAAAAGAAAAGCCGCTGTACAAAATCCGGCGCTGGATTCTCTGTAAAAACCAGTAAACTCAGTGGTACGGATAAAATCAAATAGCGATTTGTGCAACTTAGCTGATACGTAAGAAAAAGAACTAAGACCATGACTGGTTGTTCTAGGTGTATTGAGGGACAGAATGTAATTTCCGCCAAAGTCATGCATAAGAAGAGGACGGGAGAGAAAACGTATCATTGATATAAGAAGGAAAATCCTTTAAGAAAAACAACAACATACTTTTATACAGTAATATGAGCAAATTTGGAATACGCTTATTACACAGTGATGTAGAGTTCGACTTAAGTGGTAAGAGGACAGATAATTTTCAAATATAAATCTCAATATTCTCTTATTGACATTATAGCGTTCCTTTGAGAAGAAATTACGAAAGGCCAGTTGTTTGCCACAAAAATAACAGCGAAAAAAGCGCTACTTTTTTGCGAATTTTCTATAATAAAACTTTGTTTAGAAATCAAAAGTCCACCTTAAGAGTACACACAAGGGCTATTCCTTATTATCTGGCTAGAGATTTTCTTCTCAGTACTTTTTCCTCCGGCCGCGCCTTAGCCATTTGATGAGGGCCAGTCTCGTGCTTGTCAAGTTGCCTGGTTCATGGCCAAAAAGACTTCTGGGTAATTGTGCCATTCCATGACAAGGAAAGATCCCCGATTCTCATTTAATAGATTGTTTATAAGTGTCGTGTCATCCAGTCCTACCGGCAAAATACCGCATGGATTGAAGATTTTAGCTTTAAAAACTTGCCCAAATTGTATCGGTAGGTGATGGAATTCATCCACAGAAAGGCCAGAGAGACAACTTCACTCGTCAGACGCCATGTTTACGACACCGCATTTTAGGCGTCCCAGTATGCATGAAACCATCTCTGACCTCTGTCTAGAGAAGACCAGACAGGTGCGGCCCTTACCGTACGTTTATGCCCTTAGAATCTGTTCAACTGAAATGTCAGTTGCTTGTAAAAACCAATATGTTAATTTTTTTGGTAGACAAGGTATCGGCGAAGAGCCAGAACATTTACGCGTGCGCGGACGGAATGTTTGAAGAAGAGAGAAAAACGCAGTACCTCCAGACATGGCGCTGGAGCGTCGTACCAAACGAGTCATCCCGGGATTTCGGCCCGTGCGATCGCTTTTGGACGCAGTTGGCCCTTCGCTGCTTTCTGCTACCGACCTTGCCTCCCGGTACGGCATTGAGGGAGAGATATGTCGGCCCCTAAACCATATGAGACAAATCCCACGCCTACTCACAGCTCCAGACCGCCCTTGTCAATTTAGACTAAGAATTCGATGGCTTATATATTCAAGGCAAAATTCATTTTATCTGTCATATGGTAAGCACTGAAGTCGCAGATTAGAAAGTGTACGCACGCGCACTGCTAAAGGTAACATACATACATGCATGCATAAACTTTTATTATTTCATCTCCAATTTCAGAATAACTACCAGAGCTAATATATTCGAGACATTACATTTACAGCTAAAATAGATAGCATATAAAGCTACATAACTAAATACACAATATCATTCAAGATATGTTAAATAAAAAGAAAAGCCGCTGTACAAAATCCGGCGCTGGATTCTCTGTAAAAAGCAGTAAACTCAGTGGTACGGATAAAATGAAATAGCGATTTGTGCAACTTAGCTGATACGTAAGAAAAAGAACTAAGACCATGACTGGTTGTTCTAGGTGTATTGAGGGACAGAATGTAATTTCCGCCAAAGTCATGCATAAGAAGAGGACGGGAGAGAAAACGTATCATTGATATAAGAAGGAAAATCCTTTAAGAAAAACAACAACATACTTTTATACAGTAATATGAGCAAATTTTGAATACGCTTATTACACAGTGATGTAGAGTTCGACTTAAGTGGTAAGAGGACAGATAATTTTCAAATATAAATCTCAATATTCTCTTATTGACATTATAGCGTTCCTTTGAGAAGAAATTACGAAAGGCCAGTTGTTTGCCACAAAAATAACAGCGAAAAAAGCGCTACTTTGTCGCGAATTTTCTATAATAAAACTTTGTTTAGAAATCAAAAGTCCACCTTAAGAGTACACACAAGGGCTATTCCTTATTATCTGGCTAGAGATGTTCTTCTCAGTACTTTTTCCTCCGGCCGCGCCTTAGCCATTTGATGAGGGCCAGTCTCGTGCTTGTCAAGTTGCCTGGTTCATGGCCAAAAAGACTTCTGGGTAATTGTGCCATTCCATGACAAGGAAAGATCCCCGATTCTCATTTAATAGATTGTTTATAAGTGTCGTGTCATCCAGTCCTACCGGCAAAATACCGCATGGATTGAAGATTTTAGCTTTAAAAACTTGCCCAAATTGTATCGGTAGGTGATGGAATTCATCCACAGAAAGGCCAGAGAGACAACTTCACTCGTCAGACGCCATGTTTACGACACCGCATTTTAGGCGTCCCAGTATGCATGAAATCATCCCTGACCTCTGTCTAGAGAAGACCAGACAGGTGCGGCCCTTACCGTACGTTTATGCCCTTAGAATCTGTTCAACTGAAATGTCAGTTGCTTGTAAAAACCAATATGTTAATTTTTTTGGTAGACAAGGTATCGGCGAAGAGCCAGAACATTTACGCGTGCGCGGACGGAATGTTTGAAGAAGAGAGAAAAACGCAGTACCTCCAGACATGGCGCTGGAGCGTCGTACCAAACGAGTCATCCCGGGATTTCGGCCCGTGCGATCGCTTTTGGACGCAGTTGGCCCTTCGCTGCTTTCTGCTACCGACCTTGCCTCCCGGTACGGCATTGAGGGAGAGATATGTCGGCCCCTAAACCATATGAGACAAATCCCACGCCTACTCACAGCTCCAGACCGCCCTTGTCAATTTAGACTAAGAATTCGATGGCTTATATATTCAAGGCAAAATTCATTTTATCTGTCATATGGTAAGCACTGAAGTCGCAGATTAGAAAGTGTACGCACGCGCACTGCTAAAGGTAACATACATACATGCATGCATAAACTTTTATTATTTCATCTCCAATTTCAGAATAACTACCAGAGCTAATATATTCGAGACATTACATTTACAGCTAAAATAGATAGCATATAAAGCTACATAACTAAATACACAATATCATTCAAGATATGTTAAATAAAAAGAAAAGCCGCTGTACAAAATCCGGCGCTGGATTCTCTGTAAAAAGCAGTAAACTCAGTGGTACGGATAAAATGAAATAGCGATTTGTGCAACTTAGCTGATACGTAAGAAAAAGAACTAAGACCATGACTGGTTGTTCTAGGTGTATTGAGGGACAGAATGTAATTTCCGCCAAAGTCATGCATAAGAAGAGGACGGGAGAGAAAACGTATCATTGATATAAGAAGGAAAATCCTTTAAGAAAAACAACAACATACTTTTATACAGTAATATGAGCAAATTTTGAATACGCTTATTACACAGTGATGTAGAGTTCGACTTAAGTGGTAAGAGGACAGATAATTTTCAAATATAAATCTCAATATTCTCTTATTGACATTATAGCGTTCCTTTGAGAAGAAATTACGAAAGGCCAGTTGTTTGCCACAAAAATAACAGCGAAAAAAGCGCTACTTTGTCGCGAATTTTCTATAATAAAACTTTGTTTAGAAATCAAAAGTCCACCTTAAGAGTACACACAAGGGCTATTCCTTATTATCTGGCTAGAGATGTTCTTCTCAGTACTTTTTCCTCCGGCCGCGCCTTAGCCATTTGATGAGGGCCAGTCTCGTGCTTGTCAAGTTGCCTGGTTCATGGCCAAAAAGACTTCTGGGTAATTGTGCCATTCCATGACAAGGAAAGATCCCCGATTCTCATTTAATAGATTGTTTATAAGTGTCGTGTCATCCAGTCCTACCGGCAAAATACCGCATGGATTGAAGATTTTAGCTTTAAAAACTTGCCCAAATTGTATCGGTAGGTGATGGAATTCATCCACAGAAAGGCCAGAGAGACAACTTCACTCGTCAGACGCCATGTTTACGACACCGCATTTTAGGCGTCCCAGTATGCATGAAACCATCTCTGACCTCTGTCTAGAGAAGACCAGACAGGTGCGGCCCTTACCGTACGTTTATGCCCTTAGAATCTGTTCAACTGAAATGTCAGTTGCTTGTAAAAACCAATATGTTAATTTTTTTGGTAGACAAGGTATCGGCGAAGAGTCAGAACATTTACGCGTGCGCGGACGGAATGTTTGAAGAAGAGAGAAAAACGCAGTACCTCCAGACATGGCGCTGGAGCGTCGTACCAAACGAGTCATCCCGGGATTTCGGCCCGTGCGATCGCTTTTGGACGCAGTTGGCCCTTCGCTGCTTTCTGCTACCGACCTTGCCTCCCGGTACGGCATTGAGGGAGAGATATGTCGGCCCCTAAACCATATGAGACAAATCCCACGCCTACTCACAGCTCCAGACCGCCCTTGTCAATTTAGACTAAGAATTCGATGGCTTATATATTCAAGGCAAAATTCATTTTATCTGTCATATGGTAAGCACTGAAGTCGCAGATTAGAAAGTGTACGCACGCGCACTGCTAAAGGTAACATACATACATGCATGCATAAACTTTTATTATTTCATCTCCAATTTCAGAATAACTACCAGAGCTAATATATTCGAGACATTACATTTACAGCTAAAATAGATAGCATATAAAGCTACATAACTAAATACACAATATCATTCAAGATATGTTAAATAAAAAGAAAAGCCGCTGTACAAAATCCGGCGCTGGATTCTCTGTAAAAAGCAGTAAACTCAGTGGTACGGATAAAATGAAATAGCGATTTGTGCAACTTAGCTGATACGTAAGAAAAAGAACTAAGACCATGACTGGTTGTTCTAGGTGTATTGAGGGACAGAATGTAATTCCCGCCAAAGTCATGCATAAGAAGAGGACGGGAGAGAAAACGTATCATTGATATAAGAAGGAAAATCCTTTAAGAAAAACAACAACATACTTTTATACAGTAATATGAGCAAATTTTGAATACGCTTATTACACAGTGATGTAGAGTTCGACTTAAGTGGTAAGAGGACAGATAATTTTCAAATATAAATCTCAATATTCTCTTATTGACATTATAGCGTTCCTTTGAGAAGAAATTACGAAAGGCCAGTTGTTTGCCACAAAAATAACAGCGAAAAAAGCGCTACTTTGTCGCGAATTTTCTATAATAAAACTTTGTTTAGAAATCAAAAGTCCACCTTAAGAGTACACACAAGGGCTATTCCTTATTATCTGGCTAGAGATGTTCTTCTCAGTACTTTTTCCTCCGGCCGCGCCTTAGCCATTTGATGAGGGCCAGTCTCGTGCTTGTCAAGTTGCCTGGTTCATGGCCAAAAAGACTTCTGGGTAATTGTGCCATTCCATGACAAGGAAAGATCCCCGATTCTCATTTAATAGATTGTTTATAAGTGTCGTGTCATCCAGTCCTACCGGCAAAATACCGCATGGATTGAAGATTTTAGCTTTAAAAACTTGCCCAAATTGTATCGGTAGGTGATGGAATTCATCCACAGAAAGGCCAGAGAGACAACTTCACTCGTCAGACGCCATGTTTACGACACCGCATTTTAGGCGTCCCAGTATGCATGAAACCATCTCTGACCTCTGTCTAGAGAAGACCAGACAGGTGCGGCCCTTACCGTACGTTTATGCCCTTAGAATCTGTTCAACTGAAATGTCAGTTGCTTGTAAAAACCAATATGTTAATTTTTTTGGTAGACAAGGTATCGGCGGAGAGCCAGAACATTTACGCGTGCGCGGACGGAATGTTTGAAGAAGAGAGAAAAACGCAGTACCTCCAGACATGGCGCTGGAGCGTCGTACCAAACGAGTCATCCCGGGATTTCGGCCCGTGCGATCGCTTTTGGACGCAGTTGGCCCTTCGCTGCTTTCTGCTACCGACCTTGCCTCCCGGTACGGCATTGAGGGAGAGATATGTCGGCCCCTAAACCATATGAGACAAATCCCACGCCTACTCACAGCTCCAGACCGCCCTTGTCAATTTAGACTAAGAATTCGATGGCTTATATATTCAAGGCAAAATTCATTTTATCTGTCATATGGTAAGCACTGAAGTCGCAGATTAGAAAGTGTACGCACGCGCACTGCTAAAGGTAACATACATACATGCATGCATAAACTTTTATTATTTCATCTCCAATTTCAGAATAACTACAAGAGCTAATATATTCGAGACATTACATTTACAGCTAAAATAGATAGCATATACAGCTACATAACTAAATACACAATATCATTCAAGATATGTTAAATAAAAAGAAAAGGCGCTGTACAAAATCCGGCGCTGGATTCTCTGTAAAAACCTGTAGATAAAATGAAATAGCGATTTGTGCAACTTAGCTGATACGTAAGAAAAAGAACTAAGACCATGACTGGTTGTTCTAGGTGTATTGAGGGACAGAATGTAATTTCCGCCAAAGTCATGCATAAGAAGAGGACGGGAGAGAAAACGTATCATTGATATAAGAAGGAAAATCCTTTAAGAAAAACAACAACATACTTTTATACAGTAATATGAGCAAATTTTGAATACGCTTATTACACAGTGATGTAGAGTTCGACTTAAGTGGTAAGAGGACAGATAATTTTCAAATATAAATCTCAATATTCTCTTATTGACATTATAGCGTTCCTTTGAGAAGAAATTACGAAAGGCCAGTTGTTTGCCACAAAAATAACAGCGAAAAAAGCGCTACTTTGTCGCGAATTTTCTATAATAAAACTTTGTTTAGAAATCAAAAGTCCACCTTAAGAGTACACACAAGGGCTATTCCTTATTATCTGGCTAGAGATGTTCTTCTCAGTACTTTTTCTCCGGCCGCGCCTTAGCCATTTGATGAGGGCCAGTCTCGTGCTTGTCAAGTTGCCTGGTTCATGGCCAAAAAGACTTCTGGGTAATTGTGCCATTCCATGACAAGGAAAGATCCCCGATTCTCATTTAATAGATTGTTTATAAGTGTCGTGTCATCCAGTCCTACCGGCAAAATACCGCATGGATTGAAGATTTTAGCTTTAAAAACTTGCCCAAATTGTATCGGTAGGTGATGGAATTCATCCACAGAAAGGCCAGAGAGACAACTTCACTCGTCAGACGCCATGTTTACGACACCGCATTTTAGGCGTCCCAGTATGCATGAAACCATCTCTGACCTCTGTCTAGAGAAGACCAGACAGGTGCGGCTCTTGCCGTACGTTTATGCCCTTAGAATCTTTTCAACTGAAATGTCAGTTGCTTGTAAAAACCAATATGTTAATTTTTTTGGTAGACAAGGTATCGGCGGAGAGCCAGAACATTTACGCGTGCGCGGACGGAATGTTTGAAGAAGAGAGAAAAACGCAGTACCTCCAGACATGGCGCTGGAGCGTCGTACCAAACGAGTCATCCCGGGATTTCGGCCCGTGCGATCGCTTTTGGACGCAGTTGGCCCTTCGCTGCTTTCTGCTACCGACCTTGCCTCCCGGTACGGCATTGAGGGAGAGATATGTCGGCCCCTAAACCATATGAGACAAATCCCACGCCTACTCACAGCTCCAGACCGCCCTTGTCAATTTAGACTAAGAATTCGATGGCTTATATATTCAAGGCAAAATTCATTTTATCTGTCATATGGTAAGCACTGAAGTCGCAGATTAGAAAGTGTACGCACGCGCACTGCTAAAGGTAACATACATACATGCATGCATAAACTTTTATTATTTCATCTCCAATTTCAGAATAACTACCAGAGCTAATATATTCGAGACATTACATTTACAGCTAAAATAGATAGCATATAAAGCTACATAACTAAATACACAATATCATTCAAGATATGTTAAATAAAAAGAAAAGCCGCTGTACAAAATCCGGCGCTGGATTCTCTGTAAAAAGCAGTAAACTCAGTGGTACGGATAAAATGAAATAGCGATTTGTGCAACTTAGCTGATACGTAAGAAAAAGAACTAAGACCATGACTGGTTGTTCTAGGTGTATTGAGGGACAGAATGTAATTTCCGCCAAAGTCATGCATAAGAAGAGGACGGGAGAGAAAACGTATCATTGATATAAGAAGGAAAATCCTTTAAGAAAAACAACAACATACTTTTATACAGTAATATGAGCAAATTTTGAATACGCTTATTACACAGTGATGTAGAGTTCGACTTAAGTGGTAAGAGGACAGATAATTTTCAAATATAAATCTCAATATTCTCTTATTGACATTATAGCGTTCCTTTGAGAAGAAATTACGAAAGGCCAGTTGTTTGCCACAAAAATAACAGCGAAAAAAGCGCTACTTTGTCGCGAATTTTCTATAATAAAACTTTGTTTAGAAATCAAAAGTCCACCTTAAGAGTACACACAAGGGCTATTCCTTATTATCTGGCTAGAGATGTTCTTCTCAGTACTTTTTCCTCCGGCCGCGCCTTAGCCATTTGATGAGGGCCAGTCTCGTGCTTGTCAAGTTGCCTGGTTCATGGCCAAAAAGACTTCTGGGTAATTGTGCCATTCCATGACAAGGAAAGATCCCCGATTCTCATTTAATAGGTTGTTTATAAGTGTCGTGTCATCCAGTCCTACCGGCAAAATACCGCATGGATTGAAGATTTTAGCTTTAAAAACTTGCCCAAATTGTATCGGTAGGTGATGGAATTCATCCACAGAAAGGCCAGAGAGACAACTTCACTCGTCAGACGCCATGTTTACGACACCGCATTTTAGGCGTCCCAGTATGCATGAAACCATCTCTGACCTCTGTCTAGAGAAGACCAGACAGGTGCGGCCCTTACCGTACGTTTATGCCCTTAGAATCTGTTCAACTGAAATGTCAGTTGCTTGTAAAAACCAATATGTTAATTTTTTTGGTAGACAAGGTATCGGCGAAGAGCCAGAACATTTACGCGTGCGCGGACGGAATGTTTGAAGAAGAGAGAAAAACGCAGTACCTCCAGACATGGCGCTGGAGCGTCGTACCAAACGAGTCATCCCGGGATTTCGGCCCGTGCGATCGCTTTTGGACGCAGTTGGCCCTTCGCTGCTTTCTGCTACCGACCTTGCCTCCCGGTACGGCATTGAGGGAGAGATATGTCGGCCCCTAAACCATATGAGACAAATCCCACGCCTACTCACAGCTCCAGACCGCCCTTGTCAATTTAGACTAAGAATTCGATGGCTTATATATTCAAGGCAAAATTCATTTTATCTGTCATATGGTAAGCACTGAAGTCGCAGATTAGAAAGTGTACGCACGCGCACTGCTAAAGGTAACATACATACATGCATGCATAAACTTTTATTATTTCATCTCCAATTTCAGAATAACTACAAGAGCTAATATATTCGAGACATTACATTTACAGCTAAAATAGATAGCATATACAGCTACATAACTAAATACACAATATCATTCAAGATATGTTAAATAAAAAGAAAAGCCGCTGTACAAAATCCGGCGCTGGATTCTCTGTAAAAAGCAGTAAACTCAGTGGTACGGATAAAATGAAATAGCGATTTGTGCAACTTAGCTGATACGTAAGAAAAAGAACTAAGACCATGACTGGTTGTTCTAGGTGTATTGAGGGACAGAATGTAATTTCCACCAAAATCATGCATAAGAAGAGGACGGGAGAGAAAACGTATCATTGATATAAGAAGGAAAATTCTTTAAAAAAACAACCACAACATACTTTTATACAGTAATATGAGGAAATTTTGAATACGCTTATTACACAGTGATGTAGAGTTCGACTTAAGTGGTAAGAGGACAGATAATTTTCAAATATAAATCTCAATATTCTCTTATTGACATTATAGCGTTCCTTTGAGAAGAAATTACGAAAGGTCAGTTGTTTGCCACGAAAATAACAGCGAAAAAAGCGCTACTTTGTTGCGAATTTTCTATAATAAAACTTTGTTTAGAAATCAAAAGTCCACCTTAAGAGTACACACAAGGGCTATTCCCCGGGGCTATTCCTTATTATCTGGCTAGAGATGTTCTTCTCAGTACTTTTTCCTCCGTCCGCGCTTTAGCCATTTGATGAGGGCCAGTCTCGTGCTTGTCAAGTTGCCTGGTTCATGGCCAAAAAGACTTCTGGGTAATTGTGCCATTCCATGACAAGGAAAGATCCCCGATTCTCATTTAATAGATTGTTTATAAGTGTCGTGTCATCCAGTCCTACCGGCAAAATACCGCATGGATTGAAGATTTTAGCTTTAAAAACTTGCCCAAATTGTATCGGTAGGTGATGGCCTGGAATTCACCTACAAAAAGGCCAGAGAGACAACTTTACTCGTCAATTGCCATATTTACAACACCGCATTTTAGGCGTCCCAGTATGCATGAAGCCATCTCTGACCTCTGTCTAGAGAAGACCAGACAGACGCGGCTCTTACCCTACTCGTACGTTTATGCCCTTAGAATCTGTTCAACTGAAATGTCGATAGCTTGTAAAAACGAGCATGTTAATTTTTTTGGTAGACAAGGTATCAGCGGAGAGCAGTGAAATCAACAGACACAGTCTAGCCGATATAATTTACGTTTACCATTCCTCAAAATTGTAGTATTGTTGCCGAACGTACAGTTACACTCGATGACTAAAAGATTTCCACATATGTGAAAACCACGTTTCGATTTTTTTATGTTTCATTTAATTCAGAAGAGGTCATGTTTTCTATCACTGGGCAAAATTCTTGAGCACAGCACTGTGAGAATTTCAACACAAACAAGCTGATGAAATCGTACATTTTTTGCTGATCGATCGCATTGATAAAGATGAAAATAGTTTTGTACTGTTTTTTCTTTTCGTTGCGAGGAAGTTACTGTTGATTGTTTTTCATTGCAGGCAGAGAAATTTATCTGGTCTTTGACAGTAAAAATATTATGGTCGACTGGTGAATTTTTTTCTTGTTTATTTGACCTGCAGTATGTCGACTGTGGAATGTGAGCTGGCGTGACGGTCTCCTTAGACGTGAAAAGAGTGATTTTGACTTAAGACATTTAAGAATTTTAATACGTCTGTTAATTTGACAATGAGGTGCTCAAACAGGTTTCATTCTCTTTTCATTAAGAAAATGAAGATATGAAAAAGGCGGCAAGTGGGCCGCAAACAAACATCAATTCGTGTAATTCAAGAAAACCGTACATTGGTTTCTAAATCATGCACGCGCTACAGGCCTACAAATCTTACTCTCACTTAATACCCACTCGCTGAGAGAGCTCCGATGACGTGCACTACCACAAACAAGTACGTATATCTACAGGAGGAGCAAGTGCCCGGTGACTGTCCCACCCCTCCCTGCACAGGTAAAGTAATTATGCCCACGTGTCCCCACGTGTGCGCCCAAAAATATCCACGATGTCGACCAATACATATCATAAGAGAAATGCAAAGCCCCTATATCCGCGCGAATCGGCTAAACTTATATCCTCTAAAAGCCAAGATGTGTCTATATGTATACAAGGAGTGAAGGAAGCATCTAAAGTGATATTTGATTGCTTAAAGTCGAAGAAATACAGTTTCAAAATCTGGAAAGAACACGAGTTACACCCAAAAGAAATGACAGAGTCAACTGTGGACTGGATTGCTGTATTAGATACACTGAACTTTTCTTTTTGGACCGAAGAAAACGTGGAACCGTGGACTGTTCGATTTGAGGGAAGGAATTACACTGGTTACTGGGCTTTGTGCGCTTCTATCAACAGAGC
Organism: Montipora capitata; assembly: GCA_949126865.1. Classification (NCBI taxonomy): domain Eukaryota; kingdom Metazoa; phylum Cnidaria; class Anthozoa; order Scleractinia; family Acroporidae; genus Montipora; species Montipora capitata. Next base: position 1,274,770 of record OX421456.1, on the reverse strand, counting down.
CCTGAAGGTAAATATGAATAGACGAGTCCACGCTCTTCAGTGCATCATGGGTAATCAGGGCAAAGATGGAGAGAAATTCAAAGGTTTGTGTGGAAGTTCAAAACGATGAAAAGTAATCATGATATGCAATTTTTGGGCCTTTTTATTTTCCAGAACAGAAGATATGTTCTGAAATGTGCGGCAGGATAAATTTGGAGAGAATGGCTATTGAAGAAATTTAAAAAACAAAAAAAGTTTATGCCATACATTTCCTGCAATTCTATTAAAAGAGAATGTGTGGAGACAGAAAAGCAATATTTAGGAATTCCAAAGAATAGATGGCAAGTCCAGTTCATCTCAGTTGTGAACTTGAACTTATTTGTTTGGCTTATGAAGGCGAAAGTCTATAAAGCAGAGTCATGTACAGTTAATTATTTTGTGCTTTGAATTTCCCACCATGTTGCCCTGATTACCCATGATGTACTCAAGAGTGTGAACTGGTCTATTGAAAACTGCAAGCTAGAGCAAAATTAATTGGGTACAAAGTCGAACAAAAATTCAGTTCCTTCTGCAGGTACCAGAGCAGAGATTACACCAAATAAAGACTAATTCTGAGTGACCAAAAATACAATGCCTTCCAGTACCTGCAAAAAGACCCAAAAATTTGGGGTATCCGTTGAGGATTCAATTAAACTAATTCTTGGTACCAGAACTTGTAAAACTGATGGATGATTGGAAGAGGGAAACAGAGCGAGACTGTGGCAGCAATTTAAAAAATGAAGCATTATTGTATGCTAAATAACTGGCTGGCATTATTCTGTAATGAGTTAATCATTAATTATTCCCAAGAAGGAAACAAAAGAATTGTCTATCTCATACAAAATTTTTTTTCTTTTTCATTGAACTGCCTCTTACTACAAAAACAATGGTTGGATCTGGTTTCTTTAGTATATTAGTGTTCTTAGTTAGATTTTTAACATAGTTTTAGTTTTAAAGGTAAAGTTATAACAGTTTTAATCTATGAACATAAATTGTATTTTTAACTCATTGATGTTTTTTATACAGGGCCCCTATGGATACCAACCTTTGAGCTAAATGGACTACCCTGTTTAAATAAGATTTTTATTTACATGTACTCACTTACTTACTTACTTACTTTATGGGTAGTTTACAATGTTTGCAGCTCTGTATATCACAACTACAAACGGGTTTTGCTAAAAGCAGGCCTGCGGCCCAGCGGCCCGCGGCCCACGGCCCACCACGGCCCAGCGGCCCGAAGGCCCGAAGGCCCAGCGGCCCGCGGCCCACGGCCCGCGACGGCCCGGCGGCCCGGTAGCCCACTCCTCATTTTCCACGGTTTTTCTGTCCAGCGGTAAATCCACGCGCATGCACAGATCTGCATCGGGTTTGGGCGTGCAAAATGGACGACGGTGAGTTTGAATTTGTTTACCATTTTAATCATTTGAATCCTTGTTTCTGTTTGTTGTTGTAAACAGACGAAAACAACAGAGAATGACAACATTTTTCACTTAGCAACATGCAACGAAAGAAAGGATCGAAAAGGATTGAAATGATTATTAAAATGGTAAACGAATTCAAACTCACCGTCTTTCATTTGCGCGCCCAATCCCGATGCAAATCTGAGCATGTGCGTGGATTTACCGCTAGACAACAAACCTGTGTGGGCCTCCGGGCCGCCGGGCCGCCGGGCCGTCGCGGGCCGTGGGCCGCGGGCCGCTGGGCCTTCGGGCCGTGGCGGGCCGCTGGGCCGCGGGCCTGCTTTTAGCAAAACCCAACTACAAACTCCCAGCTGTCCTTGAGTTTATAAATGTGATACAGCACTGTCTTTCATACAGTATAAGGATGGCATTCTGGACAAACTTTATTTAAGTGTCAAGTCATTCTTCTAGTACCAGGTTACCTACTAATTGGGGATGCTGTACATGAAAATGAGATCAATTAAACTCAAATCATATAAAACATTGGTTTTTGTGGAGAGGGGAAAACTGGAGTTCCTGGGAAAAAAACCTCTTGGAGCAGGGTAGAGAACCAGCAAACTCAACTTATATAACGCTGTGTCCGGAAATCAAACCTGGTCCACATTGGTGGGAGGCTCTCAACACTGCACCATCCTATTGAGGAGGCAGTGTGCACCCAGTGGTTAGGGTGCTTGCCTTGAGATCTGGAGATCCCGGGTTCAAGACCCGCTCTGACCACCCGTTGAATTTGATCCTGGTAGTTCCTGGTTCAACTTCCCAGCTGCACTTGTAAATAGCCAACTGGTTTGCCTCCGGCCAGTTGGGATTCTTAACAGTCGTCGTCGTTGTTGTTGTTCTGTTCTGTCGTTTCGTTGTGTTTCATTGGCCCTGAAAAGACCCCTATGGGGAGTGGTCAATTTAGTGTGTATTGTATTGTATCCCTGCTCCCCAAGTTTTGCCTTGAAATGTTATTTATCCGACTCATCCGCCAAAACACATCTCCTACTGTACCTGTGTTTACCATTGAAGATCTGAAGCCATCACTCCTCATGCTAATTGTTACGATCAAACAGCTGCTTGACTGTTTAGCTGCTTCTCTCAAGTTTGCATCCCTGTATATAAGATGTTGTATGGCTAGCTACCAAAGTTGCATTATTGTTTTGATTTCTGTCATAAGATGGTGTCTTAAAATTTAATGCTTGAAATTTTCCCCTTGACTTTCTTGTCTTGGTTAAGCAAGATACTTTTCACCACTGTTTGTAGGAAGGAATTCCCTTCACTACACCATCGTACTATGCTGGAGTTACTTCCAAGGAACTGCAACACATCTTCAGATCAGAAACTCCAACAGTGATGCCACTGCTTGAGGAAAGAGCAACAAATTTAAATGAAGTTGGCAAAATACTGGCAAATGATTACAAAAACTCCTTTACCAACGTCATATCAGAGTGCAATGGTAGTGCCAAGAAACTTCTTGCACTGATCACAAGCATCTTCAAGTGTTTTCAAGATGAGTCAGACTTTGATGGTACAAAGGTATCATTTTACAAGCGAGCCCAAATTTTAATATCTGACATCTGGGCTTGTTTTGAAGGAAAAGCATGGGGCAGCTTCCATGATATTTCTTTTCTCACCATGTTTGCTGATTACAAAGTGCCTCAGTCCCTCCTACATCTCAGTGTCCTAAAATATACAAACAAGTTGATGGAGAAGCTAAAAAGGGGAGAGATCATTCCATCTGGAGATCGGCTTGAGTTAGAAATAAGGGGAAACTCCATCTGGGGAATTGAGCTGATTTACCAGGAATTACAGAAGAAATCTCAAAATGATCTTGAATTCAGTTCATTATCATCAGGGGAACTTGATGCCATCTTAAATTCAGTCATCATTGATTTTTACTTGTGGGACTTTGCCAAAGAAAAGCTGGAAGGTATCACAGAATTACCCAGCCATAAGACAAGGACAATATTCTATTAACAATACAGTGTAATTGTGCATTGAAAACAAAATGCTATTTCATAATAATTATTGGACATTTGAAAACCTTTGTTCAGATAAAACCGAATTTTCATCAAATGCAAAATTTCAGAAGAATTTTGGTTGCTTACTATTGCTTACAAAAATTTTGTAAGCAATATTATGCAACCAAAATTGTCATGTTATTTTGCCTCTTTTTGTTGGAAATATTATGGATTTCAACAGCTTCCACTGATCAACTTATACCTTGAATATGCTAAAACAAGTGTGATTATTACGTCCAGTTGTAACAGGAGAAGAGTTTGAGAAAAATTTGCCAGACTTTCATGTTACTGCGATGTTGATACATGTAATTCTGCAGAATCTAATCTTCAAGCACCAACAGCCAAACTGCATTTTGACTCCCATCAGTCAAACTTCCAACGCCAAGCTGAGAGTTGACCCAAAACCACAGATGCCGAAATCAATATACATTACATAACCTACCAAACAGCTCTTTGGTTCCCACGGTAAATTTGAACTCTGCACCGATGGAAAGCCATGGAATCTGTAATGTATAGATTTAGGCAAGCCAAGCCTATTTTATTCTTTCAATGAGTTAACCTGGCTTGAGCCTGTAATCCAATCAAAAACCAGTGATCAACTTCAAGAAAACAACTGACCTCGATGAGCTTTAAACTTGAGCTCGTGATATGGTCACAATACTGGTCAGCAGATACTTTGTTTTGACAGGTGTCAATTAACTATAACGTGGGTGTCCAATATAAAAGTTGTATGCTGTAACTACAGTAGCTGGAGACAAGTATGCAAGTATTGATGAATTCTCTAAACTTGAGCCCGCGAGATGGTCACATGATACTGGTCACATTGGCATACATAGAGGGGTGGACATACGGTCACTTTGCTCCAAAATAAGGTGGAACACTTAGTTTTGTGTAGTTTAACCCATTGACACCTGAACCACCCTGCACCGCCCCGACTGACAAGTAAAATCGTGCGGTGTTAGACAAGGAGTTAATGGTTTAAAGTCTGTCACCAGAGCAATTTACATGTATGAAAACTAACCATTTCAAGTCATTGTTTGGACCTAATCACTAGAGATCAGTGCTTAAAGTGCACCAAAACTCAAATATTTTTTGTCTACAATATTAATCTACCGACCAAAAGCAAGCAAGTTTTACCATTCTTACCTCACAATTTCCTTTTTTATACATGTCGGGAAAGAAGCACGCAGTTGTCAAAACAACCAGTAATTTGGACCCACAACCGTGATGTGACAGCCATGGGCCTATTCTCGATTTTATGTCACAAACTGCTTTGCAATGCAAAATTTCTTTGAAAACAGAAATGCAATGCACTGTGTGACGTAAAATCGAGAATAGAGCCATGCCTCTCACATCACGGTCGTGGGTCCATATTCCTGCTAGTTCTGCCAAGTTTATGTGGCTTGCACGGCACAGAAAAAGTGAAATTCTTGTTGACAATGCTGACATATGTTTGCTTTGGATAGGGAGATTTATATTAGGAACAAAAAATGTTTGAGTTCAGATGCACTTTAACCCAGCAGTGTTGTTTATCTGCCAAAGGTTACACCTGTATATGTGTCACGAAGGGTATCACCATTCTTGGTATCCTTTCTAGTCATAACCTCGGTACGGTGACCAAAAACAACTTTCCTCACACAGATGGATTACCATAATTATTTTCTTACTCATGGTGCCCTGTGGAGCTCCACTATGAATCTTTTTACTAAACAAAAACTCCAATTCACTTTCCAGAGGCGAAGTCAATCTTCGCAGCTATGTTTGGAAATTTGATTGATGGGAGCCAAAATGCAGTTTGGCTCTTGAAGGTGAGATTCCACAGAATGTATTTATGAAAATCATAGTAAGACCACACTTGTCCATGCTGCAGGTTAAATTTGATTTCAGATTAAAATGATTTTAACCTACGTAAGGTTGATGTATAATTTCATTGTCTTTATTTATGACATACCAGACACAAAGAAATTACAAATCAACCTAGGTTAAAATCATTTTGACCAGAAATCAAATTTAACCTGTAACAGGTTAAATTTGATTTCTGGTCAAAATGCTTTGGCTGCTCACTCAGTCAATAAAAGAATGGTTTTTGACCCTGGGCCCTTATTATTTTCAAATAACGTATTTCCACCAGTATGTTTCCACCTATTGCAATGGCTTCAAAAGTACTCGTGTATTAAAGAGCATAAAGTTGTTAATCCACATTAATTTTGAGATAGCAGTTTTAATAGGATTTAAGAAACAAATTTGAAATGATGACAGGACCTTCTTTAGTCTCTACACACGTGCCAATTGAGATGTCCACATAGTTAATGTATGTAAGTAAATTTGTGGACTATAATTTATTATTATTATTATTATTATTATTATTATTATTATTATTATTATTATTATTATTATTATTATTGTGCTTATTTCAAACTTCCACTTTGTTTGCAAGTGTGGATCGTAGTGAAACTGCGGATTACAATAATCTGGGCAATTTCCTATCATGTTTCAAATAGACTGATGCTTCATTTACGGCTATGAAAAGCTTTCACTATTTCACAGTTTTGTGCGATTACCCATTTTTGACATTTTCTGATCACGTTCATACTATCGGAGAGTCCTACATTGTTTATTATTTATTATTATTATTATTATTATTATTATTATTATTATTATTATTATTATTATTATTATATTAAGAGTATTTTATCTTCATAAATGACATCGCAAAGCATTGCACCAATACCTTCCACTTTATTTATTTGATGTACATGTACTTTACATTGTATGTGTTGTAGAGACCTTTGTTTAAGAAGAAATATCGTAATACTGCAGGACCTTGTATACACTGTATATACCTTAATTTTGTTAACTTTTTTGGAACTTAACCTTCTTTTCAGCAGCTGTGGTTTTGCCTACACCAACTTTGCTACATAGCACATTTTAACAGTATATATATGTGTTCTCTATTTGCTTGACATAATAATCAAAAGGGCTCTATGCATACCGCCTTGATTTTAAAAAGACACTTGTTTATTTTAACTGGGAATTTTCTATTTAATAGTCCATGATTACTAACTTTAAAATCTTGAAGAAGCTGGATCGAGGAGAAAATGATGTCAAAGACTCGCTAGTTTAAGAATTCAATGCGTTTCTACATGACTGAATTAATATGCAGCACAGGAGATCTTTAAAGTAGTGTTTTCCATACATAATAAACTGTGTTTATACCCTGAAATTTTAAGCTATTGACTGAATGATGTCACATTTCCCTAGATCCAACCCTCTGAGGTCTAGTCGGCCAGTTTTGAACGTGAGTAATGGCAGACTGTGAAATCCAAAACTTAAAGTAAAACTTAAAGTAAACTGCGGGCATTACTAAACCACGAAACAGCGAAAAACTGAAACAGCCAAACGAAGCAGGAAAACACCATGTGTGATCCCACCATACATTGAATACTAACTGACAAAGGTTGGATTTGAGATTAAATATCGTAAAAAAAGATGTCCTAAAACGTTATTGCTCCAAATTCATTGAGATTAAGATTAAGATTCAGATGAAGACTGAGATAAGGAACAATAACGATTTAGGTCTAATTGGGCCTAAAACGATATTTAATCTCAAATCCAACTGTTTTTTCGGTTAGTATTCAATGTATGGTGGGTTCATACATGGTGTTTTGGTGATCTGTTGTTTCGGTGTTAGTTGTTTAGTAATGTCGGTAAACTGCCTTTGGATAAAAATCCAAGCTCAAACTTTTGCCAGGCAGGTGTTAAGCAAACACACTTTGAAAATCTAAAGACAAAAAGGAAGTGATTTTTTGATCAGAGTACCACTTTAAATCTCTACCAAATTTGGACCAATAAAGGATGCTTAACTTTGAAGAATGATACTGTTCAGGGTCCTATGTTTAAACTGAAGATATTGCAAAACAAAAAGGCCAACAATTTATTTTCCTGTCACTGTCTTCACCATTTTATTCTCAGTTTTTGCTTGCAACATGCGACATGAGACTGTAGAAATCATTGGTCATAATAACCATGATAGGAGAAAATAATCACTTCCAGCAGAAATTTGTAACATCTACAAGACTAATAATAGTTTTTTGCAATATTATGAAAGACAAATAATCATTGGTGACTCAGAAACATCTGAAAGGCCCACTTTCAACCGACAGACTTTTCGGCCATTTGTTATTGTTATGGAAATTTGCATTGCTTATCATGGCATTCTGATTGCCAGGATGAATTTCAGCTTTGGCTGGATTTTCATATATGAAAATTGTTCTATGGCATGCGATGCCTGTAGGGTGAATGTTGACCTTTAACGTACAAGCTTAAATCCATGACCAGTGTCGTAAATAGCGGGAGGGAACAAACGCATCTTTATTCGATGAAAGCTATTAAAAAGCCAGTCAAACACTCCAAGGACATTTGTGTTACATGGCAAATGAGTGAAGATCTTAGTGATTGGTTTGATGAATCTTGGAAAGTTTTGCTCAACATGCAGGCAAATGTCTTCTACTGTTGGCTCATGGAACTTAAAAGAACACCATTCTCTGGAAACACCATAAACTGGCTGCACTTTTTTACTGTTTTTCAAAGAGTAGCTGTCTGATTGAGAAACATCACTGATTCTGACATCATCCCACAATAATTTTGTCAATTCACCTAAAGGAAACATGTTTCCCTGTTCTGGATCATATGTGACCATTAATTTCCCTGTTTGAATTGCAATGATGTCCTTTTCAATTTTCCAAACATCATCCACCCATTTGTCAGAATGAGCAGTGTCCAGAAATAGTATAAGCCTTGCTCCAGCTGATGAATTCTTGCACCTCCACTGTTTCAATATTGCATTTAATGAAAGAGTGTTGTTATCCGTTAGTGCCCAATTGCCATTGTCTAGAACATAGCCACTGTAGTACAGAATGTATGTATCATAGTGCAAGCCAGGGAGAACACACTGCTCAAAAAATGAATCTATCTTGTTTTTGATATAATCAGCAGAAATACCACTTGTTGAAAAATCAGTGCCAAAATTATGAATCATGTGACTTGAGAAGAATCTTGACACAATACTTATCAGTCCCATTGCTTTAGTGTTAACAGATTGGAAAGCATTTTCTGCTAGAACAATGACACCACCAGTTGGACTGTACTTGTGGGACGGTGCAACCACAGCATACCCAATAGCTGTTCCTCCCACAGATTTCCCAAGCTTTGTAAGCATGTCACACACCAGTAACTCAACAGGAAGGACAATGAAAAGTACGGCAATGAAAACTGGGTTTGTTGGTTGCCATGCAGAAGCTGTTAGCATAACTGTCGACAACAAAGTGTACAAAGTCACAATCTGAGATACCAAACAAAAATGTCGAATACCTTTTGATGCCATGATCTCTGACATGAAGTTGTCGCTGAATTCTCCCCTTGCATTCAAGACAATGCAACATTCTTCCAGTTTTCCTAAAAATCCCCAACATGTTATGATAAACATAAAATGAAACCACAACCATGGAATGGACAGAAGCACAAATACTGGTAATTTGTACACTGGTAAATGAGGTTGCTGGATGAGCTGCATGCAAAGCCCATAAAACAGAGCTTCCAATATCAAAACCACAAATACCTGCAACCTATGAATACACTTTTGCAGGAAAATGAATGTTTTCCAGGATTCTATCAAAGAAAGCCTTGAGAAGTAAATGTCAATTACTGATTCAAATGCAAGGTGAATGCAAAATGCAGACAATATGAATGGATTGTAGTTGACATTACTTGCTGGAAAGAAATAAATGCTTCCTGTTAGACAAAGGGCAACTGCACTCAGCATCACAATGCTTGACTTTAGATGAAATGCAATCAGGTGACTTGTGACTGCTAAAATTATTGTTAGCATGTTTGCAAAGTGCATGGTTCCAGTGGTCCCTGATAAGAAACCCAGAAGGAGAAAGAACTCTTCAGATGTGAGGAAGGTGGTTTCATAAGCAGGTTTACAACACAATCTTACAATCAATGCTCTGAAACAGTGAACTGCTGTGCTAGCCATGATTAAAATGTCCGTGGCATCCAGGTCGTGAAGAGAATCAATTGGATGATCAAATGCAATTTCTGTGAAGGATAAAACACTATAAAGTACGCCCATCCAAAGATGACAGAATCCTTTGGCAAACTCTCTGTATCCGTAGATGTAAGTGGCCATGGATATCAACACAGCGACAGAGTATGCAATTGCCAGGAAATGAATGCTGGCGTCTGATACATGATGAATCCATCGCTCGCGAATACCATTAGCAGAGCCCGCTAAGAAGAGAAGAAAACAAAGCGCTGCAGAATACCGAGCAATCGTGTTTGAAACTTTCAACAGCATGGCAAACCAGTTCGATCTGTTGCTATCGATCGTTTCCTAGAAATTTCAGTTGGACATCAGAGTTGTTAAGGCCAATTTGAGAGAAGGGAATATCCTCCCCTGTTGCAGAAAATCTCTCCAGCCTCCTATTTTAGGTTTATGTCGCTATAATTTTCACCAACATATACAAGTCCATCGTTGTTCTTTGTGTGTATGTGGTACCGTATATTTCTCCATACATGAAATACCATACTTTAGCAAGCATGGGCTGCTGTACAAACTGGCTCAATGTTCAAGATGGCGAAGAAAGTGACAGATGAAGAGCATCAAAAGCTCGCGAATATCGTCAAAGAAATGCACGGTAAATTGAGGAAACAGCTAAGAGAAGGTAAATATTACACCAAATGATTATTTGGTGTAACAGAAAATGTTTTATTTTAAGTGCTCATTTTATACTTATTTTAAGAGGTTGCTACATCCTGTTTTTATGAATTAATAGCAAATGGTGATTACGAAAAAGTCTGGGACAGCCACTGCGCTAATAAGGAAGCTCTAAAGAAATATGCATCAGCCATGCACGTGTTAGCTGTCAATCACTGGGCAAAGCAATCCCCTGAAGGGAGAGTGGAATGGTGCCATAGGACTGCAATTGATTTCTTTAAAAGAGGAGGCCTCAGGAAGTTAATGGAGAAGCAGAGGAGAAGGAGAGAGTTCTCTTTGGATGTGAATGCCTGCTGTTGTTGCTTTGAAACGAACAAAATCAAAGATCATCAGGGTTCAGGGTAAGAGGCAAATTACTAGACTTTTAAATGAGATGAAGTGTGGACTGAGGGGTTATTCCATTTTTCCTTTTTTTTTATTGATCTGCTTCTGGATTTTTCTTCAAAGAAGCCAACAATCCTTAGTGTCAACAAAATATTTTATTTTTTAAAGGGTACTGGCAAGAAAGAGGATATAAGGATTTTTACGGTCACAGGGGAGGGGGGGGGGGGGGGTAATATGGCCCAGAGCAGTACTAAACCCCATAGCCAATACTTTTTCTTCAACACTCCTCAAAACTTATTTTTACTAAATAGTTACAAGCAAGATCACCTTGAAGCCAGGTTGAATTTCCTGACAACACAAATGATTTAGCTTACCCTCATCCGATGAATTAAATCATCTGGCTTCCAGCTATTCAGGGCAGGTTAAATTTTTCAAACTTAGTGATTAACCCATTCACTCCTAAACCCCCCTTCCCCCCCCCCCCCCCCCCATTGAAAATTAAAATCATCTGGTTAAGAGTAAAATGTATTACATCTCACTCCGAGTCAATGAGTTAAGAGGGAAGTAACAGTCTTCCTTCTGCCCCAATCATGTCTTCCTTTTGGAACTAACAACACATCCCCTGTCCCCCAGAGGAGGAGTGAATAGTATTCCAGACGTCTTTTCAGCATCTCATCCCAACAGCAATCCCAAAATTGCACACTCTGTTGATGAAATACACAATCTTCTTCATGGTTAATTCGTAGGTTTTGTTGATTATATTAGTGAGTGATTTGTGCTTGTCAATACTTCATCAATTTGTATTTAATTTCTGATATTTATTTACAGTATCAAGACTCATAGAAGACTACTTATATTGAAAATTATAATTCAAAATTTCATTGATTTTTCAACATGATCACTGACCCAAATAGCTGGTCATGAGTAAAGTTCTTTATACAGTTATGGATTAGAGTTTTTTTCTTAACGTGGACTTCACTTATGAAGATTGATGATGAAACTACCTGATTGTATATTTCGTCAGAGAAGGACCCACATTTCCTCATACTTTCCAAGTTGAAGATTTTATCAAAACATGCTAGTTTAATGAGCCCACAAGTGGCACTTGTGATCAGGCACAAACGCAGATTTGATTTAACTTACTTTTGTTTCATTTCCTATGTTGAACAAAGGAATAACTAATTCGAACCAGCAAGGGAGATGTACATATCCACAGATTGACCAGTGCTTGACTTGGCGTTGTGGCTGGAAGAAACTGATTACGTCACGATTTCAAGTGATAATGTAAAATGAAATGTTAAGTATTATAGGATACTATTCATTCCTCCTCAGCCTGTCCCCTAAAAAATTGCCTTTTACACTTGTGATCCTAGGTGAAAAGATATTAGTAAGTACTTTTGTCATATCTATTTCCAGTGAAAAATTGCACCTTCTTGATGTTGGGAGCTGTTTTAATCCATTTTCTGTGTACCATGATTTTTATTCAGTTGCCATAGATTTGCAACCAGCGGCTTCTGTAAGTAAATTACTTATGTTTATATAGATCTATTAGTGTAATTTTCATCGTCAAGCATTAGACAGAGTAAAATCTGTCAAGTCTCACTCCCAGGATTCAATGGGTTAAATGCTATCTTTATTCCCATGTAATCCATCAAAGTGTAGCCCTTGTACATGTAATGGCAATGGCCCACACATGGACAGAAAAAAAGTCTGACCAGGGTTGGAATTGCATCCCGATCTCCAGATTAGATCACTGTTGCTCCACCAGCTCTCCACCAACTGAGTCACTCGGTCAGATGAGAGGAGGCCGGGGTATTCAATACATGTGACCCATTGACTCCTGAACCCAACCTCCTTCCCAGGGTCTCTCTTCTCTGCCTCCTTCTGTCCTGACTGACAAAGAATGCAGAGAAGAGAAACCCTGGGAACCAGGTTGTCCTAAACTGCCTCTCATTGACGAGTAAAATTGTCTGGCATTAAACAGAATAAAATGTGTTACTACAAAGTCTCACTCCTAGGACTCAATGGGTTAGCATAGCAGAAAAAACTTTAAAAAGTGTGCCAAGTCTTTTATGGTGACATTCTGAGAGGTGACAATGGGGTTCAACAATTGTCTCCACAGACAGTACACAAATGTGACTTCCTTAACCTAGATGTTCAACATATTCTAAACTCCAGACAACAATTTAGCTGCTGTAAAAATTGTGGAACAACACAAATTTCCTTGCCGCAGGAGGATTCTTCACTTGAGGAAATGCACAATCCAAGTTTTGAAAAGGATACAATTTTGTTGGAAGAAAAGAATGCGAAGCCCAGGCATAGTAGGAAGGTTTTGATGAACATAGCTGATGGGAATCCAGTTTCTGACAATTCCAAATCATGGTGCTTAGGGGATTTCTTAAATGAAGAAGAGGAGGTAACAATTCTCCCAGCAGGGCTGTTTCACATCATTGTATTTTCTCTGCTCTTGTCATACTTCCCTTCTCCTGTTCAGAGGTGGGAGTGCTGTAAGAAAGCTCACAGAATACTGATCACCAATGGAATCCTGTTAATTGTTACTCCAGACTCCAGCCATCAGAACAAAAATGCAGCCATGATCAAATCATGGAAGACTGGAATTGAATCTTTAGGTTTTGTAAGATGGAAGTACCACAAACAGACTCACCTGCACTGTATGGCTTTTCGTAAGGTGGCTCCCTGCCACACCTATAACCATGTAAATGGTAGTGCTGACTTGATGTACGTCCCACAGGATTTTCAAGAGGAAGATGAGGAAGTTAGCGATTCAGTATCAAGTTTTTGTATTGAGAAGGATGAGTCTCAAATAATGGAATGGTTAAGTGAACTTTCAGATTTGTAGCATTCGTAAAGTTGTTTACATGATTTCATTATACTTTTTTTGTGAAGGAGAAATTGTCTAAATTCCTTGCTACAAATGGCATTTTTTAAAAAGTGAATGCTTTTTTAAAACCATTCCCCTCTCTTTTAATACCGTTGAGTCAACAGTAGGCATTGAAAAAGTTGAGAACACGAGAAATCTGTAGCACCACTTTAACAGTGTCAAAAAATTTGGTAGAGAAATAATGAAAAAAGGGTCACATGAAACAATTCTGCTGCAAGCTTACAATCTCGTGGTTTTCGGTAATTATTGTTGTAAGGCATGAGAGATTGTAAGACTTTATTGTTTCTGGGATCTTTTGAACCAAGCACATTATTGCTGTGCTTGTTAATTGTTTGTTACATTGTTTTGCCTTATTGTGAGAATATAAAAGTAAAATGAAGCAAGAAGCTGAGATTAATATGCCCTTTATTCCTGAATATGTGCCATACATTTTTTTTTACACAAGGGGAGACAAAGTTTATTTCCAATTACAAGCATTCTCGCTTTCTTTTCATACAGTCTTTAAAGAATGGAAGATTGTGAAGCGAATATTTGAATTATTTTAATAACTTTCTTCCGCCAGCAGAGATCATCAAATATGAAATGTTTAATTGCCGTATTCGATAAATTTAAAATTCAGCAATACTTGTAGAGAAGAAAAGACACGACTACGAGGGATAATATAAGAATAGTTTGAGGACTAATTGTTTCATTTTTATCGAAAAAGGTGTGGTGGTCGTGGTGGGAATGGCGTTTTTTGCGCCGTTTTGTCAATTGTGTCATGGAAGACTCAGCCCTTGGTCCGATGGTCCTTTCCGAGTAATCTATGAAAACAGCAGCGGCGAGAGCCGCCAGTCCTGGATCTGTGTCATTTTTGGTAGGAGAATTAATGAAGTCGACAGTTTTTCGTGCCATTTCCTCACACATGTTTTCATCCTCTCTTCCTATTGGTTTATACACGACAGAGATATCATTGGTGTCCAAAAGGTCTGCGGTAATTTGACAACTTGTAGAGCCATCAAACTCGTTTTGCAGGGTTTTCAAGGTGCTATAGATAAAACCCAGTCTGTTGGGATGGTAGAAGATGGAAGTTTTGATAGTGGTCATGTCTTTTACTGCGGTGTCAAGTCGCATGCTTATAGCGGTACCTAAAAGAAAACAACTGGTATAAAATAATCATCAAAGCAAGTTTACCTATTGCTTTATCTTCGTCCTCGTATTCTTCGGATTGGAGTAGGGCTTCAACGGGAGGTTTTTTGCAAGTGTACAAAGCATTTGGACCTTCACACCTAATGCGCATGTCCAGAAT
>OX421456.1:1172500-1255000 GCA_949126865.1 Montipora capitata | reverse complement strand
GCACAAAGTGATATATTTTGAGGTCTCCTATCCAGATACTAACCTCGCTGGACATGGAGAAACCTTAGTGAACGTTTGTCCTAGAAAGCTGTCAGACGCTCAGAATGCACACTTCAACTTGTGGTGAAAAAGAAGTTGAAAGGGAACTTGAAAGTGATCAAAATTTCAGCCCCAAAGCCAATGTTTCTCGATTCCCTTTTATTTTCTTCAATCTTTCTAGGTTTAGTATTTTACTAGTAACCGCATGTCTTCTCAGGGACCTATTTACCTGGGACATCTACCATGGCACTATAATGATTTACGATTCCAAAACAATATCGTGTACCATTAGGGCTATATATTACCCAAAGACAACTTGAATCTCTTGCAAGACAAACCGCAGCTCTATTGACAATGTGGAATAAAGCCCTGTGTTACTGCACTATTTTTGTCTTTTCTCTTCGAAACTGATCTAAAATCAGTTTTGCTTGTCCTCTATGAAATTGACAAGTTTTACACATTTTCAGTAGTGTTCTTGAAAAAAGAAGTTTCTACTATCCAGTTACGCTTCCAGTTGGCTTTTTGTGTTCCTCTCTAATTGTTCTCGTGGTAACAACTTACACACAGGCATTTCAGTTTTCCTCCTATTCTAGGATTGATCAACAACACAGGGCAAAATGCATGCTTTCCCCCCTTATATTTACTGGTTCAGCGCAGGATTACTCTCCCCTCCCCTCCCCTCCCCTGACATAAAACCGATTCTAACCTGGATGAATGAGGTACCGGAGCTAGGCTCTAAAGAGACTGTGGTGATGCATCGCTGGGGAGGGAAACACGAAAATTGGTTCGAAACGTCAGCTTACTAATCTTTCTTAAGGCCCGGGCAAACGGTTTCAACGTCCGTTCGATTTTGTTGAAAAACAAATCAGTAGGGAGCTTAAGCACGCGCGTTTTTGAGGCGCGGACGGCAACCGGAAGAGAACATTTCGCGTGCCAGGACAGTGGTGTCTCCTAGATTTTTATACTAATCATCTCTAATGGAGAAAAGATACTTAGCACAAATGTTGTTAGTATAAATGTTGTTGAGTGAAGACAAGTTGAAAGGGAAAACAGGTCACTTCCGGTTGCAGTCCGCGTCTCAAAAACACGCGTGCTTAAGGTCCCTAATGTTGAAACCTTTTGCCCCCCATTTTGAATTGATGTTGAATGAGTTTAAAAGCGTTTAATCTTTTTGTCTCAACAACCATTCAACATTTCTTTCGTTATCATCGCGAATGTTAAATGAAGTTGAAGCCGTTTGCCCCCCTCTTCCAACATTGTTGGGTATGCGCGTGCGCACTAATCGGTCTCTCAATGACGTAGTATTCCATAGCCTTTACAGTATCCCAAAAAAAATCTATTGAAACAAGTGAATACTGATGTTGAAGGTAATTGTCTCACCATTGCGGCACAAACAGTTGTTGCATCCATCGAAATGCCGTTCACCATCACGCAATGCTTCCCCTTCCTCCATATGGCACAGATGTTTTCCCAACCAGTAGCGCTGGTAACACAGTTCAGGTTTTGGCTCACAGATCAGCTCACCCATTATGCACTGGCACAAGCGACACTCGTTTCGATTGTAGATCATACTGTTGTTAGGTATCTTGCCAGGTAATGCTGGGTGAGAACACTCGGTCGTCGACGAAACTGTAAAGAGAGGAATTTTTAGAAGTGACCGTCACAACCGACTTTTCACTTAAAAAGACCAACTGATAAAAAGACAGGCGCACTTGTACTAATCAACCAATGGACCAAATTCCATATATATTAAAAATTCAGTCCTCAACAAAAGGCATTATCTCGAGGCTCTGGGGAATAAATATAAGGATTTGTATGAGTTTATTCCTCAAAGCCTCGAGATGATGTCTTTTATTTAGGACTGAATTTTAATATATCGAAAGTGAGCTATTAGGATCAACCCGTCATTTACCGCTATTTGTGCTGGTCACGTGGTATGTTTTGTGTTGTGATTGCTCATTCATACCATGTTTAATTTAAAAAAAAACTTCGTACAAACCTACAAAAAAACATGCATTGAACATGTATTATCCCCTTAAAAAGTCACTTGATATCTGCTGGCTGGTTTCAGTGGAGATAATTTCCCTTGATTTCAATTCTTGAGGGTCCAGGGAGGGCGCAGTGGTGAGAATACTCACCTCCCACCAATGTGGCTCGGGTTCGATTCCCCAGACTCGGCGTCATATGTGGGTTGAGTATGTTGGTTGTACTCTGCGCCGAGAGGTTTTTCTCCGGTTACTCCGGTTTTCCCCTCTCCTCAAAAACCCAAAATTTGATTGGATTTGCCTTGATTTGTTAATTTCAATTTACAGTGTCCCTTGTGCTCCAGCACTAGAAGATTAGACACTTAAATAAAGTTTCTTTCCTTTCCTTTCTTTTTCTTTGATGTGTGTCAATGGCGGTCTTTAGTACCTCTCAAGTAGAAATCAGTGTGACCGAGAACGTACCTGGTTCCTTGGTGTCAAATTGCAGCAGATGCCTGGAAATACCTCTTCGAAATCTCTCATTATTCTCTTCTTGTTTGTCCTCTTTACCGCCCTCTCCAATCTCCTTCCTGTCGGCAGCAGAACCCATCTCCACTGTATGAAGCTTTTCTTTAAGTTCATCGTTGTTCGCAATGTACAAATCTTCGCTGTCCTGATCGTTGCTCAAATATCCTGATTTTTTAAATCTCTGAATGAGGTCTCTTCGAAGCCCATTAACTAGGAGAAGAAGTTAAAAAAAATGTTGCTCTAATAACATTCCGGGTATTAGTACTTTTAAATATCATGAATTATTGTTTTTCCACGAAAACGCATTTCTTTCATTGCCGTATCAATATGACCCAGTAAATAACACTAATAAATAGAGGACATTACATGGCCGCGCGGAGATACGAAATTTCTCTTCGAGTGTATTTCACGAGTGACTGCAGCGAACGAGTGAAATAGTTTTCAACACGAGGAGAGAAATTTCGCATCTCCAAGCGGCCATGTAATGTTCTATTTATTTTATAAACACCAATAAAATACTAAATCATTTTACGAAAGGCATTGAAAGACGCGACTTTTATATGTAACCACAGCAACAGTGATCTTTTCACGTGTGAAGATATCATGTTTTCAAGGCTCACTTGGTATTTCATTGGTGTTTATATAATAAATATTGCGCACATAAAAGATGCCCATCACGAATAAATACCTTCCTGAAGCCTTGAAGTCCTTTCTTTTTTTCCCTTGAGCGTTCCCTCGACCTCGTCACCATTGTCTTCTTTCCCATTTCCTTGTTCCATCCACTCCACATCACGTCGGTGTTTAGTGCCCTCGTCATCGTCGTCCCAGAATCCGCCTCCCTCATTAGCTTCGCCATCTACTTCCTGATCAATCCACTTTTCATCCACGTGAGAACCACTTGTCAGATGCATGTGCCTCGAGTTGAGGTGCACGTCCTCCTTAACGTTGGGGTAGGTCTCCTTCGGCAGAAGACGCCGATGAACGTGCGACGTTTTCACATGTTCGTGATCGTGTTCCACTTCACCTGAAAGATCGTTGTCATTATCTTGAGATACATTCATTTCTTTGTCTTCTGTCAAGTAACCAAACTCCCCTTCATTTTCGTTGATTCCGTGAGAATGAAGATGCATTTCAAAGTGATCCCATGCGCTGTTTTCTTGATCAGGCAGGTCATGAGATGATGTGCTACTCTTTTCTCCAGAGTACAAATGATTCACGTTTTTATCGTCCATAGCTTCTCTCCTGTGATGATTCTTTTGAGCACGATAATAAATATGTCGGTTGTTTATCTGCCGGGTATGATCTAAAGAAAAGATATTTAACGGACAGTGAGATCTGAAATGTTTCACAAAGAGTGGACTTATCAACATATTTCAGTATACCGTAGTTTTTTTAAAGTTTCGAACGTCTATTGGAAGCGAAATACCCTTCATTTTAACCGCATTTTCTAGTTGATATTTTAAAGGGGCATGCTGCTTAGCTGAGACATAATGCAATGCATACCATTTCCCGAATAATTTCTCTCCGTATCTTGCTTACTTGCACGCAGATTCAAGGTCTCGGCGCCATCTTGTTCAAGAGCAACACCGCTTTTCATGTTTTCATGGTGAAGGTCCGAGCTATGTTTGAGGTCCCTCTCTCCTTTTTCTGCAGCATGGAAAACAGGAAATTATTTATCAAGATCGTTGTTTTCTTTATAGTCTTGTATCTGGGGTCGCCGCCTTCTTTGCAAACTTTAAAAAAGTTTGTCTTTTGTGTTTCTACGAATGCTGTAGAATGCTATCCAGTTTAAAAAGTGCTAAAAAGGAGTCGAGAGTGATCTATTGGCAAATATAAGATTATCCGCTGATTCTAGCCCGTTGAAATTCTTTTTTATTAAAGCGGTCCATAGAAAAGCTCAAAACAGTTAAGACTGATAATTTATTCCAAGTGTTATTAGCAGCAAAGTAAACCATTTTACAGGAAGTGTAAAATTTCCTCTGGACATACATAAGCTTAACTTCATCAAGTTAATGAGATGAACGACTAAAGATATTTCACTCAGTACTTCTGTCATCTAAGATAGAGTTTAAAGACGACTTTGCTTTATTTTGAAAAGTAAGATAAGAAACTTAAAAGGTATCTGGACTTACCTCGAGTTCTCTGACTGTCATTCACAGTTAGACGAGAACAGAAAAGAACTACAGCTATTAAAATAGTTGGAAAAGTTTGTCCTTGCGGCATTGTGCAGAAAAATACCCGAGAATGAAACAAAAAACTAAACAAACAAAAAATGTTGTGTCGTGTTCGCACTGAGATTCAAAATCCGTTTACTGATGAAACGCAAGCCAGATGACGTCTCGCACTCGTGTGCGTTGACTTAAGGGAGGGGAGGGTAATCCATCTAGTGTACTAGTGTACCACCCAGGAAATCCGCAAATGGGGCCATAGAAAAAGGTGAAAGGCTCCTAAACGTTTTCGTATTTCAGGCATAACATTTAAGCTCTACTATCTTCAACATTGAGATTTTCAATAGTTTCTCGCTGAGGCCTTTTTTCTCCAGTTAAAAACCACAGGTCCTTTATCTAAACAGATTGGCTAAAAATTCACATGCCCATAAATGCTCAGCTTCCTGCTCTAAGAATTTATGACGGTCTTTTCAAATGTTTACGGCATGAGAAATTGGAATGCTCGATAGAAGCGGCGAAGTAATTTAATAAGTACAAAATAATATTTAAGCGGTTTTAGTTTTGATCATTAACATTTTATTTCTATACCCGCAAAATCTTGTTAAACAGTGCTGCAATTCGTTCCTTTTAAGAGCAATAATTGAGAATCATTATTCGATGTTTTCTAACTGAGGTTTTACACGCACGTTTTTATCCAATACCAACAATTATAAGCCAATATGAGATATAAAATTTCGATAATGGCACAGTCTCAAGGTACGCGAGCAGAAATTGTAAACACGGGCATGTCTGTCAACGCATAACAGGTTTGAATTTACATTAGAGGAAATGATGACATTAGCTGAAGGGCTTTGTACTTGGTAATACTGTATAACTTTTCTAGAAACTTGAAGTGCCTGATATGTTTCGCTGATATTGGCTGTGATAAAAAGCCAAAATCATTGAAAATAATTCATTAAATTCACCTTTGTATACGTTAGTTGTTAGTAAGCAATAAAATATTCAGTACTCTTCAGTTAAACTTTAGACAGCCGAATCGTTTAGCATTAACTTAAAATGGTAACTTGGGTGTGGCGAAAGGAATTATATCTTTAGTGCAAAACTACTCACATCTAACATATAATCTCCTCTCTTCCAATTTAAAATAGTAAATAGAGGAATACTATCGCACATGTAGAACTTCGTATTATCCATGAATTGTTCTTTTAACGGGGAAAAGCCTGAAATATTTCCGGCTAACATTTATAATTTAAAAATGCTCATTCAAATGTAAAAAGTTGTCTTAGCTTCAGTGATAATAAAGCATGTTTCCTTCCAATGTCTGCAATTGTTTGTAATTTCGTCTTTATATCCAATCATTTTCTCAAAGATGATGGTGATTGCAAAGTCGGTAACTTGATGTCAAACTATCATTGAAGTATGGTCCTTAAATATTTCAATGCTAAACTAAAACACAACAGCACCCTTGATCCTCTTCTTCTTGCGCTTTCTTTTCCGCATCTTTTTCATCTGTTGATTTTTCAGGATCCTTTTTTTCCTCGCCGTCGCCGCCATCGGCCTTCGCTTCACCATCGCCGCTTTCCGCTGGATTTTCATTCGCGTTTTCCTCCGCCGGCTTTTCTGCACTGTCTTCACCCTCGGCGGCTCCGTCGGCTGGTTTTCCTTCTGCGGGTGCTTCAGCTGGAGTATCTTCTCCTTCTGCCGACATGATTTCACAACCAAAGTTTTTCGAAGTCCTTCACAAATCTACTTCTGTAATGCCTTACTGTTATCAATGTTTGTTCATCAACCTACTCCGCGTTCCCCATACAACACGCGCGAAAATGACATGAAATATTAAAATAGCGTTAATTTTGTCGTTCCCATGACGACATATTTCAAACGCGTAGTCAATTGACAGGTTCTCGAACCTTAAACCAATAACAATTCGTTTTATAGCTTTATGCTTGAAGCTAATTCCAACCCACCTGCAAGATTATTCAGCACAAAAATCGAAATCTAGCCAAAAATGCATGATTTAACTAACACCATTTTCAGCCAATTTTTAATAAGTACCTTTGTCATTGAGTGTCGGGCACTCTGCAAAATAAGGTCCATTCCAATACATGATCTCTTTTTTATTGAAAGCGCTTTGAAACAGTCAAATAGACATTTCCCCATATTAAATGTACCGAGCATTTAATTTCCTTATGTTTTGCTCGTTTGTTTCCAAATGCTTTAAGTTACTTAACAAACACTTACGGCTGAGGCCCCTGCTGTTAAAACCTGTTGCATGGGATTAAGCGCGTCACCCAAGCAATTTCAGTACAATCCACTGTAAAGGAATACTACTGTAGAAAAATGCTCAAGGGAATTGTTTGTTAGTACACCCTTTAAACATACAATGGCACCAGAGTCATCTCTTATTTTTTCAAATCAGTAAAAGCAAATCGTGCAACAAAAAGCATCAATTATTTTATCATCAGGTCATAGAGTATTGTTCCATGTTAAGGACGGCGCCTACTGTTGTTATTGCGCATGCGTTCTGCGCATCTCGAGATACTCGGATTTCCTATGCATGGGTAGTGCTTATAAATACAGGGATATTTTTGCGCGTTTTAAAACTATCCGGAAATAGTAGATCGTAGTAAGTAATCTTGGTATCCAAAGAGAAAATTGGGGGTAACCATGCATTTTTGAGAGATAATTAAGCTTCAATTTGGTAAAGAACGCCATACATTTCTTTGTATTTTAAAGCTTTTTACGAATATTATTCATCAATTATCTTTGAAAAATGCGTGGTTACCCCCAATTTTCTTTTTGGATTTCAATAACACTTGTTAAGATCTACATTTTCTGCATAATCATAAACCGGGGCAAAAATACCTTTGAATTAGTAGGCACCGTCCTTAAAGTGACTTGTATAAAATACTTGTTATATCTAATACCTCGTCACCAATTTTTGCATCGAGACACTCTGCGATGTAATAAAAGCCAAATGCTTTTCCATGTCTGTCTCTACTCTGTGAGCGAGATAATAACTTCATAACGATTGGCGAAAAGTCTCGAATTAAGCCAACCTAAAACAGCGAAAAGGCATTAACTTGGGGAATTGGGAAATTATCGAAATTGTTTTGCATAAAATGTTGGATAGTAGTGACTGCATTTTTGTGAAAGTTTATTGACATGTATCGCGAAAAAAGAAAGATTACTATGTCCTCATGGTTGTACATGGTACTTTACGGCTTTGAGGCGAGCGCGCACCTGCTTTAGGAAAACCGTTTTCGAAAAAGTAGTGACTGGTTTGTGTTGATATAAAGATTAATCAAGGTACCGTAGCATAAAAGCGATTTAATTATTATTCTCTGCACATTGTCTTTTTAAGCAGCTCCTGATCAGTCACCCCGACGTGTTCCATTAGGTCGTTGTCAGGGATTAGTCAATTTACTTTTTTTTTTTTATAAGAACCTTTTTTATAAGAACGTTCAGGCTGAGATTGGCCGTTTTTATGCTAGAGACGTTAAATTCGTCTCGAGACGACTTTAAGGTCTAGTATAAAAACGGTAAATAAGACAGACGCATTTAACGTCTGACTGCTTTAACGTCTTCTGTTAAGCGCGTCGTTTAGACGCATTTAACAGACGACTTTAACGTCTCAGACGTTAAATGCGTCTAGTATAAAAACGGGATGCCCTTACTGGGACGCATTTAGCCCTTACTCGTCCACAGACGACTGGCACGAGTTAGCGTTTAATCCTGAAATCGAGGCTTAGCGCTTAAACAACACGGCCGCCAAGAAGAATTTGAAGGAGTCGCGAGGAACGAGGAACTCCTTTCTTCATCCACACTTCGTCCTTTCCTTGGTCTCTTCATAGCTACGGCACACAAGCCAAGTGCCTGAGCCACATCTAGTTCTTCGTCCATATCCTGCAAAAGCCTCTTTCTCGATTGATTTTTCTTCTTTAAAAACATTTGTATTTCCATATCTTGCCTTTCTTGGCGACGTCGAGTAATGGACTTAAGAATGAAGGGGTAGTTTCTAAAGAAACTGTGGTGCTGCGTCGGTGGGGAAGTAGTATACAAAAAGTTGGTTTTATCAACGGAGTTGATAATGTAAATTGGCCACCGTACAGAGATTCTAAAATTCTAAAAAGAATCTCTGCACGGTGGCCAATTTACATTATCAACTCCGTTGATAAAACCAAATTTTTGTAATGGACTTAAGAAGTCGTAATTCCGCCATGTTTATTTTGTTCGTATACTCGCGCGCTTCAAGTTTATTTGGCGTCGAGTTTCCTCGTCTCCAGTGTCTTCCGAGGATAGACCCCAGTCTTTTTCAGGAAAAGTTTGTTTTTTTCTGTTAGGTCGTCTACTTTTATGCGTCTCGTTTTTATACCAGACGGCTTTAACGTCTCAGACGTTAAATGCGTCTTGACGACTTTAACGTCTCTAGCATAAAAACGGCCATTAACTCAAATTTTAAGAACGTATTAAGACCATTCCTCAGGCTGAGAGTCGATTAAGAACGCTTTCCTTTTGCTTATTTGTATTTTAAATGAAAACATAAAATAAACTTAAGGTAAATTACTGTAAACTGTAACGTAACAATGGTTTTCTTATTGTATGATCCTCAACTCAGTTTGTAATAATGAGCAGTTCTTATTTATAATCATCGTATTTTTGTCGGTTCCAAAATAAGTTCAACAACATCAAAGTCAACAGGTGAAACAAAGTCTGATGCAAGAACATCTTAAGGTGATTCCTCAGAAAAAGAAAAGTTGTCGAACGATTTTCTTGAAACTTTCCCTGAATGTTCCCTACTAATCCCTGTTTTGAGAACTACAATAAAAAAGATAAGTCACCGTGCTTGCTCTTACCCCGTTAATGCCTATACGGATACTAAACACGCGCGTTATTTCATCGGCTTACGGTACATTTTGCGGTAGCTAAACAAGAGGGTTTTTATAGGAACACTTGAGACAACACCTGATAGGTAGAACGTCTAGAGCGTATGGAACACTGTTTTATATAGTTTATGGAAAAATCACTCAACTTAAAACGACGTCGACTCAAAACGTTTCTCGAATCGTTGTTTTCAAGATCATAATTTACATCCCTTTGTAAGGGGCTCTGTGTACGTTTTTAGCATATCCTTTTTTCCTTCCGATAAATTAATCTTTTATTTATTTATTTAAAGTGGATAATTTGTACACCAAAATAATGCAATAAAAATATAGATCAGCGAGCTCGTAAAACACCATCGTACCTGTTTACCTCGATTATCGTAGATCGAAACAACAAAATTTGCCATGTTCTCGGAATGCGCGCGCTTATTCGCAAAGAGATAAATTACGGGTCACTCACAACTTCTCTCACGTGTTTTGAGAACTGTTTCAGCGTGCATGATCGACTTAAGCCATATTTACAATGCTGCAAATTTGACCAATTTATAATTATAGACACGCCATACGCGCAATACAGGATGCGCAGTGCAATACTGAGGAATCACCTTAAGAACGTTTTCTGCCTCACATCGTAAAAATATATAAGAACTTTCCGCCTCAGTTCCAAAATTAGACGTTCTTATAAAAAATGAAAGTATTTCGTTTTAAATAGTGTTTATCATACAAATTTCCATTTAATTAAGGGGGCACTGGAAGCTCTCGCCTTTCACCGATGTGGCCTCCTAAACGCTTTCTCGACTCTTCCCACGTCTGGGTTGAATTTGTTGGTTCTCTGCTGAGTCTGCTCTGCCCGAGGGTTTCCTCCCGAAACTCCGTGTTTGGGCTCAATAAATGATTCCTTCACGAAAGAAGGACGACTTGTAATAGCACTTGATTGTAACAATCTTGTATTCTGTGAAAGATATATATGAAATACATCATATATTGCAATGCGGGTATGAAATCAAATGAAACCATGTTGTCTCGCAGTGATGAGCGCAAATTTCTATTGCGTCGAGAAGCCTGAAAAATTTTCAGGACTTCAACGGGATTTGAACCCGCGACCTCGCGATAGAAATTTGAGCTCATCACTGCGAGATAACATGGTTTCATTTGATTTCATACCCGCAGTGCAATATATGATGTATTTCATATATATCTTTCACTCATAATTACTTATCACGGGAAGTTGTGAACTCAGAAGTGACCAGCTCCCAACGTCAGTGGCTTCATAGCTCAGTTGGTTAGAGCATCGCACCGGTATCGCGAGGTCGCGGGTTCAAATCCCGTTGAAGTCCTGAAAATTTTTCAGGCTTCTCGACGCAATAGAAATTTGCGCTCATCACTGCGAGACAACATGGTTTTATTTGATTTCATACCCGCAGTGCAATATATGATGTATTTCATATATATCTTTCACTCATAATTACTTATCACGGGAAGTTGTGAACTCAGAAGTGACCAGCTCCCAACGTCAGTGGCTTCATAGCTCAGTTGGTTAGAGCATCGCACCGGTATTGCGAGGTCGCGGGTTCAAATCCCGTTGAAGTCCTGAAAAATTTTCAGGCTTCTCGACGCAATAGAAATTTGCGCTCATCACTGCGAGACAACATGGTTTCATTTGAAATCTTGTATTCTCTTGAGATCTAAAGCTAACATTTCATTTGAGGGTCCATTTGGTTAATGCGCTTTTCTTGATTAAAAAATAAATAAATAAATAAATAAATAATAATCATAGATACATTCATACATATTGTTTGATGTATCATGCATAAGAATGGATTGTTATATAGGGATTTCTAAGTTGATCTCTGACTAGAATGGGCATGTATAAGTGTACGCTATTGTGAAACAAGAATTGCAAATGGTCAGCTTATTGCATTGTTTGCAAACTCCAGAGCCAATCTTCAAAGTAAAGGAATGCAATTATAGGGAAAAAAAGCAAAAGAAGTCCACAAAATGGGGTATTATAGGGTTATCCTTCCAAGTACAACCACAAACACTCGACTAATTACCACCATAAGACGTGCTATAAAAATGAAACAATTTATTCGTGGTTTGTCTGGGGCATCCCACGGATGCTCCTTTTTAAAATTGATGAGAATCTCCCAAGATTTGATCAGAAAAATTGGAAAATTATTCGCCAAAGGCAAGGTGAATATCGGTGACTAAAACCGAGACGAAGTCGAGGTTTTTGTTTACCGATATTCACCGAGCCTGAGGTTAATAATTGTTTTAGTATAATTGCATCACGGGTGATTATTTAAAAAATATGCATTTTCTTTAAAACAGTTAATTTCTTCGTCTGTTACCTCGACAAAACGGCTTGCGGCCATTTTGAAAAAAAAAAACGGCTTAGGTGATTATAGCGTAATAATCACCTCAACGGCAACCAATCAGCGTAGATCGATAATTTTCAATAATCACCTATGTAATTATACTAAATAGAGGATATTACACGGTGGCGAGAAGATATTGTTGCAATCTTTGATCTTTACTGACATTCATTTATATGTCTCGCGTGGATCAAAGACCAAAAAAAGATCAATTGCGTACATATGGTAACAGTTTGAGTGGCAAGACAAGAGCAAGAACATAAATTTCATATCTTCGAGCTAAATTATTTGGACTACAAATATACATGGCAGAGATTGAAAAATGTGAGAATGATATACACATATTAGACAATGGAACCCATTTGGAACTGGGAAAAACCCGAGCCTTCCAGATGGGATTTGAATACACGACACTCCGTGATCTAGTCGGATGCTCTGATCACTGAGCTACATGAGACTCTATTTTGAGCAAGAGTGAAAATGTGGGTCTTTGACTCGAGCTGCATCACGCAGCTACAGAGTCAAATAACGACTGACGGCATAGCTCATAACTGCATCGCACAGTCGCATTAAGGACCCATTAAGGCATATCTGAGATAAGGCCAACCCCCCACCCAACTTGAGCGACCCATATTCTCTCACTTGAATGGTTGGTTGGCCGCATCTCAGATATGCCTTAATGTGACTGCGCGATGCAGTTATGGGCTATGCCGTCAGACGTTATTTAAGACCCAGATTTCACCCTTGCTCACCATAGAGTCTCCAGTAGTTCGGTGGTTAGATCATCCGGCTAGACGGAGGGTCGTGGGTTCAAATCCCACCTGGGGTTCGGATTTTTCCGAGTTCCCAATCGGTTCCATTGTCTACATTTCATTTAATATGTGTATAGAGATTGAAAAGCAGGCTTAAATCAAATACTGGTTGAAAAACAAAAAGGCAGGAATCACGATACTCCACTCCCGGATGCCAATTCGGTCTGATATGCAGGAGGACCTCCCTGAAAACCACTTTCGCGGGAGTGGAGCTTTCTGGGTAAACAGTCAAAGTCAATCTTTATTTATACCCGGGAAACTCCTCAGGATTTATACAACATTATAAAATATGTACACTATCTACCAATCTATACTGTAGTATAATTTAAAAGTTAAATCTAAGTACATATATCATAATTCTAATCTGCAGTCACAATTTATAATTTAAAAAGTAATAAAGTAGAAATTATTTAAGTGCCGCATGTACTAAAATACTAACTATAGCTAAAAGAAGACGCTGCAGCCTGAACGTAACTTGCTTGCCGCAATTCGACAGCCAGGCTATTCCATAGCCCCGCGCCACTGCAACAAAAACTGTTTTTCAGATAATTAGTGCGAGGCTTTGGAACAACCAGTTTGGACTCGGAGTCCCTCAAGAGATATGTAGTCAAGCTGCCCGTGACGGTCCACAAATATATTTCAAAGATATTCAGGGGCTATAGACTATGGAGTGATTTGTGCACCACAACAGCTTTTTGGAATTTGCGCTAGTTTTCGAGTTTTTTCCAACCCAATTTTTGAATAAGTACGTCCGCGTCGTCGCAGCACGATTTTGTAGATGCGAGGGTTGACGTTTTGTTGGATGGTCCCACACGACAGAGCAACCAATCGAAGTTGAAAATTGACAGCAATGTCGAGGCTGGAACAAAAGGTCGTATGCGTTTCAGGCCCCGGTGCCGGATGCAATGTTTTTCGTTAAGCTATTTATGTCTTCCGACTCCAAGACAGGTTATCATTAATTAAAAAAAAAAAAAGGATGTTGGGGTCGTATTGATTCTACGAGTGTTTTAATTGCCGGTAAAAGACTCCTTCCCGTCCATATACTGAGCTTAAAGGTACTACTGTAGGTGCCTTCAAGTATCTCATTGCAGACTGAGCGGCAGACCAAAACGACGGCACATTGGTGAATGAGATTACATTTTCAGGTGAGTGGTTGCAAATCGTAATAGCCCGCAGGCGCGTAGCGTGGTCATTTTTTCAAGTACGCACAAGTACATATGATCTGGAATTGTCAAGAACGTTCTCGGAACGTCGCTTCTTTGTCAAGAACGTTCTTGGACCGTCGCTCCTTTGCGACCTCGTCTTTTTGTTGAACGCTGGCCAAACAACACTGCATTGTTAATGCAAAAAAAGTACAATGCAAAACTAAGTTAGAACATGGTATAGCTTGTGTTTTAGTTTTTAGAATTTCATCAAAGTGGTGCTTTCATCACGAAATCTTGGTTGCGTACAAGTAAAATGTTAAAAAATAGAAGCAATTGCTAAAAAATTCAAAATTTTCTGGTCACTTCAAGTACGCACGTGCGTATATGCGTATAGGACGCTACGCGCCTGGCCCGAGGGAAAAATGAATAATTAAACGAGGAAATATTAGCTTGTGGCTGACTGTAAGGACAGGAGTTATATCTAGAGGGCCTGTAGGAACGATTAACTATATCACGAAAAGGGAAATTAATTTGGTTATTATGAAGCTTGTAGAATAATGTTACTTGGCTAGCCAAGCGTCTCTGTTCAAGAGACGTTCTGAAACAACAATCATGCCATTTCAAACACTCCACATTTTTTTCGAGGATACCTAAACTTCGAGCCAGGATTCGAGCTATGATCCGAGCCAGGATTCGAGCTAGGATCGGAGCCAGGATTCCAGCCAGGATTCGAGCTAAGATGAGCTTTCTCCGCTATTTATTCTCGAATCTCTCGGTTAGGTTAGGTCTATTTAGGTTGGTTCTAGTCTAGTTAGGTCTACTTAGGGTTAGGGTAGGTCTCGGTTAGGTTAGGTTAGGTCTCGAATCCTGGCTCGGATCCTAGCTCAGATCCTGGCTCGAATCCTGGTTCGGATCCTGGCCTTATTCTTAGTTTATCTCTTTTTTTTCGAGATTTTTTTAAAAATAATGCGGGCACCCAGTGCTGTCTTTAAATGTAGGCATGAAAAACACCCAAATACCTACGAAGAGAATTTAACCATGGACATTGCCTCAGTCAGAATTTTCTTCTTCTTACGCGTATACGGCCATGATCTGACTAATCTTCATTTATTCACAGCTGCAAGTTGGGAGTTATTTTTTATTCCTCTCTTCTCTCGACTATCCTTGCAGCCGTGACGTGTGGTAAAGCACCGCCAGTGACTAGGATCGCGTGACGTTTATCGTGCTAGGATTGGGCATGAGAGCAGTTATGCATCGATGCATAGCAAAGAATCGAAAATGTCAGCATTCAGGAACATTATTGCTGAGCAAGACGAAGAGAGCAGCTCGTTCCAAAATAGCGTAGGAGAGAAGACAACTACTACAGCCATCGGAAAGGTGAGTAAATTCCTTTCTTCCCTTAAATTAATACACTGCTTAAAAAGGCAAGTAGTTGCTGACAGTCTCATGCGAATTTCACTTCATCTATTGTAGATCTTTCTATTTTGTTGAAAGTCCAATTACTTAAGGGAACAATCAAACAAAAAGAGATGATTTTTATATTTCGCTAACTTGAAAGATTTCCTGTAAAATAGCAAGACTTGTCTTCATTTTAATTAACTCCTGTTTTAAGAAAATGTGTCTTGTTTTCAGGTGAAAACCCTCGCTGGCTTGGAGGCAATTGAATGGATTTTTCTTGCCATTTCCATTATAAATGTGCTGGTAGCATTTGCTTTAAACATCGACAGGCTGGTAGAAATACCAAAAAATTGGCCGGATTACACGTTTGCTATCATTGTCTTCATTAATATTGGTACGTACGATGCCTTTATAGTACCTACTAAATTTGTTGTTGTTGAAGGTTTCTTGTGATTGAAACTTTACAACACAAGTTCCTTTTTATGAGTTTCAACTCAATTTGAATTGAGTATAGTTTTATTGTCTCAATAACCATGTTAACCAGGAACCAATGACCAATATCCTTCTTTTATTTCAAGAGTTGTCAATTATTGTCAAATAGCCTCTGAAGGAAAAGGAATTTTCCTATCCATATATCAGTGTTTACTGATCTGAATGTGCTGTAAGTGTCACGAAGACAACTGAGAGGAAAGAACCCCGGAGAGGGGGGGGGGGGGGTACTTCCTTATAAGAGGTTAATGGGGATGTGCCGCTGGATGGGGTCGCATTTTCACGACTGGATTGACTATTACAATAATGGGGTTACATTTTTAGTAGAGTTACTAGGATGGGGTCGCACATTTTCAGGATTTCTTGGATAAGAAAATTTTAGTAAGCAGGGATTTAATAATGGGAAGATCCGGGGTTAAAAAATGGTTGGTGCTGTTGTTTTAAATATTTACGGCTAGCAAATGTACCAGAATGTTTGTACTGTAGGTGAAAAGTACATTCAATTTAACAAATGTGTGAATTCATTAATGACCTACTTAAAAGGCTTTAATAAGGGAGAGGCATAATCATAAAGTGACTAAGTTGGGATAGTGAAAATGACATTTGCTCAAAAGTGACTAAGATGGGGTCTATGATTGGCCACAGAATAGACTATGATGGGGTAGGGGTTCGGAGAGGCTAGCAGCACATACCCAGCAAAAATTGACCCAAGTACCCCCCCCCCCCCCCCATCATCCCGGGGAAAGAACATATTAGCTTTCAATGAATATCAAATTTTGTTGGACAAGTTCTTTAATGAAAGGCATTATACCTCCACTGTTCTTTTTAAAAAAAAAGTGCTTTAATTTCTTTAGCATAATTGTAAAAGTTATTGTTTTGTTTACTGCTTGGATGATTGCAGGTTTTTGCTTGTTTTATGCCATACATGGAGTGTTGAGGGAGAGAGAATTTGAATTGTATGCTTTCATCATTGGAATTGCAGTTATTTTTGTTTACATTGTTATTGACCTTATTGTCAATAGCCATAAAAGAACCGCTTTGAAATGGGTGAGTGAAGTCTTTGGCTTAAGGGCCTAATGACGTATTTTTTGGGGTGCGTTGCTTAAAGGATGTAATAGTGAACTAATTTGAGAGAATTTGGCATTATTTTGGTCAGTTTCCAACTTTTGTAAACCAATGACCCTTATAAATATGACATCATCATGCCATGCCCATGGTCACGTGACCAATAAAAGAAAACTCTCAATTTGTCTACATGCTACTCAATTTGGGTATTTTAATCAGTGGTTTCATAATTTGTATTCGTTTTTGCATCCAGCCAAGCATGGTTTTCTTTTTATTTTGAAAAATGTTCTTTTTAAGGAGAGAAACGATACTGAAATACCCATACAGTTTTCAAAAAAGATGATTTGAAAAAATCAATGCTTAGCTATATTCTGTCTAGTTGGCGGTGAAACATGCCATATTAAAAAAAAAAATTAATTCAATTTAAAGACCGCCGGAATTTTAGCTTCTTCTCAAACTGGAAGTCAGTTCGTTAACGCATGTGCAGTTGATCTGAGAATGAGTTCGAGGAAGAGCGAGGAAAAACCTTTGATGCAAGCAACAGTTTGTGCGTCGATTTTTGCTTGTGAGTGGGTTTCCTGGTCAGCTCATGATATGATGATGTCAGTCACCGGAAGTAACATTTCACTTCCTTAGCAATGCCCGAAAAATACGTCTGTGGGCCCTTAAACAGTTGAATCACTTGTATGTGTGCCTTTGTTAGTTGTTGACTACAAGTCCTCTTTTGTGACATTGGTGATCCTGCATTGTGACTTTTAAGTAGAAAATGATCAAAAGGTGTTTGCTTTGTTTGCTTTGCTGTTCAGGGTGACTTCACCTGCTCATCATTTCATGGGTGATTCTGCCGATTCCATTGTAGACTGCAAGCAGTCCCTTCATAAATCAGTCGAGTGGCCCGCTTTTCTGAGGCAGTCGTATTTTGTCACTCAAACAAATAAGGGAGGCTTGGGAAGAGGAGAGAAAGAAGGGACTGCACCTGTTGCAGTAACCGACGGGTTCAGAATCAACAGATCTGCTAATCTAATTAGTGAAAGTGATATGACAGATCATTCCACCTTTTTTATTGCTAATGTAAATAGACACTCAAATAACTACAGTAACGGTGGGATATTACTAAACAACGAAACAGTGAAACACTGAAACAGTGAAACAATGGGCCCTTGCCTTGAAATCCGGGAATCCCGGGTTCAAGAGTCGGTGTGACCACTCGTTGAATTTGATCCTGGTAGTCCCTGGTTCAACTTCCCAGCTGCACTTGTAAATAGCCAACTGGTTTTCCTCCGGCCAGTTGGGATTCTTAACAGGTGTTGTTGTTGTTATTCTTTTCTCGTCGTTTCATTGTGTTTAATGTCACTGTTCCTTGGTATCAACATAGTTAGCTTTTAACGCATAACGTAAGGCGCAATAGAACGAGACAACAGACGTATTGGCGTTTTTTGAGGGGAACACTGCCTTGCGACTGGTTAGCCTTTGCGACTTCCGGATTGCATGATATAGAACAACCTCACTTATCTCCCCAGCACTACAAGCTGATTGGTAAACAGCACGTGCTGGATCGGACAAGAGTATTGGTTAGGGAGCAATGTACAAAGGCAAACGAGCCAACAAGCTTGGGGGAAGTCGCTGCGCAGACTTAACCTCACCTCGCAAGAGTGACCGAATTTTAATGAAGGCAAGGCGATAAACCCAACCCATCTCCAAAGGGAGGGAGGGAGGGAGGGAGGGGAAAAACCTTTAACAAATACCAACAGCTAGTTGGTTTACTATAGAAGACAAACTGCCAAGTGAACCTTGGACGGCTAACTGAGGCTTTTATAGCTAGACTCTGTCTATTAAAGTAGCCAGTTGTACAGCTTCTACTATGAGCAGGTAGGTATTACACGTGCTCTGTAACAGTTATGAAAGAGGCCTTAACAGATTTGGCCAATGCAGGTGTACGTTATAAACTGAGATCTAGGAACAAAGTCACTATGTCCTTATTTTATTTACAACAAAACCATTGATTTTATGACCTTGAACGACCAACTACAAAGAACACGGAGATAACTAACGCGACGTGAATAGCCCCTTTTAGTATGGTCACGTTCCATTAACCGTATTTTACTGATGGGGCAGTAAAATCTCATTTCATTGGCCCTGAAAAGCCCCTATGGGGAGCGGTCAATTAAGTACAGTTACTGTAGTAGTAGTAATGAAACAGCGAAAGAAGCACCAAAACCGACAAAGGTTGGATTTGAGATTAAACTTTGTTTAATCTTAATCTGAGTCCTAATCTTCTCAATGAATTAGGACCAATAACGTTTTAGGCCATGTGCATGTCGTTTTCAAGCAACTATTCAGAAAGGAAACCACAGAAAAACTACTGTATTTACTTTGAATTTAATGAGCGACACTCTAAAGAAGCCCGCTAAAAAGTGCGGCAGAAAAGCTAAAGCAGGGAGAGGCCTCAGATATTTGCCAGATTTGCAGAATAAACGTTAAATTGAATGTTGGAGTGTTTTGGCAAGTTTCTTTGGTGTGATGTTCATCCACTACTATCAAGGACAAATTCTTGTTTAGAATGGATGACTCATCAATCATAAGATCTGAAGTGAGAAGACAGATCTTGTTCTGCAAAAATAATCACTCAATACTTGTTTGAAGCCATTTCCTTTAATAAATTCCCTTTCTTCTCAAAGGCAACTACCTATAGATAATCGTGTTGGCTGAATTTGGTCTTTGGTGATGCTGCAACGAGGAACGATTACCACGATCAGATGGCGTTTGATTTCGGTCACCCGTAGACAAAGCTCTCATAAAATAATAATGGCCTTGCCAGTTGGCGGCACAGCCATAACATACTTGCCTGATAGGGGAACTTCGACTGAAAGTTTCTGCTCTTTTTTGTGTTCAATGTTCCCCATTTGAAGTCATAAATGATCGAAATCTACCGCAAAAGCTATATGGTGCTAAAAATCAAAGCACAATCTGACAAGAAGTAATTAACTCATCAAGAAAATCTGACAGCTATGCATTGTCAATGGACCAATCCGAATTTCCCGTTGCACCAGCAATGGGAAATTCTGAAGGCGTCAGTTACTGCAACGGTCGCAGTCCCTTCTTTCTCTCCTCTTCCCAAGCCTCCCTTGGTCTTTTTATTCATTTGTGTGACTGACACAACTGCTTCAGAAAAGCGGGCCGCTTGACTGATTTCACAGTCTAATTCCGTTGTGGTCCATTTAGTTTACTTCTAGTTTTAAATTAATGCTTTAATAAAATGTTTTTGGCTGCTGTGAAAGTGTTCGCAATTGAGTTGGATAACATTCACCATAAAAAGTTATTTTTCTGGTCTTTCCTGTTGCAGGGCAGGTTTGGTGCAATTATAGGTCTGGGACTTCCAAATATATACTTTGCATGGAGAGTTGCTCGAGATTTTGGATACTTGGCTTTCAAGACTGTGGGAGCTGCTGTTAATATACATCGTATGTCATCAGCATTGTAGAATTTGTCATGACATCCTTTAACTTGTTCAATTTCCTCTTGAGAGGAAAAACATAATTCTGTCATTTAAGCCAGAGTGAACTGGGCATGAAAGTGTCAAACAAAATCAGTAATTACAACATGACTTGCTGCAGGTGCATTTTCCTAAGGTATTCACTTGGCACAAAGAAAAAAGTAAACAAGGAAATTAGATTTCGCAGCACTTACCTGACAGGGAAATGTGGTTCCCTGAACCCCTGATAGACTGATATGTGCAATGCTGGTGCAATATCTCGCGGCTGTGTCCTGGTTACCACAATCTAAAAGAATCGAAGCACATGTGCCTTTCCTTTGAGTTGTGGAGAGTAAGGCTGAATCAATTGGCAGTAGAAGGGGTGGGAGGAGAAGACACCCACTCCAATGGCCTGGGGACCAGTATTCCTCATATATCAGTCTATGAGGGGTTTCGGAGAACCACACCCCCTGTCAGGTAAGTGCTGACCCTCGAGGGAAATCTAATTCCTCCTTCACCCCTCTCCCATCGATAGTTGCAATACTGGTGCAGAATTCCAAAGCAATACTGCCAAGTGAACGGTTAAGGGCAGAATAACACTAATAGAAACTTTAATAAGTCCAAGTGAGGCTTGAGGGGTGTTCTACAACTAAATGTTCTAAACTAAAGTAAAACCCCATACAGGTGTACGACCACTTGTAATGTAACAAAACACAGCAACTCTAAAGCCAAAAACAAGTGTTCAATGACCATAAGACACTGCCCATGCAAAGGCAGTCATGCACGGGAGTAACAGTGATGCAATCTACTTGTAACTTCAACAATGCATAGGAATAAAGTCCAAGGCAAAGATTAGAGACCTTTAGCTATGGGTTTGTTCTCTCAACCGCAAACTGCAGTTTGAGGTTAGCCGTTTGCCGTCTGAGGTATGGATGTTTCTGAGCATTAAGCAAGATGTTCGTGCTCTTTCGTGCGCCACGATTGTTTTTCCATTCAATCTCAATGTTGCTTAAAGTGCCTGAAAACTCTTAAATATGTCACTGCAGAGCCCTAAAAAGTTATCATTAAAGGAGCTTAGATCCGCAAGAACCAATTAGCCTTAAACATGGGGTCGTTAAGTTTAATTTGTGTAAAAAAACTGCCGTATTTCACTTACCACTAGAATAGATGCTTGCCGTAAAAACATGAACCGCAAACGTCAAACGCGACAGCAATGCTAAAGTCACATGATATCTTGAGGTTTGCGGTAATTCTGAAAAAAAACCTGTAGCTAAATGTCTCTATTGACTGTTCATGAACTGTTTACACTGGTAAGTACTGGTCTTGCGAAAGCAGCCTGTGACGCCTCTTGGTGGTAAAAGCACTTGAAGGTCTGCACAGATGCCCAATCTGCAGTTTCTAGGATGAGATCAACAGACAGTCCTCTGGCATCAGCTGCCGAGGTTGAGGCTCCTTGAGTTTAAATGACCAGAGTAACCTAATTCAATTCCTGCCATACACAAGGCTCTTGTCAACCCTCGAGAGACAGATTGGCTTGAAATGGCCCTGTGTGGAGCAATCAAGGACACAATTAAGTAGAGTAGCTGAGAGGATTTATGTTCAGTCTCTCGTCCTTTCCACATATGCAGCAAGGGTACAAACCACACAGATCTTGGGATTTTCTGGAAAGGAGGGCAGAAATTTTTTTCAAGCTGGGTAACCAGGCCTGGACATTTTGATGCATGTGGAAAGTGAGAACTCCCAGGAATCCTCCTTCCTGATGGAATAGGCAAAGTCCAATGCAGAAAGTTCAGGGGCTCTAGCTGCTGAAGTTAATTCTAACAATAGAATGGTCTCGTAAGATAGCTGTCTCACGACAGGTGGATTAGACAAGTCCACTTGCTCCAGTCATGGAGAAAGGCATCCACAGCCAGTGCTCCTTGGTCCAGGTATCTCGAAACATACTGGGGCACTAATGATAATTTAAGTGGGATGCAAAGAGATCCACTTCTGGTTTTTAAAACCTCTGACAGATGGCTTGGAAGATCTTATTGTCCAAGGTCCATTCTGTTCTTGTCTCTATCTGCCTGGAAGCTGTATCCGCTACTGTATTCTGAATGCCGGGAATGTGCTATGCCGTCAAGGATACTCCAGCATCCAAGGCTTGGGCTTTAAGAACAGGGGAACCTTTCCCAGGCATGACTCATCCTTCCAAATTATACTTGGGTGGACAGGACATTCACAGAAACACTCCTTTGAGCAAGGAGGTGTTGTCAAGTGTCTAGGATGTTCATTAGTTTTGGCTGAGGTAGGGAGAGTGACATTGATGTGGAGTCCAGCTGGGCCCTTAAAAAGATGACATGCTGAACCCCAATCTCTCTAGGAAATGTACCACCTGTGCAAACATTGTCTGCAATACCCTTCTCTGTTGATAGAGTAGTAACATGTTTCCTATGTAAATTACAATAACAATTCTCAATGAATGCAGGACTGCCAACACTGGTTTCAATGTTTTTGTGAAGGCCCAGGGAGCCGAGGACAGACAGAATGGTACACTTATGTCCAGAAATGAACCTAATTAGATGCACACCCAATTTTGACATCCAATGCAACACGAAGTGTCTCTTTAAGTCTAAGCCTTTGTGTGCATCTGATAAGGCTTGAAGAGCATAATATATGCGTCCTTCAGGTCTAGTTTTATCATAAAGTCGTCTTGTTGTATTAGGGACCACACTACCTGCAAGCCCCCATCTTGAATGACTCCTCTCCCAGGAAACAATAAATTGAGGGCCCAGAGATTGATAACAGGGATGTTTTTTTTTAGATGATTCTTTTTCGTAGATGTGACCTGGTCATCCTGTGGCTCAACCTTCTTTACTGCTCCCTTGGCTAACAGATCGGCAATTGCCATTTCCATTTTATTTTGTGCACAGTCAGGTGATTCTCATACGTCATTGCCTTGGGTGACTGTGAAAGGGGAGTCAGTGGGTTAGTGGAGGTTAACCCACCGACTCTTCAGGGGCCCCAGGATGCCCCCAGTTGATGAGTAAAATGGTCTGGCATTAGACAGAGTAAAATCTGTGAAGTCTCACTCCTTGGAGTCAATGGGTTAAAGGGCACATAGTTTTTGAGGGGGTGTAGAGGTTGTTAATTAACCCAGTGACTCCTGAACCACCCCTCCCGCCCCCCCACCATTGACGAGTAACATAATTTGGTGTTAGACAGAGTAAAATCTATTAAGTCTCACTCCCAGGGGTCAATGGGTTAAGGGTGGAGACAGAATTGACAAACTTTGGTAAATGCTGTAACTCTTCGGTTTTCAAGTTGGCATCCATGTGTCAAAGTGAGTTGCCACGCATTTTTTCAGAATCATCTATTTTTAAAAATGACTGATGTGCTTGGTGATATATATATTTTCAGGAATGTACCGATATGCAGGGATGTTTTCATGCCTTCTAAAATTTGATCTTCAACTAGCGGTAAGCTTTCACAACCTACCATATACAGTAAA
Source organism: Montipora capitata (assembly GCA_949126865.1). Taxonomy (NCBI): domain Eukaryota; kingdom Metazoa; phylum Cnidaria; class Anthozoa; order Scleractinia; family Acroporidae; genus Montipora; species Montipora capitata. Next base: position 1,231,172 of record OX421456.1, on the reverse strand, counting down.
GGCCTTTTTCACACGCCGTAAATAATTTGTGCATCAAATGGAAACTTGGGAAAATCCTAGCCCTATATCGGATTTGAACCCAGGACCTTCCGTGATCTAGTCAGATGCTCTGTGACTTGATCGCATAGGGTCGTGGGTTCAAATCCCACCTGGGGCTCGGATTTTTCCGAGTTTCCATTTGATGCACAATATCTTTCATGTATTTCTCACATTACTCACTAAGGTCACGACTTAGGTCATAAATAATATCTTTAATAATTGATTATTTATTATCAGAAATTAGTGGAGACATTTCTTTGGTCAGAGGTTCTCTTGATTTCTGTTAAGTGGAGGAGGAGTGCCTGTTCAAATCCCCAATGGGAACCAATGCTCAGGTTCTCGACATACCGGTAACTGCAGATCAGGTTAAAAGCATTCTTTGAAATGGTATCTGTAAATGATTAGAAACAGTGATAAAGGAGGATAAAGTGTCTCCTGTCTTATGTGACCTTTACACAAACCTTGAGTTTTTGGTTAGCTCCAGATAATGCATAATAATATTAATAATATTTAATATTTCTATAGCGCTTTTTACAATAAAAGATCAAAAGCGCTTTACATAAAAAAAAGTAAAATTATAGTAAATCTAATTACAAGAATTAATATAGAAATGAATGCATCATCTTTTTATTTCATTCATGTAGCCACATTGTATTAGATTAAAATTATGCTTTATTGTAATTTATTAATTAATTTATTTACACTAATGATTATGCAGATGTGACCTAATGATTTTCAAAAACACAGGTTAGTTTGTTTGTCTTGGTAATCACAAAAGTGTCAAAGATGTCAGATGAAGCAATTGTTACTGTTAGTGTTGGTGTGCCATTGCAGCTGTTTTGGAGTACACTGGGCTGGCTTGCTGTAAGTGGATGTATTGTTTTCTTGTTCTCTTCTGGCATGAATAATTTATATGAAAAGCGAATTTGCTGTAACGTTTGAGAATAAAAAAGCAACCAAGGTATTTGTGTCTTTGGGATTATATTAAGATACTGACAACAAAAGTTCGAAGAAAGGAACTCTTCAGAAATAAATACAGTATTTTTATGTACCACCATTAAGCAACAGACAATTGCTTATTGGGTTGCTATTCTCAGTTTTCATGTGACATCACAGCCGCCATGTTTGTGCACCTAAGCAACAAAACGGCAGCCATGTTTGTGTCTCAACCCAATCCTCTGGGAATTGAACTCTAATATTATGCAAATGTTTCCTTTTGTTTTTGTTGACAAACATGGCTGTGTATCATGTGGGTGAAAACCAACAATAGGACACAGCTGTTTGGGTTTTTAGGGTTTGGGTCCATGGTTTCTGTGGAAATAATTAGTTTATTTGTCTTCATTTCCTGAAACAGTCCTAATAGCCGTAGTGTAGTGGCTTGAAAATCTGAATGTAATGCATTCTCTTACATTTTCAGATGAGAAAAGAAAACATGTCACTGGTCATGATATTTTTTCCAATGAGTCTATTGGAACCAGCTTATCTGTTCTACAAGATAGCTATTGTGAGTCTTTGATGGTAACAGGCAAACTCTTTGTGTTCTCTATTCTTTGACTGCACTCAATCCATATGAAAATCAAGATGGCCATGTTGGTGCCAAAACAATAGAAAAATGTAGCTCAAGTTTTGCATAATGCTGGAGACAAAATAATATTACGAAAATAGAGATTGCATTTGCCCCCATCCAATATTGTCCCCATGTCCAATAATTTACCTTGAAAATTAACTCATGACTGATATTGATAGCCAACATTTCTTCACGTACTGATGCACAGACTGGATGACTGTCATAAACTATGTCCCCTCTGTTAACAAGGGGACATTGGGGTTTGCGGTGTTGCTTATTTTTTTGTTGCGTCTGTCGGTGAATAAAATCTCACCTTGGGGTGTTGCAGTGATCTCAAACCCTGCGGTGTTGTGGTTTTTTGTTTGACCCTTTTGAGAACTAAATTTGACCAAAATTCAACTGTATCTTCAATAATTATTAAAAACACCTTCCATTATGACCTTTTGTTGACCTTTGTTCCATATGTGCTTTCAATCTGTAACAAAATATGGTCAAATAGTGTCAAGTTAATTGTTAATGTGTTTTAACTGCTAATCCCAAAAATCTGGAGAAGGAGAAGATACGACAGATATGTTAGAAGTCTTACAACATGAGTCGTAATCGAATGTGTTGTGTTTTTTTAAATACATCTACCAGGGGTGTACCTAGCGCCCTTTACGCAATACGCACATGTGTACTTGAGAAAGTGGTAGCCAGGATTTTTTAAAAAAAGATTTTAGTGTCAGTCTCATCACCAGTTCCCAGTTGCCGGTTATTTTTCAATGAAAGGTTATCAAAACGATGTTATAACAGAGTTTGCGACATCTTGCCCTTTGCCTGTAAATCCCCTGTTTGTGTTGTACACATGGGTAAAATAAACAACTAGCGTACTGCATTTTCCTTCGCATCTATTTATTGAAATTTTCTTTGGAAATAGTGGAAAATGGCATTTGGGAGACCCTAAATTTCAAAATTTTCTGCGGGAGCATGCCCCCAGACCTCCCTAGTTTGGAGTGCCAAAGGCACTCAACACATTCTTCATGTGCATATACACCTTGAGGACAGAACTACAGAACATGCATCTTCCCCGAAATGCTGTTGTGTCAGTTGTAGCTCATTTGGCGGTTCTTCACAGTCATGTACATTATTTGGACCAAAAAAAAAAAGGAGCAAGGATAAACAGGCATCAACAGTATTGCCACAGTTTAGATGTGGACCATACGGTTACGACAGTAAGGCCTTGATTGTAATGGTAAATTGTTGAGGTTATGACATTGATTGTCCTGCATAAAGAAATGATTATGTTTGAACGTTTTTCCCTTTTACAAAAAGCCATTTAGACCATGTAAATCAAGGACTATTGCTGTGTTGGTGTTTTGTCTACTTTTCTTGCGGTGATGTGGTGTTTGTTCATGCGGTATTCAGAGCCCCCTGGGAGTGAGACATGACAGATTTTACTCTGTCTAATGCCAGACGATTTACTCGTCGACTGGGGGCTTACTAGTGCGTTTGAGGTGTCAGAGGGTGTATTTTATTCTTAAACCATAAGCGTGTATGTTTTAAACTTGTTTCAGTAATAATGGCAGACAATAAATGCCCCTCCCTAAGGAATGCTGAGCTTATTCGTGACACAGTCCTCCTGCAACCCCTGGCATTTAATAGATGCTCTGGGCATTTATTTAATACCAATAGCTTATTTTTGGTAACTGGTGATGAAGCTACAATCATAGACAAAAGTAGTTGGGAAGGTTATGTAAACTAAATGAACCGCACCTGCAGAGCTGTACTTCAACCCACTTCTGTTAAAGCGCAAAAGAAATAGTTTCACCTTCTCTTATATAACCCCCCTCCCCCCTAACAATTTCCCACTAAAACCATTCAATTTTGCACAACATTGAATAGGGGAGAGGGGAGAGAAGCAATGAAGACGTCAAAAGTGCTGACCTTCCTAACGGTTTTGTCTATCATTGTAGTTCCTTCTCTTCTGTATAAATGTGAGGGTGAATGGTCTGTCTTGCCCTTCTGTTTCACTTTAGACTATTAAAGACTGGGACAACAAAATAGCCGATGGTAGGGACGTTCTGGTCTACTCTTTCCTTGGAGCAGGTTTGTTTCTACAAATTCCAGCACTTACATCCAGAAATGTGCTTATTAATAAGATCTAACACTAAGTGTCCCTTCAAGTCTATAGCAAAATATTGATAAGGTAAGATACAAGAAGTGATTTTGAAAAGCATTTAACCATAAAAAATTGCGATAGAACATTTTCTTAAAATCATTTTAAGATTAAAAATTGCTAAAAAGCGACAACGTTTCGATGTTAGCTAAACGTCATTATCAAGTCAAAATATGTTAGTGAGTTTCGGTCTATGAATACTAAAAAAAACTATAGCTGATTAAAAGCTGTAACATGAGAAAAAAGTAAATAATAATTAAAAATATTAGTATTTGAAATGCTCATCAAGAATCTTAAGCCCAATTTAAATACCCAGACGGACTCCATATGAGCGAAACTTTTTGTTTAATATTTTTAATTATTATTTACTTTTTTCTCACGTTACAGCTTTTAATGAGCTATTATTTTTTTAGTATTTATAGACCGAAACTCACTAACATATTTTGACTTGAAAATGACGTTCAGTTAATGTCGAAACATCATCGCTTTTTTAGCAATTTTTTAATCTTAAAATTATTTTAAGACATGTTTTATCGCAATTTTTTATAGTTAAATTAGTGTAAGGGCTAGCATTATTTTTAGTGACGGTAAATGCAGTGGGTTATCTTTACTTAAGGACCAGATTATAGGGACACTTTGTGACGTTCGTTGTCTGTATTCACAGACGAGAGTGTTGTTGAAGTAAAAAAAAAAAGTTACGATATGCTTTGTGATGCTTATCAAAGTCATTTTGCTTCTAGTTATGTGCATTTCTGGATGTGTCTGGTTTCTAGAGCAAAGTATGTTTATCTTTCCCAGGGTCTCTCTTCCCTGCCTCCATTGGAGGCAGAGAAAAGAGACCCTGGGAACAAGGTTGACCCCAGGAACGAGGTTGACCAGGATGTTGGGTGCAAGCTCCCCGCAATGTAGTGGGAGGTTTTGTTGCAGGATTCTCAAAGCAAACAACATGGCAATTGCTAGAAAGTCTAATTCCATCTCTTGATAAAGATTTTGTGATGGATTCGAAACAAAGGACTGTCTGTTAGGAACTCTCTAACCTGCACTTTGAAATTATGTTGTTCAGACAGAGAAAGCCTGATCATTATGCTGCCTTCAGCCCACCTCAGAATCATTGTCTTGTTGTTTTTCTCTTCTTGGCTACTTGTTTTCAAGATCTAAATTAACCTGAAAAAAATTTCTGTACCCTGTCTTTTCCCAGTGGCTTCCATCAACATTTCATTTCCCTGTCTTTTCAGTAAGGTTATTTCATAGTGCTGTCTTCCCATTTGCAAACTTCAAGCCCCAGCTGTCCAAAGGCCAGATAACTATATGCTGTGGATAGGTTACTATCGGACAGTATCATTCTATGTTAAAAATTCAGTATTTGCTTCTAGTATGTAACCATGAACATGCTCACACTAAGAACATTTAAGTGTAGGGGCTGCAGATTACATTTGAAAGTGGGCGGGGGGCTAGGTTTTGGTATGGATCATGGACGTGTGAGGGAAGGGGTGAGAGAATTAGGAGAAAACAACACCATGCATCAACTCTCTGTGGCTATGAAGACCTTGTCCAGCATTTAATGTTGAAAGGGGAGGCACTTTAGCTGAGCAGTGAGCTTGAGAGATCCGGAGGTCCTGGGCTCAAATCCTGCTCTGACCACCAGCTGGAATTGTTCTGAGTGTTCCCGGCTCAACTCCTCGGCTGCATTTTTAAATAGCTGACTGGTCTGCCTCCCACCAGTTGGGATTCTTAACTCCGTCGTATTCATTTGTATTGCTTTACTACTGGGTGAACAGTAATCATTTGTTACCCTTGTTAAGTAAGGACTTATTATTATCATCATCATTATGCGAAGTTCTTGCATACCAGATAGCAACTTATCCATAAAGTGATATGGAATTGGAGCAACTAGGACGAGGAGCTCATTTATTTGGCACTGCCTCTTCATTTATCTCATCAATGGCAATTGGCCAGTGTAGCCTTTCATAAATGTTACCACTCATGAAACAATAATGTTGTTTACATTTTAAGCCCAATGGCTTGGCATTCTTATTATTAAATGTGGCTGCCTTTTATGCAAAGGTTTCCTAGTGCTGCTCATTTACTGCTAAACATGCTTCACTATTGCCAAGTATTTGTTTGTTTTGTTTCAGCTGCCCTGGCACTTATTGTCCGAGTGTTGGTTTTGTTTTCTTTAAAGTGTGTTGTGAAGAACTTTGGACACGGACTTAAAGAGAGTGGTTAGTAACTTGTACAAGCCTAGGAAGGTTTTAAGTATATTGTAAATCTATGCCCACCACATTCAATTGTAGATACACACCTGCAGATTTGCTTCATAAATAGCGATTTTCTTTCAGTTTTGTCTATATGAACATACATGTATCTCTAAGTTTAAAAACGTTAAAAATGAATGACATGAATGAAATTTACACTAGAATCCTGTTTTTGTGGTATTGCACTGTCACTGGGGTATAAGAGTGCAAGTCCGTGGTGGTGATAGGCCTGCAGTGTGTGCATAAATCACAAAAATAAACAGGTCTGTTGGATGCCCCAAAATCAGCAAGAATTTGTGATGCTGATAAATAATAAAGCAGCTGCTATTTCCAAAATGATGGAATTACCTGGTGATAAATGACCTCATCTAGGAGAGTAAATTTTTGACCTTACAGAAACAATGGTCAACCTCAAGAGTTTGGCGATTGTGATCTTTGTGTTGAATTCACACATTTCTTGTCTTGAAAGCACTTGAAAGAAAAAAAAACAAACTAACAAAAACAAAAACCCGGTGTCTTGCCATCATTTTGACACAGATGTATCCTTTGTTTCATGACTTGTGAGTAAACATGCAAGGTGACTTGATAACAGTGACCGCTGAATTCGACAACACTTTTGATTTTGCGATTTACTTGTGCTGCCAAAAGTACTATAGAAAAATTGAACATAGCAAAAATCTCCCAAAATTCTTTTCGCTGATGGTAGTTTTTTTTATACGTGGTTCAAAATTTCTGTTGTTTTCATGTCGCCAATTTTTTTGCTGATGGTAAAATATTTTATTCTCGATTGACACTTCCTGAAAACTTTCTTCTACTCTTCCTAAAACTGTGTATCAATATTTATTTCCTTTTCCATCAATATTTGTTTTGTATAAAGCAGGCTAACAAAATCTTTTTGTCAGCCTCGAAGCCAATTTATCTCGGTTCCCTTTTATTTTCTTCAGTCTTTCTGGGTTTACTATTTTACTAGTGACCATATGTCTTCTCAGGCCCCGGCTATTTACCTAAGACATCTACCATGGCACTATAATGATTGTTACAACCCGTACTCGTTCTGGAAGAATGATAAAGAAGCCTGAGAGACTGGACCTATGAATAGTTATACTAACCCCACCCTAGTGTGTAGGACTTAGAGTGTCATGTGACTTTCGTTGTTGTTCCCACTCTTTTTATCAAAGGTTTTGTAAGTCATAGCATTTCACTCGTATACATCCCTTTTGTAAATCGATGTGCAGCCGAGTCCAGTGGATTAAATTTGCATTACGCTTCAATGTCTTGCCGTAAATCCTAACAATGATGTATGGTACCAAAACAATATTGTGTAATGTTAGAGCTACATATTACGGAAAGACAACTTGAATCTCCTGGAAAACAAAATGCAGCTCAGTTATGGAACAAAGCGCTGTGTTACTGCACTGCCACATGTACGCAATGCGTGCCTATTTTTATGAAACTTATCAGTTCTTTACAAAACTCCTACTTCTTCAAAGCAAATCTGTTTACATAAACCTTTATGAGCATTCTATAAAAAAAAGTGAAAATTGACTGAGACATGTTCAGGTATGATTTATGGAAAGTGTTGATGCATCACAGAGAAAGTTGCTTGACATTAATACTTGTAATGTTATTTATTTTTTACATTTTTTTCAGTGTTCAATCTTCCAGTAACAGGAAATGAGCCACCCATCTTTCCAAGAAAGCGGAACACTGCGAAGTGTTGTGGAATAATATGGCGTGGACCATTGGGATAATTCATGGCATCTCGTAAACTGTGACGTTTACTTTTTCAGTCAGTTCACAAGTTCATGAACAATAAAAGAACTTAATCAAATCGTCCTAATTTAGAGATTCAACAGAATTCAAGGTAGAAAAGTTCAGAGACAATTGCTTTAGTTAAATTAGCCATATTCAGTCAGAGTTGTTTGTCTGTTTAGAGCTTAGATGTAATTGTGAGACAAATTCTGGAAAAGTTTTAGCAGTTCAAATTTATTGAACAATGACTGGATTAGACTATTATCAGATTATTATATAATAGTAGGAAAAATATTAAAGTTCCCTAACCCCAAAATATTTTTTTCGCTAAAGTGAATCTTTGCACCTGTTCGAAACGCATTGCGGCCATTTTTTCATTTTTCTAACAAATCCTGCCATTTTATAGCCTTCAAAAGTTGGGAAAATCCAAACATCTTCTGTTCACGAGTGAGTCAGAAGGGGAGTGGGTCTATTCCTGATTTGACGTCACAAGCTGATTTACATTGCATTAACTCTTTGTAAACATGCATGCAAAGTAGATTGTGATTGTGGCTCAAAACAGTTCAATGCTTCCAAGAAATGCTCTTATTAGAAGGATCAGCATTACAATGCTGTATCATGTATTAGCAATATTTTGGTACCAAATGAAACATGGATTAGTGCTGAACAAGATGCAGTCATTATTGTGATGTAATATGTCACTGTGGCAACGGGCAAGCCCTGTAAAAACACCCTTTATTTTGTCTTTATTTGCTTATATCTCAAAAATGAACTCAGTGACCCCCATTTTTATTTTCTGAAAAGTAACCAGAAGGGCAAGACGAAACATTCTGCAAAGTTAAAAAAAATTCTGTAAAGCTGATTCAGAGCCACCTTAAAGAATTTTTATAAAACTTTGCCAAAACTTTCATCTTGGCCTTTTGATTACTTTTCAGCAATTAAAAAGGGGGTTACTGAGTTCATTTTTGAGATATGAGCAGCTAAATCCAAATATAGGGTGTTTTTACTGGGCTGTCTGATTGCCAAGGTAACTTATTAGATCACAATAATGACCACACCTTGCTTGGAAATTATCAGTATGGTACCGAACATTGCTGTTATGTGATACAGCGTTGTAGTGTTATTCGTTCTAAAGAGAGTGTCTTCGAAGTGTCTAACTGTTTTGAGCCACCTTAAGCTGATGAAAGGTGTTACCAAACAAGGTTATCAGAGACCCAGTGAAATTATTTCTTTGCATAGTACATTTGTGTGTGAAGTGAATAGCGAACCTTAGATCTTCAAGGCATGTTGAGCTAAAAGAATATAATTATATACATACTGTATAGCTTTACCTATTGCCAATTGTGCAGCACTGTGGTTAGAGATTAGTGCAGACTCCAATAAGGTGTCCGGAATATTAGCAGGCTTCCTTCTGGGACAGCCAGCTGGTAGTTTCAGACACATTGATGAAGGTTGTGATGATGACCCAGTAGCAAGTGGTTAGACCCTGTGAAAGGGGAGGCATATGGAGGAGCTAGCTATAGAATAGGACTAAATATTGTTCCCTATGTTAAATAAGGCAAACTGCATGAGGCTTGGTGAAAAGAATTAAGCATTAAAATTGCTACATTTTTTGTGCTGAAAGTTGTTGTTTTAAGATGTACGCTTTTAGAAGTGCTGAAGGCATCTTTCACCTTCTTCTTCCCCCATCAGCAAAAGGAGTCAAGTCTGTTGGAATTAATTTCAAGGAAGGGCAAGCACTGGGCTCATACCTAGACTGCATAACAGTCGTATATTTTGCGAACGCAAGCGACGCGGTAAATATTCAAACGAAAGGTCTGGAGCGAGTGTAGAAACGGGGAGGGAGAATGGGGAGAGACGCCCTACGGGCGTGTGAGGCTCGCGCGCTTCACACGCGAGAATAACGTTTACAGCGCTTCGCGCCTTCCGAAAATGGGAGAAAACGACTGTTTTGCAGTCTAGCTCATACCAGTCTGTTTTATCCCTGCTAGGAGAGGTCTCTTTTCTTTTTGCATTTGCTGGGCTGACGACGAACGCAAAAGAAAAGAGATCTCTGCTAGCAGGAAAAGCTGTTTTCTGTTATTTGCACAGAAGGTATTATCTCTGAAGTTCATCTGAAACATATTTTCAAGAAAAGAAATCGTACCAGTGTTTAAGATCATTATCTTGTTGTCTGCCGCCTTACAAAAGTCTGGTTATTAGGAAATTGTGTCAACCTTTTTTTTTTTTTTTTTTCAGAATGTTGGGATAGGGCCCCAAAAACCTCGGCAAAATACTTGAATATTTTGAAGGTTAGCCAAAATTGGGTTTGAGTAGGGAAGTATGTGAACACTGTGGATCGCGCCACGCGAGAGGCGCTCGAGAAAATGCCTCTTTCCCAATTCTCTTGTTTCCCTGGAAACAAGTGGGAGACTAGTTCCGAGATTTTCAAATTTCTTCAAAACAATAACGGACAGTTTTGTTTCCGTTTTGTTTGATCGCAGTTCGTTTTACATTGTAAAACTTGAAGGAAAAAACACTTTTGCACAAATGGCTGTGGAAAGCGGTACCACAGATCGAGCAAAGGTATTAATAAAGGATGAAGAATACGAACAAATCCGAATCGAATTGGAGAAGTTTTCGAAAACAGCGTCTATGGAATCACTTTGTTCGAGTCTCTTCAAGCTCTTAAATTCTCCCTCTCTGGTCAGCATTTTGGCGGAGGTTAGAGATTGTCTTCCAAAGAGTCAAAGGAACAAGTTTATTCGTTGTTGCAATGATCTCCTTAAATCACAAGCTATAGTACGCAACCAACAGCGACAAATCGAATCGAAGATCTTATACAGAGACCAAGACATGGAGAATAATCCGCCGAATTTCGAAGGCAGCCCCGCGAAAAGAAAGAAGAAAACCTACAATTTAAGATTGAATTCCAAAACAGAAATTAAAGGCTTGCATAAAGGTCAAGAAGAAAAAAACCCGGAACACGTCCGAGATCGGAATTCGAAGTCATTCATACCAAGATATCAAAGCAAAATCGTTGTCCTGCAAAGAGATTCGTTGAAAGAAAGATTTGGATTCATGATACGCGGTGGAGATTCCTGTGAATCTTCAATAACCATATATGATGTAACAAGGGGATCTTTAGCTGAGAGGCAAGGCTTGAAAAGAGGCGATCAGTTGATTAAATTAAATGACAGGCGTTGTGGGAAACGTGGAAAGAATATTTGTGAACTTATTCGGACAATCAAAACTGCTAAGGTGCTTCATATGCAAATTACCTCATCAAATCTTCGTAGCACAGATGCGAGAGATGTTGAATTGTTTCAAAAGGAAAGAAACAAGCCTGGGGAGAAGAGCATGTTAACTGTTATGGTGTATCCTTCCGAAGATGGTTGGTTGGGTTGTTGGGTCCGGGGGTATGTATTGCTGTCATAAAACCTTTCGGCCGTTGGCAAAACCAGGACCGGACGGGACCGGACGGGACCGGACGGGACCGGAGTGGAGCAGATCGGATCGGATCGGATCGGATTGACAAAACTCAGACTGGATCAATAACACCAGAAAACATGCTTGAATTCTGTGCCTTTCTCTCTTGTGTAGTCGTCTCCTCATTTATTAAGACTCGTCAAAATGTTTTTTCTCAAAGATTCCAAAGCGGAATTATGAAAGATACGATGTGACAAATTGACCTCAATAAGCGAATTGACTGCGTACACAATGGTTTTCTTTTTCAAACATGAAAACTGATGACAATTCTTTACTTTACTCCAGTCCCTTCTAATTGAACAATATCCTGATTTAGCAACAGAACAGGATCCGGTCCATGTTTTGTCAATCCAATCCAATCCGATCCAATCTGATCCGGTCCGGTCCGGTCTGGTCTGGTCCGATCCTGGTTTTGCCAACGGCCCAACCTGTCCACCCCCACATCCTGCAAACCCCACTCTGATCTTTAGACAGTATCGGGCTGACCTAAACCTTAATCCCAGAGGCCCATGTTTAAAGTCAAGGGTTTGTCCTATCATGAAGTTCAAATTCCAACCAATTATTGTTTAGTATTTTTTACCACTAATCAATAATTATTAAAGAGCAGTGTGTAATGAATCACATCCAGTTTTGCGATTTGCTGATTATGATCAATATGATTTACAATATGAGTCAGTTACAGCGAGCATACTACGCTTACTGACACTTCTATATTCTCTCCCCACAACTGCACAAGCACTTGCTCGTCTTTGCGGTTCCATCACTCACAAGTATTTTTTTTAGCTGGTGCCTTCGAAGTACTTGGTTCAGATTCGAAGCTGAGCTGCTACACGTCATTTTGCGATGGGTGAAATACCTGCTGATCTTGACTCCAGGCAGGTCCAGAAGAGTAGAAAGTCGGGGAATATGAAAAGGGGTAGAATTGATCAGAATGTAAAACAGATTGCAAAATAGAATGAGTCTGTAAACCGCTTGAGTCTTGTCAAAAAAGAGGTGTCAAATGATGGGTTTGATGGAGGCTATTGTTTTATGGCCGTATGACCAGATATGGCAAGCTCTGAGGCAGGACATCAGCCTTTTTGATCTTACATCCTCCATGGCTCATCCCCTGTTGCAACAAAAGGTTTGCGCTTGTCTTGAAGAGGTGATGACACATTTTATGCCTATCCAAACGCCTATGTCTTTGAACGCGACCCATGCCTTTGATCACATTTTTCTCTTTGAACTTTTTTTTCAGAGGTGTTGATTATGCCTGTGCTGTACATATTATCTCAGTTGATGCTGATTCTCCCGCGGAGAGTGCTGGACTAAAAGAAGGGGACATCATAGTTGCAGTGAGTTTAAAACCCTATTAACAACTGCATCGAGCTGAATGGAAGATGGGTACTCAGGATGTCTAGGGGCCTCCACTGTGATCAGTCAGCCCCTAGACAGTAAAATGCTCCCAATTGGCTAGCAATCCCTGCAACCCAGCCATGAGCCCCCACACAGAGACATCCTGGCACCTATCACACTGACTGGTAACAATGGAAAAAAAGGTGGGAAGGTGGGGGGGGGGGGGGGCGGTAGAGAGAGGGAGGGAGGCAGAAAAAATAAGAAACTGCTAATGCTAAGAAAAAAACCACTAAAACGAAGGGGCACAACACTCTGCCAACATAGTTCCAAGATGGCGACTACACTGAGATCGCATGACCTACATGAGCCTGTGCACATATGCATAAATTGCTGACCGCTATAAGCAAACCGCTCCATTTGTGGACCTAAATGCACAGAAAACCAGTATCTCTTTGTTGTTAACTAGGTTAAAGTGCATTTAACCACATATAACGAAGGCACAACAACATGTCAAGAAAAGATTAAGAGCTTTGCCTTTTGTTCTTGTTTGATGTTATGTCATTATGATAGGCTTTTTGCACTAGAGAGGATGGACACCAAAAAGGCTGGACAATCTGCGAGACAGTGAGTCGTGCGAGTCTCGCATTGAACTTCCAGATTTAAGACCTGTTCTGACCACTTGCTGAATTTGATCCTGGTAGTCCTTGGTTCAACTTCTCAGGTGCACTTGTAAATAGCCAACTGGTTTGCTTCTGGCCAGTTCGGATTCTTAACAGCTGCTGTTGTTGTTGTTCTGTTCTGTCGTTTCCTGGATTATGTTTCATTGGCTCTGGAAAGCCCTTGTGGGGAGTGGTCAATTAAGTTTGTATGAATTTATGTAGGCGTTTAATTTCAGGCATTTTTTTGTTTCTTGCAAATACACTTTGTTTTTGTTTACCAGATAAATGGAATCAGGACCAACGATTTAACACATGTTCAAGTTGTCAAACTTGTCATCACCTCAGGATCTCTCATCAGATTTAGCTTGAAGCGTGGAAGTAAACCAACTAGAAAATCTTCAAGGCATCAATTACAAAAGACAGGCAATGTGCTGCCAACTCCTCTTAGAACCCAATGTAAAGGGTCCCATAAAATGACTTGTCCATCCAGTCCATCCTTTAAGCAGCTTGATCCACCTATGTATTCATACAGTCATCATAGGGAAGCAGAAGGCTCTCCTTCCCAACTTCTCATTAACTCCTTGACACTTCACTGTTTGCCTCCTCCTCCCTATACTCCAGTGGTACCATCCCAACACAGAGTGCTGGCAAGGGGACAACAAACCCCTTGCCAAAGACCACAGGACACCACTCATGTCATGAACCCACAATTTACCCTCAGAGGGCAAGGCCCACAGGGATTAAATTCTGTGAAGAATACTCAAGGTGCCCAATTTAGCATAAGAGAACCCGTTAGCCAACAGCAAGAGGATTCTGATTCTCTTGAAGAGCTACCAGTATCCTCTGTTGTTCATGAACAGCAAGAATCACACAGAATTCTCTTTGAACAAGAGCTACAGTGTAGTTGTGATGAAGATATTGCCATGCAGGTAATTGATGTTGGGCAAGAGCTGCCAAATAATGTCAGTGATGATAAAGAAAACATCAACTTGAAGGAAAGTATGTCTGCAATGTCCCAAGAGGGACTAATATCCAAACAAAAGAATGTCTTAACGCCAATCTCTTTGCAGCAAGAGAAGGTTATGTCGTTTGAAGACCTCCAGAGTGATAGAAGTTTGCCCCCTTCGAACAGCGCATCTCCTGCAAATTGCATTGGTGTAGAATCATTTCTCAGTCATCAGATACAACAGTTCAATAATTCAAAGCTGAGAAGACTGTCACTCTCTACACAAAGAAGTATTCAGGAAGTAAAGAGCGAAGTGAATGAATTCACTTGTGAGGAAGAAGAAGACATTCAGGTAGCAGCTGATAATTGCAGATCACCAGCAGAAATTAGCAAATCTCCACCACCAGTGAATGGCAGGGAATCATTTCTCAGTCAGATACAGCAATTTAATAAAGCTAAACTTAGGACCTTGTCACAATGTCCAAGCACTACATCACCAGAGGGTTGTCTTCAAAGTAAGCAAAGTAAAACTTCCTATAACCAAGACGACCTGGAGCCAGAGGATGTCAAACATGATGGCCAGAAATGCTTCGAAGCTGGAACCTTGTTTGCTGCTCTCAAGCAAGTGTTGCACCACAGAGCACGGGTAATGCATGACACAATAACCAGTGCTGATGAGTTTGACACTAGTTCTGATTCAAGTTGTGATGATACCACCATTGATGACTGGGATTTGTGATTGCCGTTTGTCTTAGAACAGTGAAACTTTTAAGTGATCCAGGGACTTAAGTGCTAGCAAGCCAGGATGCCACACTAATGAGGGCTCTTGCGTGACACCTGTATGAACATGTTGGTTTGCTTTTGATTAAAACTGACATTATGCTGGAACCAGATTCAAAGAAGACTGCAAGAACAAAGGACTAATTCTCTATAAAAAAGATGTTTTCCCTTAATTTATGAGTAAGCAATAATTATTAGTGTTCATTGTCAGATTGGTACTGAAGTTAAAAAGAATATTGTATAACTTATTTGCACAGTGTTGGTATAACATCATGTTGCCCAACCATCAATATTTTAGTCCAGAATTTTAGATTCAATGATGTAATGTCTCTTCTCTCAGAGCAACACTGCATGTGGTTTGACTTTTGTTTTTCTCATCAAAATCATTTTAAAATCCCAATGGGACATTTCCAAGATGATGCCATTTGACTACAAGTAGCAGAATCCTACAGGTTTTGCTTGTCTTGTGCTAATTAGAGCTATTGTTATTATTTTTTACCCTGCTGGGAATACAAAATTTAAATAAGAAATGAAAAACAAACTGAATTCTGGTAGTTGTAGTCCAGGGTTCTTACGGGTCATGGAAAACCGGGAAAGTCATAGAATTCTTAGCATTTCATTTTCCAGGCCTGGAAAGTCATTGAATTTTATGGTCGGTCATGGAAAGTCATGGAAAATTCTTATTATAAATGGTAGATTAATCATTGCAGCTGTCAAAGCTAGGATAAAATGAAATGCAGACGAGTTTCTATCTAACAATCGGAAGTTTGGCAGACAGAGGTTATTAATTTATTCAAATTTGAACCGGATTATGTTAGAAATATCCTAAAATAAGGATAGTTTTGAAAACTTTCTTATGTGACACCTAAACTTAAGTTTATGGAAAGCTAAAGAAGGTCATGGAAAAAGTCATGGATTTTGAAGAGCTTCAAACAGTATGAACCCTGTAGTCAAAATTATGATGCTATTGTGAAATTTGCCTTTGATAAGAGGTTATTTCACTTGGTTTATGGCTGCAAGAAACATAATTATCAGTTAATGATCGACGAAACAGTTTTAACAGATATATATATTTTTTTTACCCTTAAATCCTGCATTTATGGTAGGTCATCATCAGGCATGAGGTTCTTTAGCAATTTTTCCATAGTTGCTTTATTTTATTTCCTTGTTTAGTGTGAATTGCAGCTTTTCTGAAGTGTTTGTTTGCTGCTTCAAAATTGTGTGAAAAAGAAAGTGTGGAATGGCCAGGTCATTGAAAGTCTTTAAAAATGATTGCCATACTTCATGTTTTTTTTTTCAGACTGAACCAATTATTTGCTATGATCCAACTGTATTTACCAGGAAATCCCTGAGTGCTTTAACTGTAAAATTTATAAAATCTAAGCTCTGCCAAAATGCATATTTGCAGCAACTGATTTTGAAAAAGCCAAGGAAGAGCAATTCTCCTGAACCCCTTTCTTGTCTTTTGACCATGTGGTCCCAGTTGATCAAACAATGGATAGCGCTATCCAGTGGATATACTGGTAAGTCATAGCAAAACCAAATGCACTATTCCATGGATAGTGATTTATCCGGTGGATAGTGCTATCCACCTTTTGAACAACTGGAGCCAAAAGAGGAGCCTGTTGGTGTGACAATCACCTTTCCATCCCCCCCCCTCATCTCTCACCTTCCCCTTCCCCCCTGCATAGCCGGCGGTATTGTGGGTGCGTGGAATAAAGTTTTGGCCGCTAAAATCGAGCAGAATGGAGAGGAGGACCAAAACTTTATTCCCCGCACCTACAATACCGCCAGCTACTTTTACGCGCTACAGTAAGAGGGGCATCGATTAACAGCCAACCCAAGCTCTGCAGTGTCACTATGAACGTCAGGAGCTTGGGTAACCAGTGATCAATCGTTACTGTTGCCCATTCTCCCTTGCTCGCTCATAATGGCGGGAGTAATCTCGCTGGAAGATGTGGATAAGGCGATCGAGACGATAAAACAGAGTCCTATGGTGTACAGAACACCTCTCTTAAAAAATGTTGGGGGAATGTTCGGGTTTGCGGATCGGTTCAAGCTGCATTTAAAGCTGGAAAACATGCAGAATACAGGTAACGAGTGAAGTTAGGGTATCCGAAGAGCCGGTGTCTCAAGTAGTTTGAGAATTTCCTTTTCCAGCTAAACTCCAGAATACCCGTCCACTTATTTGCATCCGAATGCAGTGCATTGTTATATTCCTCGTTCTTCAACTTCTTCTGCTTTTGCGTTGGAAATCCAGCTGGAGTGGGGTGTAATGCTTCCGGAAATTCGGGGGCGGGGGTGGGGGTTCAGATTTTTACTGGGTTGCCGTATACGGCAATCCCAGTCGAAGAATGGGTAGAATTTCTCCGTTTCATTTTTTATATTTTTTTCCGTGTCGGTAAAAGTCTTGCCTGTCACTCCCCTGCTAAGTGGTGTCTTTGTGCATAGAGCCCTGCTGCGTGTATTTTCCTAGGATCGAGAGGGTAGTGGGAAATGCGTAGATTTCTCTGGTGGACACATTATAAAGATTAACTTAACCGGCAATGGCGTCGAAAGTCATGTAGCGCGAATGGCGTTTTAGTGGATCTTTGAACAAAATATACCCTGATGAAGCTTAATAATGGCAAATCAATTGGATACTGAACTAACCTGCGATCAAGCGTACTTTTCTTGAGACAGGGCGCTAAAAAGTACGCCTGATACAATTTCTTAACGAGTCGTCTGCCGCCCACCTGTTAAGAGTGATGTTATCATGTGTCATGCTATAAATGTGCTATAAATGTGAGCCAATCAGATTTTACCGGAAATTACCTGCACGCTGCGATTCAAGTAAAGACGCGACAAAAACAAAATAGCATTCTGGCTTTGATTTCTGCAATCAAAGCTATTTCTGCAAATCCTGCTTGACAGTTGGTACGGTTTCTCTGTTCAAACCATCAAGGAACAAAGAATTTCGAGATAAAATGGCAGAAAAAGCCCAAATTCTTCATGTCATCATCAGGCGCAATCAACAGTACAATAAACTTTATTTAAACTCGAATATTTGAGATGCCAATAAAAGATGCTATAAAAGTAGATATGAGGAAAATGGACTTTGAGAAATTCTAGTTTTTCAGCCACAGCTACTCAGCTATCATTTTGTTAGAAGTGTGTTCAGATTGTTCAGTGATTCCGTAAACAGTGTCGAATTTCTCTGTCAAGCTCGGCTGATTCCCCGAATGTGGCAGCGCTAAAGTTCTATTCGGTTCTTTTTGGATTCGCAACTTGTTGCTTCCGAATATATTCCAAAGGACTTGCCACAACTACAAACGTTTTCGAGTTGGTGGAAGAAGAACGATGCATTTTCTTCTATAATGTTCAGGCCTGTATTAATAACACTATTGCGAAATCCCGTAGGAAGTACAACTGTAATGTCTTCTTTTACTCAAACCATTCTTCGGATGCATTCAATCTGCTCTTCCTTTAAAGGTTTTTGAAAAAAAATCTGAAGTCGAAGCAACAGCAGCTGTAAACAGAGCCTAAACATCACTCGAGTTGAAATCCTTCTTGGCGGCCATAATTTCATCAGCTGTTAACCGATTTACAAGAAGTATGATTTGCAATTCTGTAACCAATCGGAGCGAGGCTCCAAAAGGTCTATTGTTTTTCGGCCAATCAGAGTAAAGTCCAGATTCTGGACTACGAGCAGACGACTCGTTAAGAAATTGTATCAGGCGTACCTTTTCCCACCATGTCTAAGGAAAAGTATGCCTGATCGCAGGTTAATACTGAACAAGACAGGCGACAACATGGTGGTTGGACAGAGGCAGGCTCATCACAAAAACATTTCAATCCTGTCTTTTCGCATACTTCTTAACATCGGAATTGATCCAAACTTTCCACAACAATGTTTTGTTTGCTTTATTCAGAGAGAAATTTTGCTTTTAGCTTAGGCAACATAATAATTACATGAGCTGATAACCGAGATTGAGTGAACCAATCAGAGCACAAGAAATTCATTAACCAAGGTTGAAAATTTAGTTAGTAAAATTATCCTCCTTATCAGTACAGAGGTAGGTGCAGATAAAAGATGGAACAGCCACCAGTGACTGTACTGGTTCTTTGCAATTAATGAATGCCACCCTTGGTATTGTAGAAATGGTTAGTATAAACACAGACTGTAGACTGGGTCTAAAAATTAACGCAGACTGAGCCCTAGGCCTGGACCTGGGCTGAGGCCTATTTTGTAACATAGTCTGCATTTTAGACCCGTCTGCAGTCTGCATTTAATTTTTGACTGATTGTTGAAAACAATGTTGAATTGAAGCTACAGGATATTCAGCAGAAAATCCAATTGCAAGGATCAATCAGATTTCTAAAAGATCTTAAGTATAAGATTCTGGAACAAGACTCTTACCAGATTCTCACAAAATTTTATAAGAATCTTGTTAAGAATCTTAGCAGGTCTTGTAAGATTCTTAATTAAGAAACAAAGTAAGATCTTGTTAAGAAACTTATTAAAAATCTTCGTAAGATCTTATTAAGATTTCCACCTGGGTAGATTTTGGTGGTGAACTGTAGAGTCTTAATTGAAACAGGTTCATTCAAAGTGCGTGGTGTCGTCAACCAAGTAGCCCACCTTCCTGTTGACGTCATAAAAAATGGGACAAGCCTTGTTTCTATGTCAGCTGGGAATTATGGCAAGGCACTCGCCTTTGCTTCCAAGAAACTGAATCTACCTACAACTCTTTGTATGCCAGAAACTGCACCAAGCAACAAAGCAAAACTGATAGAGGTAAGAAGTTGTCTTTCTTTGCTTTTTTAATCGTCAACAAATTAAAGGTCCTGCTTTTGAAATATCAATAACAGCAATCTCTCATACTGAGACAACAAGAGTTTATTATATGCATAGAGGAAAAGAAACAGTAAAAGAACTGTGTAAAGTCCCTTTGACACGGGGACCAGCAAGATCCGTTTTTAGGCTGCCAACACCTTTAAAACTTGGTTATTCTGCATGAAAGGTGAAAAACAGATGACCAACACAACTTCAAGTGACATTACCCTCATGAAAGGCCTGATATGCTATGCTATGTTGTACAGAGCCTCATAGCATGGCACCTTGCCAGGGATCGCGTTAACGCAGAAATCGTGCATTTTTACGCAAATAAAATCCAAAAAATGCATCATCGAAATTTTAATGCATCCCAGGACGCAAGGCACTGACTTAAATAACTCACACAACTTGCTTTGATTTGTCAGTATATTATATTATAAAACATCTAAAAAGGTTAAAACTAAATTTTCGACCGCCTTCTGCGGTCTCCTTCAGAGGAATGTACTCTGCAAGTCACTGAATGCAAATATATAGCAAAAGACGTCACTGTTCGTTGCTCCTAAGAGAGGAAACCAGTGATGCGTAAACCCTTGGAAAGGGTGCTCTTTCATTAACAGAGTTCTTGTCCAGGAATGAATGTAACAGCTCTAGAAAAAGCCTTTGTCGGCCGTTCCTATGCATATGCGTCAGTATTAATTCCAAGTTGGTTACTCTCTTTTTCTCATAATTTAAGACATACTCTTTTTCTCGCAGAGGGTCACCAAGATTTTGGGACCCCCAAAAAATGCTTGGGACCCCAATTTGGCTGAACATGCGGGTCCCAGGACCCAGATTGAAAAATCCTAGTGCAATCCCTGCATGCACTCTAAATGGATCAGTTCAAAGTTCCATTTGCTGAGAGCAGGACTTGTCACTTTCCATCTTTATATAAAGAACATTATTATCATTCAAAGTTCTTTTAACTCAACCAAGAGCCAAACTCACAACCTTGAATCATACCATTCAAATGAAATACATTTAAAACAATCCTCATTTGCTGAATTAGCTTTCCAAATGTAACCTGCCAGCCAGAGTACTAGTATAGGCCGGGCAAGTGGTAATCTTCTGTCATTAGTTCTACAGTTATATTTCTTTGCATTCTAGGCTGATTTTTAGGGTCAATGAGTTAATTTTTTTTGTAATAACTATTCCAAGTTGATTTGCAGAGTCTAGGTGTTAAAGTGGAGAGAATGCCAAAAAGTGACATAATAGTTGCCGTGGATCGACATGTTGCACAGGAGGGCATGCAGTTTCTTCACCCCTTTGATGACCTCAATCTCATTGCTGGTATGGCAAGGTATTTGTTCTAACAAGTTCTTTCAATTTGCTTTTGTTTTCTGAAACTAGGTGATGAGAATACATACAGTGTATGCAAAAAATGAATGTCTTTGTGTCATAAGAGATTTAAAGTGCTGCTGTGATCAAAAAAATCACTTCCTTTTTTCCTTCCTTCAGGTTTTGAAAGTATGTTTGCTTAACACCTGACTGGCAAAATTTTGAACTTAATTGACTTTTATCCAAGGGGCGTTTACTTTGAATTTAAGTTTTGGATTTCACAGTCCGCCATTACTCACATTCATAACTGACCAATTGCCTAGACCTCAGAGGGTTGGAACTAGGGAAAAGTTACATCATTCACTTACTAGCTTTAAATTTCAGTGTATAAATGCAGCTTATTATATGTGCAAAATGCAAGTTGAAAAGTCTGAAAACCCAAAACTCCCGTGCTGAATATTAATTCAGCCGTGTACACATGCATCGCATTCTTAAACTATTGAGTCTTTGATGTCATTTTCTCCTCGATCCAGCTCTCTCAAGATCTTAAAGTTAGTAATGGCAGACCATGAAATGGGAAAATTCCAGGTAAAATAAACAGGTGTCTTTTTTTAAATCAAGGCTTAAAACGTTGGTCACTTTGTATTAAAATTAAAGTTAACATAGTTTTGAAATCCAAAGAAAAATAAGAATTATTGATTTTTCGGTCACAGTAGCACTTTAAAATCCCCCAAAAAGCTTGAAATTGTCAGAATTGTTTTGTGTGACAGGTGTGAACCATCCATTAACAGGAAAGTTGTATGGCTGTTAATATGAAATTAAACCAATGAAGTTCAAAATTTTACTGAATCAGCCACTGTAAAGGACTTATTTGAAGGCCTATATTAAAATAATATTTCTTTGCTACGTAAAATCCACTTCAGTCTGTTTTTAATTAATTAATGGCCCCTTGGAAATTATTTTACGATCACCCAGACTTTGTGAACAATGTTATTAAAATTAGCAAGAACTGGAGTAGTGGTCAGAAGGAAGGTTTCTTGTAGCTTCTTCTTTAAAATTTTCATTTTATTTTTGACTTAAGGCAGTGACTAATAACATTACATACTAAATTCAACTCTGAAGTGTTGCCGTTGAGATCCTGGATGAAATCCCAGAGCCTGACGTGGTAATTGCTTGCTGTGGGGGTGGTGGTCTCCTGGCTGGTGTGGCAGCTGGTATAAAACTGAAAGGACATGAATCAACAAAGATATATGGTGTAGAACCTGAAGGAGGTAAACAAAACTTTTGAACTTGGGGTCAAGTTTTCGAAGTTTGATTTAGTACTAATCCTGGTTATAGGGTCGCATTATTATTTTTTAGTATTTATTTGTTTTTCTATTTGTTCTATTCATCTACTGGTAGTCTTATGTAAAGGTCGTGCCATCCACACCACTCAGTTGTGGTTTGCTTGCTCCAGTTTTTTTTAAGCTGAACCAGCCAAGCCAATCACATGCTGACAGACCACTACACCAAGGGTACTATTTTAATGAATTTTTTTTTTCTTATTCATCCTGAACCAAACTCTGTGCTCAAGACCTAGCCATCCACATGTTACAGTAGGGGCATCAACCATTAACCATAGAAATGGATTTTCTTTTCATTTCTTTACATGAGTCGTATTGAAAGAAATGTGTTTTTGAAGTGCGGGTTATAGACAAAAGATGGATTCGTGATGCTCAAATATACACACTTCTTTCATTCATCAGTTCTTGCACAGGAACACATAAACCCAAAAAATTGACCTGCTCCCCACTGAGTGGCTTCATTGCTCAGTTGGTACATTGCACCAGCACCGCAGAGGTCAGGTTTGAATCCTGTTGATATGGCGCATTTTTAGTGTCAAAATTCAAACGTGCATTTGGCAATTCAAACATTCTTTTAGCTATTCAGACCTTCAATTCAACAATTAAAACATTCAAAGATGGCAGTCACACCGAAAGTGTGCTCGTAGTATCTTGTCAATGCCACAGCCTCAGTAGTGGTTAAAATATACAGTTAAGTCTATTTGAAATGCCTGACGAATCATCGAAGAAAAAGGGAACCGCGGAAAAGGGTAGGAAACGAACAAGAGAGGGAAGCTCGCAAACGGATGAAGACATCACAAGCATGGATGCAAGAAGTGCCTCGAGGCTACAAACTCGAGGCTCTCCGGTATTGAAGAGAAACTCAACACGCTATTAGCTATACTGCCCGAGCTGGAGAATTATAAACAGAGGATTACTCTTCTTGAAGAAGAAAATAAAGCCCTCCAAACGAGTTTGGAAAACTCGCAAGCAGAGATAGAAGACCTTAGAGCCCTCGTTGATGGAGTTAATCTTAAGCAAGAAGCAGCTAACACTTCTAGCGAACGCATCGAGCATGAAATCAAAGAGCTGCACCGCCGACATGTTAAACTCGAATGTCACAGTCGTAGAGGAAACTTAAAGTTCTTTGGAATAAAGGAACGTGAAAACGAAACAAACAATGACACTGAACTCGCCCTAAGAGAATTCATGCGTACGAAGCTTAAGATTCTTCCAGTCGACGAAAAAAACATTCATTTTGACAGAGTTCACAGAATTACGTCGCGCCATTCACAATCAAATGGGCGAAGTCTTAAACCAAGACCGATCATAGTTAGGCTGACGGATTTTCAAGATAAATTTTTTATTAAATCCTTCATCAAAAATCTCCCAAGAGGTACCGGATTTGGAATATCCGACGATTTTCCTAAAGAAGTTGACGAGGTAAGAAAGTTGTTATATCCGATACTAAAGGCGGCCAAACGCGAGAAGAAAAATGCATACTTCAATGTCGAAAAGTTGATCATCGACGGTGCTCTGTACCGTGGTGAAGAAACATCTCAATTTTCTTTCTATGGGCGTTTAATGGACAATTAAGTTAAAATGAAAGTTAAAATGCAGTTTAGTTTATTTATTTATTTATTTTTTTCTACGGAACCACCTACTTGAGAGCTGCAGCTTTCCACTTTCTATATCCAGTCAAAATGCCGTACAAAGCTTTAGGTAAGTCTGTAATAGTTATGTGTTTCTGTATGTGTTTCTGTATGTGCTTTCGTTTTAGCTTTCTCTCCTGTTATGTTGATCAACTTTGTTTCGATGCTAACGAGGTAATAAGAATCAAGCCTGGCCACAAATATCAACCGCACTGTGAGCATAATTCTAAAAAAACTGTTTTCATTATTGCTTGGACACCCCGTCTATCCTGTTATTAGAAATCAAATGTATAAACCGCTATCACTTAATGTTAGAGGGCTAAACAGCTCGAGAAAGCGAAGACAAGTTTTTCGTTGGTTGCACCAACAACAATCGGATATAATTTTCTTGCAAGAAACTTATTCCTCGCCGGAATCCATCAAAAGATGGGAAACAGAATGGGGAGGCAAAATCGTGTCCAGTCATGGCTCCTCTCATAGTAGAGGAGTCATGATTTTATTCAAACCACGTCTTGACGTTGACTTCCAAAAAATTAATGCGGATAATTCTGGCAGATGTGTTTTAGCCGAGACTATTATTGATGGTACGAAAGTGGTTTTAGTAAACATTTACGCACCGAATGATACAACCCAACAAGTTGTTTTCCTAAGGGACGTTTCAAAAGAATTTCTAATGCCTTACGCCGATGACAACTTGGTGCTGGGAGGTGATTTTAACTGTACAATTAGCACTTCAGACAAAAAAGGCGGTAGACCGATAGACAGCAAAAAAGCCTCTCTCGACGAGCTTCAGTCGTTAATCAAAACACATAATTTACTTGATTCCTGGCATTTTAAGAATCCAGATCAACCAGGCTTTACATGGGCTAACCCGTCAATGAAGATACAGTGTAGACTTGACTACTTCTTTATTTCAAAGCAGCAAAAAGATCACGTAAAGGATTGCAAAATACTTCCAACCATTTATTCAGATCACTCCGCCGTCGCTCTCTCCATGTCTTTCAACGAAAGTGAACTCCCTCGAGGGCCAGGGTTTTGGAAGTTTAACAACTCCTTGCTGTCAGATACTAATTACGTGGAACTGTTAACATTTAAAATTCCAATGTTTGCAAAAAAGCATGAACAAGTCAACGACAAAGGGTTGTACTGGGAAATGATTAAAATGGAAATTCGCGCTTTTACAATAGCTTTTTCAAAGAAGAAAGCTAAACGAAAACGTGACGAAGAATCAATTCTTTTGTCAGAAATGATGAGATTGCAAATCAAACTCCAGGCGTCATACAGCGATTCTCTTAAGACTGAGCTGGAGAGAATAAAATTCAAGCTTTCCAAAATTGCGGGTATTAAAACACGAGGAACAATCGTGCGTAGTAGAGCGCGTTGGTACGAGCATGGTGAGAGGAATAGTAAATACTTTTATAACCTAGAAAAAAGGAACCAAAAAAAGAAACATATAACGTCCTTAGTTAATAATGAAGGTGACAAAATCACAAACCCGAAGGACATCCTGGAGGAAGAAGAACGCTTTTTCGAAGAGATTTACACATCAAGAAATATGGACCCCAACTGCTCAACTTTCAATGAGTTCTTTGAAATAGAAAATGCATTATCAGAAGAAATCGCGAAAACGTGCGAAGGTGTCATGTCAGTTCAGGAGTGTGAGCTTGCATTAAAATCTATGGAAAACAATAAAACTCCCGGCACGGACAGGCTAACGCCTGAATTCTATCGCTATTTTTGGAACCTGCTCGGTTCATTTATGGTAAGTAGCTTTAATTACGCCTTTCGAAACGGAACTCTTTCTATCTCTCAACGTCAAGGGATTATTTCCTTAATTCCGAAGAAGAAGAAGAATACTGAATATTTAAAAAACTGGCGGCCTGTATCTTTACTGAATGTAGACTATAAAATAGCGACGAAGACCATTGCTCTGCGCTTAGAGAAGATCTTGCCAAACTTAATTCATCCCTGTCAATCTGGATATGTTAAAGGAAGGTTCATTGGAGAAAGTATTAGGTTAATAGCAGATACAATGCATTTCACTAAAGCGAAGAATATTCCAGGGGTAGCCGTGTTTTTGGATTTTGAGAAAGCGTTTGACTCGATTGAGTGGAATTTTATTCATAGATGCCTGGAAACGTTTAATTTCGGTCTTGACCTCCGACAATGGATAAAAGTGTTTTATACAGATATTTCTAGTTGTGTTCTGAATAACGGATACGCCTCAAAACATTTTCATCTAGAACGCGGGGTGCGTCAAGGTTGCCCACTTTCCGGCACATTATTCGTTATTGCTATTGAGTTACTCGCACAACGTATTAGACGCTCAAAAGAAATAAAAGGTATTCCAATAGATGAACATAATGAGGTTAAACTTTCGCAATATGCAGACGACACAACTGTACTTCTTTCTGATGTCCAGTCACTGTCAAGGTTATTTGATTTATTATCGCTTTTTGAAAGATGCTCTGGTCTAAAACTAAACCAAACAAAATCTGAAATGTTATGGCTTGGCTCTATGCGTAACAGAAAAGACACCATACAGGATCTCCAATTGAGAGCCGAGCCAGTTTACGCGCTTGGCGCGCATTTCACATATGATCTAGAAGTGTCTGAAAAGAAAAATTTTTTTTTGACAAATTAGGATCTTTAAAGAAAACATTGAATATGTGGTCCCAAAGAGACCTCTCCATCGCTGGCAGGATAAATATAATTAAAACATTAGCACTTTCCAAACTTGTGTTTATCTGCAGTGTCATGAATACCCCTAAAGAATTCAGTAAAGAAGTAGACAAGATTACGTTCGACTTTATTTGGGATCACAAGCCCGCCAAAATAAAAAAGACTACCCTTATCAAGCAAAAAACAGCTGGTGGCCTTGACATGAAGGATTTTTCTCTCTTCGACAAAGCGCTTAAGTTAAATTGGGTGAAACGGTTATGCTCTAACTCAAATGCCCCATGGCAGTACATACCTAAATTGCTGCTAGCCGATGTTGGCGGTACAGAACTGTTTAAATGTAATTATGATTATAATCTCCTTGACCTAAACAACCATCTTCCTGCTTTCTACAAACAAATCATTTTTTACTGGCAGGACATCGCAACGGCCACACCTAAAAATAAAAATGAGGTTCTCTCGCAGCCAATCTGGAATAACCGATTTTTAACTGTGAATAAGAAAATGGTATTCTTTCCTCATTGGTATCAGGCAGGAATAAAACAAATCTCGGATCTTTTTGACTCCTGTGAGGGCCATTTCCTCCCATTTAATTCTTTTTGCAGTAAATTCAATGTAAAATGTAGCTTTTTACAATATTATAGTATTCTCTCTTCTATTCCCCAAAATTGGAAGAAACTATTGCAAGAATGTTCCAAAGACTCGGTCACGCCGCCCACCTCAATCTGTTCACTGTCATGTAAGGCAATATACAGTACCCTACTTTACCTTGAAGATCTACCTCCACCAACTTCTGAGAAAAAACTTTTAGCGTCTGGCGTCGAGAAAAGTGACTTGTCTAAAATCTACCTCCTACCATTCAAAGCCACGAGAGAAATTAAATTGACGATGTTCCAATACAAAATCATTCACCGAATTTTACCAACGAATAGCTTGTTATATAAAATGAAAAAAGTTGCCTCGCCCTTCTGTCCCTTTTGTCCTTCTGAATGTCAGACCCTGTGGCATTTGTTTGTAAACTGCAAGCACGCAAATTCCTTTTGGGATGGATTCCGGGAGTGGTACTCAACCTCTAGTAATACGAAAATGCTTATGTCAGAACTGGAGATTATGTTCGGAATTATTTGCTGTCACAACTACTGTTTGGCCCTCAACCATCTTATTATTTTAGGTAAATATTTCTTGTATGTTAATGCTTTAAATACCATAAAGTACAATTTCGATGATTTTGCCTCACTTGTGCGCGAAAAAATTAATATAGAAAAATATATTGCAGCCACTTGTAATAAGGAGAAAGAATTTAGGAACAAATGGAAATTTTTTCTGTCCTTATAAAATTACATTGTGTCCTTCTACGTCTCAGCTTCTGTATTTTGATTTTCTTGCTATCTATTTATTTAACAACCTATTAAATCCTAGAAAGCCAATACCCTATATAGTGAAAGTAACAAACAAAATTCTTATTAGAGACTCGAACAATTAAAATGTAAATAATTACGTTGTAAATAGATCAACTATAATTTCATTTAACTAGTGTTATGGTATTGTAATATGTATCGTATGTAGTGCAAGTTAATGTAGTGCAAGTATTGTGTATTGTGTAAGAAGTAAGTACAAGTGTAAATCATGTAACATGTATCGTAAGTAGTACAATTAAAAAAAAAAAAAAAAAAAAATTAAAACATTCAATTCGGCAATTCAATTCAATTAGGCCTATTAAAAGTTAGCTTTAATGAATGTTTAGGATAAGTTCTTCTGTATTGGTAAAACAATGACCTGTGACTTGTGAAGCAAAGTGAATATTTGAATTGGCAAATTGAATGTTTGAATTGCCAAATTGAATATTTGAATTGCTGAATTGAATGTTTGAATTACTGATTACTGAATTGAATATTTGCAGAATTGCCAAATTGAATATTTTAATTGTTCAATTGAAAGTTTGAATGGTATGTTTGAATTTTGACACTAAAATCGCACCATATGTTGAAGCTACCTGAATTTTTCAGGTGTCTATATAAGAGACAATTGCTTAAATACTCCTGTGAAGTGTGAGGGTCACTTCTATCTTTCATGAGTTGCATTGTTAAACAGCTTTTCAACATTATTAGGGATATTATTGTATTAGGGCAGTAGTTAGACGGAAGAAGAGTTTGGAGTGCCAGTATACATGTATACAGTATAGAAACAAGGGTTGTATACTGGAGCCACCATTGTTATAAAAGAAATAAAAAATTCACTGGCCTTGTTGGGCTGTGTATGGAAAATTAATTGTGCCCCATGTCGTCAGTACCAGACCTCCAAATGACTGGTATGAATATATCTGTTTTGACATATGCTTCTGTCCCTTTATTGTGAATATACATGTAGGTACAATAATTTGTAAGTTTTTATTTAACATTGTTTTCATGACTTAAAATTACAGCTCCTACAATGTACCTGAGTAAGCAGCAAGGTCATGCTGTCAGTATCATGTCAACAAAATCCATTGCTTCAGGGCTGGCCCCACCCACAGCAGGTATGCAACCCTCATCAAATGTGTTTAGAAATTTTCATCTACAGGAAGGAAGAGCTTTTTCATTATTTTTTTTTCTTATCCTTACAAACAATATCTATAGGAAGAGGTAGGCATGAATGGAATCTTACGTTTTGTTTAAAGCTTCAAGCTTAACCCATTGACTCCTGGGGGTTCCCCATTGACGAGTAAAATCGTCTGGCGTTAGACAGAGTAAAATACTAAGTATGGCCGGTTTAGGGGTGAAAGGGTTAAGGCTTAAAGCTTTAGATTATATAATCCAATATAAAGAACATCAATTCTCAAGGACTGTAAACTGGTCTTACAGATTAGATGCTTGCATTTTGTGATCTTCTTTTAGGTGTTTACCATTAAATCGTAGAATCATAGAATATTTAAATTAATATATGTTCTGTACTTTGGTGAAAGAGATATAGAGTTGTGAATTCAACACAATCTGTATCATACAGATCACATTGAAAACATTGCAAAACGCTGGTTTATAAGGGGAGGTTTAGCCTTTTTGTCTCTTTGATATATCACTAATTAAAAAAAAAAAAGAAGATTTTTCTGACTTATAGCAGGACTTTTTTGTACAGCATCAGCTGTTGCTGGATCTTTGAAGGGCAAGAAAATTGTAATTGGCCTTCTAACCTTTTGACAAAAATGCTTTCAATTTGCAGGTAAAATTACTTTTCGTCATGTACAAGACTTTGTAGAGGATATTATTTTGGTTACTGAGGAAGAACTGAAGAGGTGAGTGGAATGGAAATCCAGCAGGCTTGTGTTGATGAAAATACAATAGTACAAATGAAATTAAAATTTTAGAGATAACAGGATCCTGGGGGTAAGCTAACCCACCCAATGGGGGAAGACTTTTATTTGTAGGATGCAATCACAGCTGTAAGTAAGCTTCATGCTCATACATTGTTGTTTGATGAGCTTGACTTTACAATTTGAGCCTCTCTATACTGAGGTGCATGTATCGTGTGATTCAATATTCATGTAAGTACCGGTACATGATGTTGACCTATCTTGTTGATAAGAATTAGCGAAGCTAAATGTCTGTGTCAAACACCATTTCATATCCCAATCATTATGCAAGACTACTGGATGATAATAAAAATGTTAAGAGTTACCTTTGAAGTGATAGTTATTTAAAAACGAGACCTTTCTTTTACTTGGAACACTTCTTTCTATTTCTTTGCTTTTACAGGGCTGTGGAAACATTTTTCCACACTGGTCTTGTGGTTGAAGCTTCTGGCGCGGCAGCATTTGCGGCTTTACAGTCAAACAAAATACCAGATTTGTCACCAGAGAGTAAAGTGGTTGTCATTGTAACTGGAGGAAATATCACTCCTAAAGAGCTGTGTGATATAATTAGCTAACAAAATATCATGAAAACAAAACCATTAGTGATCATTCATTAATGTTTACACCAGAATGAAATAATAATGTAGCGTTTGTATGTAAGAAAATAATGGTTTCAGGAAATCAACTGTTCGTGCATGATTGGAATGTCACAGGTCTGCAAAGTGTTTTACTGAAATTGGGTCCCCACCAAGCTGTTCTTAGGATGGATACAATGTAGCTTGCAATATTGTACACCAACGACATCACTGTTTGAGATGACATTGACTGACGTGGTGGCCTCATGGTCAGTGTGCTCAACTCCGGATCGAGTGGTCCAGGTTCTGGCCCTGGCCGAGGACATTGTGTTGTGTTCTTGGGCAAGACACTTTACTCTCACGCTGCCTCTCTCCACCCAGGTGTATAAATGGGTACCGGTGAATTTAATGCTGGGGGTAACCCTGCGATGGATTAGCATCCCATGCAGGGGGGAGTAGAAACCTGTTTGATTAATAATAAACAGGAGCTCATTAAGGGTAGCCTCTTCCTTCCATGGCCTAGGAGTCAATCCTTTCCCGAGTAGATTTATTTATAGAACGACCACTGTTGAAAAAGCCAATCAAACAAAGCGTCAAGGGAAACATGATACTTTTTGCAAGAAAAACCTGTTCCTAAAAATAAATTTATTTGGGAAAGGGTTGACTCAAGAAATTAGTGGAGAAAGAGGCTCCTCTAATAATTTATTATTGTAAAAGCGCCCTTAATATCTTTGTAGAGCATATCATTAACTATCCTTTGCAAGAAAATTTGGTTTTATCAAACCAATTGATACAGATAATTATATTACAGTGGTTAATTTACCTTAATTTTTATCAACTTGCTCCCCACCAACGCATCACCGGTTTCTTTAGAAAATAATTAAATTCTTTAATGTTTGATTGCAAATATGACATGTATTTTCCTCCTGTTTAAGCACTCACTGAAAAACTATGTCCCCATTAAAGGTATTCTTTAGTGGGAGTGGAAGTTCCTTTTAGAAGCCAAACTGAAAGGAGACAACTACATAGTTGAGTCTTCAAAAGTTAATATGGATTTGAATTTAGGAGGATACATGTAACAGAATAATGAAGCATCCAAGTTTACAACAGGGCCACGATATCTCTCGGTCAACTGCTAGTTTGAAAATGTAAAGTGTGGTGAACTGTGCATTAAAATTGAAATATATTTAAAAAACAAAAAATGATAATAATTGAGTGAACTTTGGCTGTTCTTGTAAACTAGTATTTAGGGGCTGTTTATATGAGAGAACTTTCCCCAGCACAAGTTCCATGGTAGGGTGACTACTTGATTTCGTATTGTGTTTACACGATGCCTATGTGATTTCATATCGTTTTTAAATCAATTTAAGGTGCACTTTACATTGATTACACATGCGCCACCTGTTCCAGCCTGCCAAGAGGTCAAGTTATACCGAAGCAAGTAGTTGTTCATGTAACTGATAGCGTTGCGAGATTTCGTACCGAAATGAAATTATCGCTCCAATACAGAAACTGGGGTGAACTTTACTCACACCGGTATGACTTTTTCTGTTGGTTTCATGTAAACAAAAATATTTAATAACGCATAGTGAACTCGCTCCAGGGTAAAGTTGCTCCAGTATCATGTAAACACCCCCTTAGTTGCTGTATTTTTAATTCAACAAACAGAATTTACATGCTTTGATAAATATATGTGTGCAAGTAAACAACTTTCCAATGTAGATCAAGTTGCCATTAACTTATTTGGAACTAACTTATAGTGATAAACAATCTGCACATTATGTGAACACAAGTACTTTTAATAATCATGATCTAATTACTGTATTTGTACATAAAATAAAATAAAATTGCCTTGAAAAAAAATACAGAAGATGCGCTGATTACACAGAATGTTGCAAAATAAAAAAGTGAGTCAGAGAACTGGTCCATAAAAATGTCAAGGCAAAAAATAGAGTTTACAAATTTCACGGAATTATAAAATAGACGTGACAAAATTTTCAATTACCCTCCATTTAATACCTTAGTACTATGATAAAAATTACATGCAGTTAATTAAAATGCTAAAAATTGGTAAAAACATCCAATAATCCTGTTTTCCATAGTTTTAACATCTCTATTATTGAGATATTAAAACTATGGAAAACATGACATCAGAACCTTGCAATAGTACATTTCTTCGGACAGGCAATACAATTATCGTTTTTTTGTTTCAAAACCTCACAGTCTTCCATAAAACTCCTTTGTTACTGCAGCTTTTGTTAGTTGTTCAAAAATATGATGTGCGTATTCAGGGTCCACAATTTTTAGTTTCCCTTCTGTTGCTAAGTAAGCTATGGATGTCCTCACTCTGGTAACAGACAGTCCTTCCAGATTAATCTTAAAATGATGATAAAAATGTGATCTCAGAGCCTTAAGAAAAGTTTCAGATTCCTCCTCTGTGAAGATACAAGAGTTGCTGTTGTGAATACTCTCCCACAGAAGTTGGGCATCTTTTTGCTCAATGCTGAACAGAATTCTGCTGAGCCCATTGACATTAGAAACTCCATAACATAATTCAATTGGCACTGATTTCCCCGTAGAAGATAGTCCTGCCCAAAAAGAGAAGTACCATCCAAGATCAGATGATGAAAACTTCATTGGCGTGATTCTGCAATCAAAATTCTCCTCAAACCAAGAAATCACATTTCTGGTAATCTCAACAGGTCCATTCATAACGCAAATTGGCAGCGACAAAAAGTGAGTTTGTAGCTTATGGTCCTCCGAATCGTCCCTCCCAACAGAGCAAAATATCGATGTCAAAATCGGAGATGAACTTGACGTAAAATTTTCTAAGATTAATACTTTAACAGCTGAAAATTTCGTGTCGTCAGCTGAGATGTCTTTGTAAACAGAGATGTCAGCTTTGTATTTGCTGTCGTTTATTTCCCCAGTGGCTCCGAATACCATCTTTTGAGTTTTCAGGTGTAAACACCCTGAAAGTTGTTCTGCAAATGTTTTCAAGTTGGAAGTGTCGAATTTGTAAAGTGGAGATGCATGGTAAACACGAAGTGTTTTGCCAATGACATCTTCAAAAGTGTTCTTACACAGCTTGGTCCCTGAATTTGAATGCGTTTGTTTCTTGGAACCTTTTGGAGATGCTGGGTATCTGTCAATTCCACACTTCAGCTCGGCATCCTTAGCTTGAGATCGAAAAGTTTGTCCTGTTTTTGGCGTTTTTGCGTAGGGTGTATGTCTTCTAGATAGCCAAGGTGTACGAGTGCCTCTCCCCTTCCTGGAATGTAAGTCAAAAAGTCTTCCTTTCCTCGTTGAATTTGCTCCAGAAGGAGTCGCGAGGGAATCCGCCATTTTGTAACGAACTTTCAAAAATACCTATTGGGTGGATGCTAAGCTGTTTTATGATGGAGCGGCTACAAAGTAAAAGGAGCGGTTACACCTCTG
Source organism: Montipora capitata (assembly GCA_949126865.1). NCBI lineage: Eukaryota > Metazoa > Cnidaria > Anthozoa > Scleractinia > Acroporidae > Montipora > Montipora capitata. Next base: position 1,197,095 of record OX421456.1, on the reverse strand, counting down.
TCGATCATGAAAGCGAGGTTCAATGCCACGTTGAGTTTTCGGAGTGGACAAAAATGGTGAGTTGCGAATTTATATGTGCATTTTCCGGTGGCATAATTGACTCCATTTAGTTCGTTACCAGTCATTTGATCGTAGGCTTCTTTTTCTTTATGATGAAGGTATCAGTATTAAACACAGTGGATACCTCACACGAGGACATGATCGTAAGTATAAGCCAATCGAGAGCTTTGTTTTGATAAATCTGTACAAGAACAGCTGAAAGAATCTTTGTGATAATATTTATTTTTCGTGATCATTTACATTGAAGCGATTTATTGTTAGCGTAAGCTAGAGTGATTTTATTAGGTAAGCCCGTGAACTAAATCTCATGAAATGGCATGCAGTGTGTATTTTTGTTCCATTGCTCATGTTTAACCGAATTTAACATACATCAGGAAAGGTTTAATGAACCGCTGATGTGCAGATAAGGAAGTGGCTGTGCTGCTCATTAGCTGATATATTGAGTAGAAATTAATGAGAAAGGTGGATAAAGTACTTACATGTACCTTTCTCATTAGTTTATCTCATAATGGTATCTAGACAGTTTGCCCCATGGACAATGATCATCATTAGTGCAGACAATTAGCCACCAATAAGAAGGGGTGATGTAGCAGCTCTTGTAATGTATAATGTGATTGGCTCAGTACCCTAGCAGAAAACAAAAGGCTAAACAATTGAAACAATAACTTACTCTTAAAAACAATAGACGCTGCTTACAATACCAAACAATAGCAGGTTACGAGAGCTGCTACACTGCTGATAGATAGAGTTGTCAGCTACTGTAGATGAAGTTAGTGTTCTGTTATAAACAACTGTCAGTTGAAAAAATATCTATTGCTCTAATCCGCTGGAGCGAAGATGATTTCAAACTCTTTATCTATGTATAGACTGCATGTACTATTCATGCCACGCAGTCCCTATAACCGGCAATTAAACCACAAAATTTTTTGTGTATGATGAACAGGGCTGTCACTAATTCTTGATGTAGGTGGGGAAATACAAAAAAATAGCCGGGGATTCGAGTTGCTGTAGTCAAGTCAAGATGTTGGTTTTATATCAAAGTAGCCGGGGAAAATCCCCGTCCCCCGGCCCTTAATGACAGCCCTGATGAAATAACTTTTCTTTATCCTGTGAACTGGTTCTACTGTCAGGGAAAATAAAGCACTTATAGTTCTTTACAGCAGAACACTGGTTTTATTGGCAGTAACTGAGTTGTTTTCTTGTTGGGCCAATATTATTCAAGAAGAGAATTGTCAGATGTTGTTTATAATTATCGTTATGACTCGGTGGTTTTTCAATGGGAGAAAGGCTGACGGATTTTCAAGATAAATTTTTTATTAAATCCTTCATCAAAAATCTCCCAAGAGGTACCGGATTTGGAATATCCGACGATTTTCCTAAAGAAGTTGACGAGGTAAGAAAGTTGTTATATCCGATACTAAAGGCGGCCAAACGCGAGAAGAAAAATGCATACTTCAATGTCGAAAAGTTGATCATCGACGGTGCTCTGTACCGTGGTGAAGAAACATCTCAATTTTCTTTCTATGGGCGTTTAATGGACAATTAAGTTAAAATGAAAGTTAAAATGCAGTTTAGTTTATTTATTTATTTATTTTTTTCTACGGAACCACCTACTTGAGAGCTGCAGCTTTCCACTTTCTATATCCAGTCAAAATGCCGTACAAAGCTTTAGGTAAGTCTGTAATAGTTATGTGTTTCTGTATGTGTTTCTGTATGTGCTTTCGTTTTAGCTTTCTCTCCTGTTATGTTGATCAACTTTGTTTCGATGCTAACGAGGTAATAAGAATCAAGCCTGGCCACAAATATCAACCGCACTGTGAGCATAATTCTAAAAAAACTGTTTTCATTATTGCTTGGACACCCCGTCTATCCTGTTATTAGAAATCAAATGTATAAACCGCTATCACTTAATGTTAGAGGGCTAAACAGCTCGAGAAAGCGAAGACAAGTTTTTCGTTGGTTGCACCAACAACAATCGGATATAATTTTCTTGCAAGAAACTTATTCCTCGCCGGAATCCATCAAAAGATGGGAAACAGAATGGGGAGGCAAAATCGTGTCCAGTCATGGCTCCTCTCATAGTAGAGGAGTCATGATTTTATTCAAACCACGTCTTGACGTTGACTTCCAAAAAATTAATGCGGATAATTCTGGCAGATGTGTTTTAGCCGAGACTATTATTGATGGTACGAAAGTGGTTTTAGTAAACATTTACGCACCGAATGATACAACCCAACAAGTTGTTTTCCTAAGGGACGTTTCAAAAGAATTTCTAATGCCTTACGCCGATGACAACTTGGTGCTGGGAGGTGATTTTAACTGTACAATTAGCACTTCAGACAAAAAAGGCGGTAGACCGATAGACAGCAAAAAAGCCTCTCTCGACGAGCTTCAGTCGTTAATCAAAACACATAATTTACTTGATTCCTGGCATTTTAAGAATCCAGATCAACCAGGCTTTACATGGGCTAACCCGTCAATGAAGATACAGTGTAGACTTGACTACTTCTTTATTTCAAAGCAGCAAAAAGATCACGTAAAGGATTGCAAAATACTTCCAACCATTTATTCAGATCACTCCGCCGTCGCTCTCTCCATGTCTTTCAACGAAAGTGAACTCCCTCGAGGGCCAGGGTTTTGGAAGTTTAACAACTCCTTGCTGTCAGATACTAATTACGTGGAACTGTTAACATTTAAAATTCCAATGTTTGCAAAAAAGCATGAACAAGTCAACGACAAAGGGTTGTACTGGGAAATGATTAAAATGGAAATTCGCGCTTTTACAATAGCTTTTTCAAAGAAGAAAGCTAAACGAAAACGTGACGAAGAATCAATTCTTTTGTCAGAAATGATGAGATTGCAAATCAAACTCCAGGCGTCATACAGCGATTCTCTTAAGACTGAGCTGGAGAGAATAAAATTCAAGCTTTCCAAAATTGCGGGTATTAAAACACGAGGAACAATCGTGCGTAGTAGAGCGCGTTGGTACGAGCATGGTGAGAGGAATAGTAAATACTTTTATAACCTAGAAAAAAGGAACCAAAAAAAGAAACATATAACGTCCTTAGTTAATAATGAAGGTGACAAAATCACAAACCCGAAGGACATCCTGGAGGAAGAAGAACGCTTTTTCGAAGAGATTTACACATCAAGAAATATGGACCCCAACTGCTCAACTTTCAATGAGTTCTTTGAAATAGAAAATGCATTATCAGAAGAAATCGCGAAAACGTGCGAAGGTGTCATGTCAGTTCAGGAGTGTGAGCTTGCATTAAAATCTATGGAAAACAATAAAACTCCCGGCACGGACAGGCTAACGCCTGAATTCTATCGCTATTTTTGGAACCTGCTCGGTTCATTTATGGTAAGTAGCTTTAATTACGCCTTTCGAAACGGAACTCTTTCTATCTCTCAACGTCAAGGGATTATTTCCTTAATTCCGAAGAAGAAGAAGAATACTGAATATTTAAAAAACTGGCGGCCTGTATCTTTACTGAATGTAGACTATAAAATAGCGACGAAGACCATTGCTCTGCGCTTAGAGAAGATCTTGCCAAACTTAATTCATCCCTGTCAATCTGGATATGTTAAAGGAAGGTTCATTGGAGAAAGTATTAGGTTAATAGCAGATACAATGCATTTCACTAAAGCGAAGAATATTCCAGGGGTAGCCGTGTTTTTGGATTTTGAGAAAGCGTTTGACTCGATTGAGTGGAATTTTATTCATAGATGCCTGGAAACGTTTAATTTCGGTCTTGACCTCCGACAATGGATAAAAGTGTTTTATACAGATATTTCTAGTTGTGTTCTGAATAACGGATACGCCTCAAAACATTTTCATCTAGAACGCGGGGTGCGTCAAGGTTGCCCACTTTCCGGCACATTATTCGTTATTGCTATTGAGTTACTCGCACAACGTATTAGACGCTCAAAAGAAATAAAAGGTATTCCAATAGATGAACATAATGAGGTTAAACTTTCGCAATATGCAGACGACACAACTGTACTTCTTTCTGATGTCCAGTCACTGTCAAGGTTATTTGATTTATTATCGCTTTTTGAAAGATGCTCTGGTCTAAAACTAAACCAAACAAAATCTGAAATGTTATGGCTTGGCTCTATGCGTAACAGAAAAGACACCATACAGGATCTCCAATTGAGAGCCGAGCCAGTTTACGCGCTTGGCGCGCATTTCACATATGATCTAGAAGTGTCTGAAAAGAAAAATTTTTTTTTGACAAATTAGGATCTTTAAAGAAAACATTGAATATGTGGTCCCAAAGAGACCTCTCCATCGCTGGCAGGATAAATATAATTAAAACATTAGCACTTTCCAAACTTGTGTTTATCTGCAGTGTCATGAATACCCCTAAAGAATTCAGTAAAGAAGTAGACAAGATTACGTTCGACTTTATTTGGGATCACAAGCCCGCCAAAATAAAAAAGACTACCCTTATCAAGCAAAAAACAGCTGGTGGCCTTGACATGAAGGATTTTTCTCTCTTCGACAAAGCGCTTAAGTTAAATTGGGTGAAACGGTTATGCTCTAACTCAAATGCCCCATGGCAGTACATACCTAAATTGCTGCTAGCCGATGTTGGCGGTACAGAACTGTTTAAATGTAATTATGATTATAATCTCCTTGACCTAAACAACCATCTTCCTGCTTTCTACAAACAAATCATTTTTTACTGGCAGGACATCGCAACGGCCACACCTAAAAATAAAAATGAGGTTCTCTCGCAGCCAATCTGGAATAACCGATTTTTAACTGTGAATAAGAAAATGGTATTCTTTCCTCATTGGTATCAGGCAGGAATAAAACAAATCTCGGATCTTTTTGACTCCTGTGAGGGCCATTTCCTCCCATTTAATTCTTTTTGCAGTAAATTCAATGTAAAATGTAGCTTTTTACAATATTATAGTATTCTCTCTTCTATTCCCCAAAATTGGAAGAAACTATTGCAAGAATGTTCCAAAGACTCGGTCACGCCGCCCACCTCAATCTGTTCACTGTCATGTAAGGCAATATACAGTACCCTACTTTACCTTGAAGATCTACCTCCACCAACTTCTGAGAAAAAACTTTTAGCGTCTGGCGTCGAGAAAAGTGACTTGTCTAAAATCTACCTCCTACCATTCAAAGCCACGAGAGAAATTAAATTGACGATGTTCCAATACAAAATCATTCACCGAATTTTACCAACGAATAGCTTGTTATATAAAATGAAAAAAGTTGCCTCGCCCTTCTGTCCCTTTTGTCCTTCTGAATGTCAGACCCTGTGGCATTTGTTTGTAAACTGCAAGCACGCAAATTCCTTTTGGGATGGATTCCGGGAGTGGTACTCAACCTCTAGTAATACGAAAATGCTTATGTCAGAACTGGAGATTATGTTCGGAATTATTTGCTGTCACAACTACTGTTTGGCCCTCAACCATCTTATTATTTTAGGTAAATATTTCTTGTATGTTAATGCTTTAAATACCATAAAGTACAATTTCGATGATTTTGCCTCACTTGTGCGCGAAAAAATTAATATAGAAAAATATATTGCAGCCACTTGTAATAAGGAGAAAGAATTTAGGAACAAATGGAAATTTTTTCTGTCCTTATAAAATTACATTGTGTCCTTCTACGTCTCAGCTTCTGTATTTTGATTTTCTTGCTATCTATTTATTTAACAACCTATTAAATCCTAGAAAGCCAATACCCTATATAGTGAAAGTAACAAACAAAATTCTTATTAGAGACTCGAACAATTAAAATGTAAATAATTACGTTGTAAATAGATCAACTATAATTTCATTTAACTAGTGTTATGGTATTGTAATATGTATCGTATGTAGTGCAAGTTAATGTAGTGCAAGTATTGTGTATTGTGTAAGAAGTAAGTACAAGTGTAAATCATGTAACATGTATCGTAAGTAGTACAATTAAAAAAAAAAAAAAAAAAAAATTAAAACATTCAATTCGGCAATTCAATTCAATTAGGCCTATTAAAAGTTAGCTTTAATGAATGTTTAGGATAAGTTCTTCTGTATTGGTAAAACAATGACCTGTGACTTGTGAAGCAAAGTGAATATTTGAATTGGCAAATTGAATGTTTGAATTGCCAAATTGAATATTTGAATTGCTGAATTGAATGTTTGAATTACTGATTACTGAATTGAATATTTGCAGAATTGCCAAATTGAATATTTTAATTGTTCAATTGAAAGTTTGAATGGTATGTTTGAATTTTGACACTAAAATCGCACCATATGTTGAAGCTACCTGAATTTTTCAGGTGTCTATATAAGAGACAATTGCTTAAATACTCCTGTGAAGTGTGAGGGTCACTTCTATCTTTCATGAGTTGCATTGTTAAACAGCTTTTCAACATTATTAGGGATATTATTGTATTAGGGCAGTAGTTAGACGGAAGAAGAGTTTGGAGTGCCAGTATACATGTATACAGTATAGAAACAAGGGTTGTATACTGGAGCCACCATTGTTATAAAAGAAATAAAAAATTCACTGGCCTTGTTGGGCTGTGTATGGAAAATTAATTGTGCCCCATGTCGTCAGTACCAGACCTCCAAATGACTGGTATGAATATATCTGTTTTGACATATGCTTCTGTCCCTTTATTGTGAATATACATGTAGGTACAATAATTTGTAAGTTTTTATTTAACATTGTTTTCATGACTTAAAATTACAGCTCCTACAATGTACCTGAGTAAGCAGCAAGGTCATGCTGTCAGTATCATGTCAACAAAATCCATTGCTTCAGGGCTGGCCCCACCCACAGCAGGTATGCAACCCTCATCAAATGTGTTTAGAAATTTTCATCTACAGGAAGGAAGAGCTTTTTCATTATTTTTTTTTCTTATCCTTACAAACAATATCTATAGGAAGAGGTAGGCATGAATGGAATCTTACGTTTTGTTTAAAGCTTCAAGCTTAACCCATTGACTCCTGGGGGTTCCCCATTGACGAGTAAAATCGTCTGGCGTTAGACAGAGTAAAATACTAAGTATGGCCGGTTTAGGGGTGAAAGGGTTAAGGCTTAAAGCTTTAGATTATATAATCCAATATAAAGAACATCAATTCTCAAGGACTGTAAACTGGTCTTACAGATTAGATGCTTGCATTTTGTGATCTTCTTTTAGGTGTTTACCATTAAATCGTAGAATCATAGAATATTTAAATTAATATATGTTCTGTACTTTGGTGAAAGAGATATAGAGTTGTGAATTCAACACAATCTGTATCATACAGATCACATTGAAAACATTGCAAAACGCTGGTTTATAAGGGGAGGTTTAGCCTTTTTGTCTCTTTGATATATCACTAATTAAAAAAAAAAAAGAAGATTTTTCTGACTTATAGCAGGACTTTTTTGTACAGCATCAGCTGTTGCTGGATCTTTGAAGGGCAAGAAAATTGTAATTGGCCTTCTAACCTTTTGACAAAAATGCTTTCAATTTGCAGGTAAAATTACTTTTCGTCATGTACAAGACTTTGTAGAGGATATTATTTTGGTTACTGAGGAAGAACTGAAGAGGTGAGTGGAATGGAAATCCAGCAGGCTTGTGTTGATGAAAATACAATAGTACAAATGAAATTAAAATTTTAGAGATAACAGGATCCTGGGGGTAAGCTAACCCACCCAATGGGGGAAGACTTTTATTTGTAGGATGCAATCACAGCTGTAAGTAAGCTTCATGCTCATACATTGTTGTTTGATGAGCTTGACTTTACAATTTGAGCCTCTCTATACTGAGGTGCATGTATCGTGTGATTCAATATTCATGTAAGTACCGGTACATGATGTTGACCTATCTTGTTGATAAGAATTAGCGAAGCTAAATGTCTGTGTCAAACACCATTTCATATCCCAATCATTATGCAAGACTACTGGATGATAATAAAAATGTTAAGAGTTACCTTTGAAGTGATAGTTATTTAAAAACGAGACCTTTCTTTTACTTGGAACACTTCTTTCTATTTCTTTGCTTTTACAGGGCTGTGGAAACATTTTTCCACACTGGTCTTGTGGTTGAAGCTTCTGGCGCGGCAGCATTTGCGGCTTTACAGTCAAACAAAATACCAGATTTGTCACCAGAGAGTAAAGTGGTTGTCATTGTAACTGGAGGAAATATCACTCCTAAAGAGCTGTGTGATATAATTAGCTAACAAAATATCATGAAAACAAAACCATTAGTGATCATTCATTAATGTTTACACCAGAATGAAATAATAATGTAGCGTTTGTATGTAAGAAAATAATGGTTTCAGGAAATCAACTGTTCGTGCATGATTGGAATGTCACAGGTCTGCAAAGTGTTTTACTGAAATTGGGTCCCCACCAAGCTGTTCTTAGGATGGATACAATGTAGCTTGCAATATTGTACACCAACGACATCACTGTTTGAGATGACATTGACTGACGTGGTGGCCTCATGGTCAGTGTGCTCAACTCCGGATCGAGTGGTCCAGGTTCTGGCCCTGGCCGAGGACATTGTGTTGTGTTCTTGGGCAAGACACTTTACTCTCACGCTGCCTCTCTCCACCCAGGTGTATAAATGGGTACCGGTGAATTTAATGCTGGGGGTAACCCTGCGATGGATTAGCATCCCATGCAGGGGGGAGTAGAAACCTGTTTGATTAATAATAAACAGGAGCTCATTAAGGGTAGCCTCTTCCTTCCATGGCCTAGGAGTCAATCCTTTCCCGAGTAGATTTATTTATAGAACGACCACTGTTGAAAAAGCCAATCAAACAAAGCGTCAAGGGAAACATGATACTTTTTGCAAGAAAAACCTGTTCCTAAAAATAAATTTATTTGGGAAAGGGTTGACTCAAGAAATTAGTGGAGAAAGAGGCTCCTCTAATAATTTATTATTGTAAAAGCGCCCTTAATATCTTTGTAGAGCATATCATTAACTATCCTTTGCAAGAAAATTTGGTTTTATCAAACCAATTGATACAGATAATTATATTACAGTGGTTAATTTACCTTAATTTTTATCAACTTGCTCCCCACCAACGCATCACCGGTTTCTTTAGAAAATAATTAAATTCTTTAATGTTTGATTGCAAATATGACATGTATTTTCCTCCTGTTTAAGCACTCACTGAAAAACTATGTCCCCATTAAAGGTATTCTTTAGTGGGAGTGGAAGTTCCTTTTAGAAGCCAAACTGAAAGGAGACAACTACATAGTTGAGTCTTCAAAAGTTAATATGGATTTGAATTTAGGAGGATACATGTAACAGAATAATGAAGCATCCAAGTTTACAACAGGGCCACGATATCTCTCGGTCAACTGCTAGTTTGAAAATGTAAAGTGTGGTGAACTGTGCATTAAAATTGAAATATATTTAAAAAACAAAAAATGATAATAATTGAGTGAACTTTGGCTGTTCTTGTAAACTAGTATTTAGGGGCTGTTTATATGAGAGAACTTTCCCCAGCACAAGTTCCATGGTAGGGTGACTACTTGATTTCGTATTGTGTTTACACGATGCCTATGTGATTTCATATCGTTTTTAAATCAATTTAAGGTGCACTTTACATTGATTACACATGCGCCACCTGTTCCAGCCTGCCAAGAGGTCAAGTTATACCGAAGCAAGTAGTTGTTCATGTAACTGATAGCGTTGCGAGATTTCGTACCGAAATGAAATTATCGCTCCAATACAGAAACTGGGGTGAACTTTACTCACACCGGTATGACTTTTTCTGTTGGTTTCATGTAAACAAAAATATTTAATAACGCATAGTGAACTCGCTCCAGGGTAAAGTTGCTCCAGTATCATGTAAACACCCCCTTAGTTGCTGTATTTTTAATTCAACAAACAGAATTTACATGCTTTGATAAATATATGTGTGCAAGTAAACAACTTTCCAATGTAGATCAAGTTGCCATTAACTTATTTGGAACTAACTTATAGTGATAAACAATCTGCACATTATGTGAACACAAGTACTTTTAATAATCATGATCTAATTACTGTATTTGTACATAAAATAAAATAAAATTGCCTTGAAAAAAAATACAGAAGATGCGCTGATTACACAGAATGTTGCAAAATAAAAAAGTGAGTCAGAGAACTGGTCCATAAAAATGTCAAGGCAAAAAATAGAGTTTACAAATTTCACGGAATTATAAAATAGACGTGACAAAATTTTCAATTACCCTCCATTTAATACCTTAGTACTATGATAAAAATTACATGCAGTTAATTAAAATGCTAAAAATTGGTAAAAACATCCAATAATCCTGTTTTCCATAGTTTTAACATCTCTATTATTGAGATATTAAAACTATGGAAAACATGACATCAGAACCTTGCAATAGTACATTTCTTCGGACAGGCAATACAATTATCGTTTTTTTGTTTCAAAACCTCACAGTCTTCCATAAAACTCCTTTGTTACTGCAGCTTTTGTTAGTTGTTCAAAAATATGATGTGCGTATTCAGGGTCCACAATTTTTAGTTTCCCTTCTGTTGCTAAGTAAGCTATGGATGTCCTCACTCTGGTAACAGACAGTCCTTCCAGATTAATCTTAAAATGATGATAAAAATGTGATCTCAGAGCCTTAAGAAAAGTTTCAGATTCCTCCTCTGTGAAGATACAAGAGTTGCTGTTGTGAATACTCTCCCACAGAAGTTGGGCATCTTTTTGCTCAATGCTGAACAGAATTCTGCTGAGCCCATTGACATTAGAAACTCCATAACATAATTCAATTGGCACTGATTTCCCCGTAGAAGATAGTCCTGCCCAAAAAGAGAAGTACCATCCAAGATCAGATGATGAAAACTTCATTGGCGTGATTCTGCAATCAAAATTCTCCTCAAACCAAGAAATCACATTTCTGGTAATCTCAACAGGTCCATTCATAACGCAAATTGGCAGCGACAAAAAGTGAGTTTGTAGCTTATGGTCCTCCGAATCGTCCCTCCCAACAGAGCAAAATATCGATGTCAAAATCGGAGATGAACTTGACGTAAAATTTTCTAAGATTAATACTTTAACAGCTGAAAATTTCGTGTCGTCAGCTGAGATGTCTTTGTAAACAGAGATGTCAGCTTTGTATTTGCTGTCGTTTATTTCCCCAGTGGCTCCGAATACCATCTTTTGAGTTTTCAGGTGTAAACACCCTGAAAGTTGTTCTGCAAATGTTTTCAAGTTGGAAGTGTCGAATTTGTAAAGTGGAGATGCATGGTAAACACGAAGTGTTTTGCCAATGACATCTTCAAAAGTGTTCTTACACAGCTTGGTCCCTGAATTTGAATGCGTTTGTTTCTTGGAACCTTTTGGAGATGCTGGGTATCTGTCAATTCCACACTTCAGCTCGGCATCCTTAGCTTGAGATCGAAAAGTTTGTCCTGTTTTTGGCGTTTTTGCGTAGGGTGTATGTCTTCTAGATAGCCAAGGTGTACGAGTGCCTCTCCCCTTCCTGGAATGTAAGTCAAAAAGTCTTCCTTTCCTCGTTGAATTTGCTCCAGAAGGAGTCGCGAGGGAATCCGCCATTTTGTAACGAACTTTCAAAAATACCTATTGGGTGGATGCTAAGCTGTTTTATGATGGAGCGGCTACAAAGTAAAAGGAGCGGTTACACCTCTGTCGATCATGAAAGCGAGGTTCAATGCCACGTTGAGTTTTCGGAGTGGACAAAAATGGTGAGTTGCGAATTTATATGTGCATTTTCCGGTGGCATAATTGACTCCATTTAGTTCGTTACCAGTCATTTGATCGTAGGCTTCTTTTTCTTTATGATGAAGGTATCAGTATTAAACACAGTGGATACCTCACACGAGGACATGATCGTAAGTATAAGCCAATCGAGAGCTTTGTTTTGATAAATCTGTACAAGAACAGCTGAAAGAATCTTTGTGATAATATTTATTTTTCGTGATCATTTACATTGAAGCGATTTATTGTTAGCGTAAGCTAGAGTGATTTTATTAGGTAAGCCCGTGAACTAAATCTCATGAAATGGCATGCAGTGTGTATTTTTGTTCCATTGCTCATGTTTAACCGAATTTAACATACATCAGGAAAGGTTTAATGAACCGCTGATGTGCAGATAAGGAAGTGGCTGTGCTGCTCATTAGCTGATATATTGAGTAGAAATTAATGAGAAAGGTGGATAAAGTACTTACATGTACCTTTCTCATTAGTTTATCTCATAATGGTATCTAGACAGTTTGCCCCATGGACAATGATCATCATTAGTGCAGACAATTAGCCACCAATAAGAAGGGGTGATGTAGCAGCTCTTGTAATGTATAATGTGATTGGCTCAGTACCCTAGCAGAAAACAAAAGGCTAAACAATTGAAACAATAACTTACTCTTAAAAACAATAGACGCTGCTTACAATACCAAACAATAGCAGGTTACGAGAGCTGCTACACTGCTGATAGATAGAGTTGTCAGCTACTGTAGATGAAGTTAGTGTTCTGTTATAAACAACTGTCAGTTGAAAAAATATCTATTGCTCTAATCCGCTGGAGCGAAGATGATTTCAAACTCTTTATCTATGTATAGACTGCATGTACTATTCATGCCACGCAGTCCCTATAACCGGCAATTAAACCACAAAATTTTTTGTGTATGATGAACAGGGCTGTCACTAATTCTTGATGTAGGTGGGGAAATACAAAAAAATAGCCGGGGATTCGAGTTGCTGTAGTCAAGTCAAGATGTTGGTTTTATATCAAAGTAGCCGGGGAAAATCCCCGTCCCCCGGCCCTTAATGACAGCCCTGATGAAATAACTTTTCTTTATCCTGTGAACTGGTTCTACTGTCAGGGAAAATAAAGCACTTATAGTTCTTTACAGCAGAACACTGGTTTTATTGGCAGTAACTGAGTTGTTTTCTTGTTGGGCCAATATTATTCAAGAAGAGAATTGTCAGATGTTGTTTATAATTATCGTTATGACTCGGTGGTTTTTCAATGGGAGAATTGAGAGGGGAACAAGGGATTTCTTCTTTCACCTATGCAATAAAAGAAAGAGGAAGTTAATTATATTTGGTAGCTTGATGGCTCTATAGCACATCAGTGAGAGAAAGAGATAAAGGTGTGTGGTACACTCTATATACTACGAAAACTACCCATCTGTGAAATGGGCCCGAATTATTGAGTGACTGCCATACCCACTTTAGTTGAATATTATGATGTAATTCCTTTCCTATAGCCGATGACACACGGTTCAACATCCTGCAACATTAGTTGCTCAACAAATGTTGAACCATATTGCACAGACGTGTTGAATGGAATAGAGCTGATCTCTATTTTTGTTCAACAACGTTCAACGTGTTGAATGGCATATTGCAACATTCAACATGGCATGACACACTGTTCAACATTTGTTGAACAACAGCTGCAACATTTGTTGATCAACAAATGTTGAACCGTGTATCACCAGCTTAAGGTGTGAGCAGTAACCCAACAATGGAAAGATACGGTTTCAAACTCATGAGTCCCCGGGGGGAAATGGATAAAATTGTTCTTGTCCTGCAAAGAGGTTGCAAGTGCAACCATGGACTCGCTGTTTTTTCGAGTGCAAAAAAAGGGCCTTGGCCTGAAAAGTAGTGTCAAACACAAGACCTCTCAAGAATTTGAACTAATTTACAAGCGAAAGTGGGCGGGGCAGTTACTTAGTAATTCGGGCCCAGTCCATTTCACAGATCGGTGGTTTTCATAGTATTTTGATGGCACAGTGGCTCATTTCTTGAAGTAAGAAAAAAACAAGGAAAGGTTGTACAGTGGTGGCTTCTTGGTGCCTGATAAGCCATTGAGCCAGTGATAAAGTCTGTCTTCTGTATTGTGTTATATTGTTTGTGTTATATTATCTCACTGTTTTAGTGTATACTAGTGGTAGATATTTACCTTACCTTTTCACAGCTCGGTAAATGTCCACCACTAGCCACCTCCACTTCGGTGAATAATTGTTAAATATAATAATAAGCAGCCAAAGAGCATACCTAACATACATAAGGCATTAATTTTCTCTTTTTTGTCAACACATCCAACATCTTTGAGCAATTTCCTACTGCAGGTTTTCTTTAGATTAACTATAACAGTGACTTTTTTCTGTGGTGATAACTTAAAGGAATCACAACAGAGCCATCCCCGAAAAATTCAAGAGTATTACCTTGTCATTCATTGTTTCTTGTAGCATGATGCCCAAATGGATTATTATGGCAAGAAGCTTGCAACATGCTCATCTGATAGGACAGTGAAAATCTTTGAGATTAGTGGAAACACACAGACCCAAGTAGCTTGTTTGAGAGGGTATGTTTTACAAAGATACGGTATCCAAGTTTTTTCTTCTGTGACTCATGGGCTAAGATTATTAAAAAATACTCAGCAAGATTTCTTCTCACCAACATCAGATTACATGTAATTTTGCAATGTATCCTTACACTGCATTATTGTTTGGGGATCAACCTACGAGTACATTTTTCACCTTACTAGCCTCTTGGCATGTTTAAAATTTGAAATAATTTTTGCTGTTAAGGACGGTGCCTACTAATTAAAGATATTTTTTCCCCGGTGTGTGATTATGCAGGAAATGTAGATCTTAAAAAGTGTCATTGAAATCCAAAAAGAAAATTGGGGGTAACCACGCATTTTTCAAAGATAATTTATGAATAATATTTGTAAAAAGCTTTATAATACAAAGCAATGTATGGCGTTTTTTCTCGAATTGAAGCTTTATTATCTCTCAAAAATGCATGGTTACCCCCAATTTTCTTTTTGGATACCAAGGACACTTACTAAGATCTACTTTCTCGGAATAGTTTTAAACTGCGCAAAAAGATCCCTGTATTAGTAAGCATCACCGAAAGGAAATCCGAGTATCTCGAGATGCGCAGAACGTATGCGCAATAACAATAGTAGGCACCGTCCTTAAGGTGATGTTTATAACTCACACTTTAAATATACCTTTCTTTCATTCAATGTAATTTTATTGTTTCTGCAGTCATGAGGGACCAGTATGGCAAGTTAGCTGGGCTCATCCAATGTTTGGAAATCTTTTAGCATCTTGTTCCTATGATAGAAAAGTAAGTTGACTGTAGAGCATTAATGATACACATGTGTAATATTTATACATGTAGTTCATAATAATTGTAATATTAAACCCTAACCCTAACCTGCTTCTTTTTCTAATGATTAAGATGATTGCTTAATGGAGGATGGGTGCCTGGGATGTCCAGGGACTTCCACTGGCCATCCTCTAGACTAAGTACTGCTCCCATAGCTGGCAATCCCTACAATCAGCTATGAGCCCCCACGCAAGTCTCCCAGGCACCTGTCACACCAACAAGTAGTGGAAACAGGGGAGGGAAAAAGGGGGAAGGAAGTTAGCTTTATACAATCAGCACAGGAAAGGTGACAAACTACATGAGGTACACAAACCATGTGACTGAATGACCCACATGAACAAACTTGGGTGATAAATACACTTTTGTCAGTACTCACTGTGAACAGTTTAATAAGCTCTATGCCCAAACGGATTGACATGCTTATCAAGAGCAACAGTCAGTATATGAAATATTAAGGAGTGAAGGTAGCTATGTAAGTATTATGGCTCCAGAACACGTTTACATGTAGTTCTGCAATAGGTACCAAGTCGGTTTTAGCAAAAGAGCACTTCATCTGAGATGGTGTTGCACTCTGATTTCAACACACTCTGGCTCAATCCCTGAAAATGTAAAGCTCATGAAAACAATACCTGTCATTAATGGAAAAGGATAAGTCTGTAATTTCCCTGATGAAGTGCAAAACATGTTGATTCTTTGTCTTATGCGACATGACCATACTACGGTAAGGGAGTATCAGATAATGATGTAAGTCCCTCATTAATTACATTATGCACCATGGTGAAATAACTAAATGAATGTGTTGCAAATTCTACCCTTCTACTGCTTGTTATAAGGAAGGAAAGTTTAAGCTTGAAAATATGTTAACATACATGTAATAAACTTTTCCAATCAATAGTGTGTGATGACATAGTTTCAAATCATGAATCTCAACGCAGGGCTTGAAATTGCGACCCACTGGTCGCCAATGCGACCAAAAATTTTCAGAACTGGTCGCCACCTGGCGAATCAAGTTTTGTCTACTGTTTATCCAGGATAAACAGTAGACAAATTTTGTATTTGAATCCCTATACAGATGAAATCGTTCAGAACTGGTAGCTAGAACACGACTCACCTTTCTTTCCCCATTAAAATAATGTATAAATACTACAAGAAAATCGGTTTCTCACATTGTTAATTAATAGCACCGCTGTACTTCGATACTTTGATCACCGCGTTTACAAGGTGCCATACTGTTTCAGCGGCTTCATGTGATCGTGGGCGCACTTGAACACCGTATGCTTTTTGCGAATCACCGGTTAAGCCCAGAATACGAAGATTTAGCAAGAAGGTTAATTGAAAATTTAAATCCATCATCAGTTGTGAATGCTGAAAACGTAGATTTAGCCATATTACCGAAAGGACCTCCTCGGTCCTGGCTTGATATTGATATTATATTGATACTGAACCTGGACATCGCATAATGAGTTTGAAATTTGCATGGAACCTTGAAAAAGCAACCTGTACCCTTAACATAAAGTGGGTTAGAGAACTTGTCCCCTCTGTTAGAAAGCAAACACCTGCAAAATTGACTGCACAAGGTGGTTAATAAATAGAGATAAATATCGGTAGAAAAGTACCGTAAACGTCCATGTATAAGCCGCACTTTTTTTCGCAAAATTGAAGCCATAAATCAAGGGTGTGGCTTATCCATGGATACATCTGTGTTTGGAGTTTTAAAAAACCTAATTAATATTCATACAACTTCTTAAGATCTCCGTAAAGAAACATAAAAGAAACTGAGAGCATGTTGCTGTTGTTCATTGACTTTTTAATGAGTGGTGGCTCCTAAAGGAGCCGTCTTTGTCTTCGAGTGTTTATCAGAGAATCTTGCTCTCCAAGAGTTCTTCCAAGCGATTAATTTTCGCTTTACTCGAACAAGTAAACACCAACCTACAAGGAATCTCCATTCCTCCGCACAGCTGTTTGCATTGACGTCTTCGGCCAGTCACTTCCACGCATATCTTTCCGCCACGTGCGATAAAATACCACAAAATTCGCGAGTACTCGCAAGGTAAATGTTCGACTGTTTCGTTGTCCTTGACCACCTTCTCGGCAAATTTGTCGACTGCATTATCAAGCTCCTGTTCTGCATGAATTTTTTCGCCTATTTCGGGTACATCTTTATAGCCGTGGTGATGATACCCAGGCCCTGGCCCTGGCCCTGGCCCAGACTCCTCCCCACATTTAAAGCTTGGCTACCAAGCACTCGTTCGTTTTGTTTCAATATCGAAGGAATTCCAACTTTATGGTGAAACCTTGATTGTTTGTCCTTGTTGGTTTATAGCAAAAGAATGTTACTGGAACTTCAAACTTCATTGTATTACATTTTTTTTCAAAATCTGCGCTTCTAAATTCAGGGTGCGGCTTATCTACGGATGCGGTTTATACATGGACGTTTACGGTACGTTAAGAAACCAAGTTCCTCTGACTCTAGAGGCTACTGACAAACCGTATATGAGCTGCTCCTTTTTAATGTATCTCGGTCTGAGACTGGTACGAGCATTGTGGTTGTGTGGGGGCCTAGGCCGAGCAATTGTAGTATTGCGTTTACTCGCGATAAAGGTAAGTTGCTTGCCACGCAAGCAACTACGTTTTGAAGAGGTGAATAGCAAGGATAAAGGACTGCTTCGCTCCATTTCAAATAACCTTAAAGAACACCGTCACCAAACTAAAGACAAAGCCAAAAACAACAATGGCTTTAGAGATCTTTCTCGTGCTATTTAATAATTCTGACTTTCCTTGCATGCAAAGTTGGCGACCAAAATTTATGATCTGGCAACCAAATTTTCCCCATTAGTCACCAGCTGGCACCTGAGCAAAAAAGTTAATTTCAAGCCCTGCAACGGTTCACCATGGTGAATTGTCAGTGAGGTGAACAGTTCTTTTCTTTAAACAAATGATTCACCATAGTGAACCATGCTGCAGTGGCATGAATTGTTATGTTATTTGTTTAAGTGTTCCAAATAATGTTTCTGGTATTGTATAGTGTAGGTACACCTGTTTAAAGGTTGTGTATGAAAAACTTGGGCAACGTTTAATGTGGAGTGTAAATCATACTCTGGATAGTGACTTATAGTGACACTGGATGAAGTCTCACTCCCGGGAGTCAATAGGGATTTTTAGATTCTAGGACGAGGACGAGAACAAGTACAAGTTTTGACTGTTTGTTTACTACCAAGAAGAGTTAGAACCCGTACGATTAATCTTACTTTTGTTAGCAGTATATAGGTTGCTCAGTTATTCTTATTGCTGTTACCTGGGCCTTTTTGCTGATCGAAAAATTCCAAAACTGCTACCGTGTTGTTGCCCTGTTTTGACACGACAACATTTTTGCAAAACTTCGTACTAAAATGGCGACGGTAACACGTTTTTCCCGCCAAAATGACGCTGGTTTGCACACGCCCACTGTTGTTCTATGAGAAAATTTGGTACTAGTAGTTCTTATCCTACATGTAGAATCTAAAGCTCTCTAATGGGTTAGTGCCCTCAGGTTCCCTAGGACCCCTCCAGTTACAACGTAGCAAGTGAAATCGTTTGGTGTTTGAGTAAAATCAATGTATTTTAAAAGCGATTATTAAATATTTTTTAGACTACAGATTTAAATGCTAAGATTGTGTACATCGCCATACATGAAGTGGTTTTTTTGATTTTATAGGTTATAATTTGGAAAGAAACAAGTAGTGGATGGGCAAAACTTCAAGAATTCTGCAACCACGATTCCTCAGGTAATTAATAGGAAAAAAGATTTACAGGATAAGAACGGAGCTTTTTCAGGAGACTAAGCCAATAAATGAGATGACCCTCGGCAAGGATCATGTTCCTTACTAATAGGAGAGACTTTTAATCAAGTCAAGTTAGTGGAGATAAAAACTAATGTGGTCCTCCATGGGAAAATGAGCAAAAAGGTAAACAGACACAGGCAAACTATTTTAATGGGACACTAAAAATATATATTTCAGTTAAGTGGGGTGGCTCTTAATTGCAGAAAGACAATGGTTGCTAAGGATGGTTTTTAGTCAGTAGCTCTACAAAAAGGTTGCATGGAAGGTTCTTTGAAGTAACTTTTTCAATGGGAATCTGACATCACCTTAATCAGAAGGTGCATGCGCAAATACATGTACTCCCAGTTCTCTGCCGTGTGTTTAAGTGAAAAACATGTAAAACTCTTAGGAAACGAAAGGAAGAGGCATTGTTTTCACCTGATGGGAACCATCCCATCATTTTCTGTAAACTGTAGCATGGAATTTCTAGTTAGACAAAAAATTAAACTGATATTTTGAAAAGTGTATCAAAGGAGGGCCTTATAGCATCATAATGTTTTTGAGTAATATATATATTTCAGGGGTGCAGGGATGGTGCAGTGGTGAGAGCACTCTCCTCCCACAAAATTAATGTGGCCTGGGTTCGATTCCAGACTCGGCATCACATATGGGTTGAGTTTGTTAGTTCTCTACTGTGCACCAAGAGGTCTTTCTCTGGGTACTCCAGTTTTCGCCTCTCCTCCATAACCAAAAGTTGGACTTGATTTCCATCAATTTGTTAATTTCAGCGCCGGAACGACTAGACACTTAAATTAAGTTCCTTTCCCTTTCCTTTCCTTTCCTTTCCTTTCCGTAAGTGTCCCTTAGTCCTCAATGGAAGGATGATTTTTCTAACATAAGCTGCCTGTGTTAAGGACGGTGCCTACTACAGTAATTAAAGATATTTTTGCCCCGGTTTATTATTATGCAGGAAATGTGGATCTCAACAAGTGTTATTGAAATCCAAAAAGGAAATTGGGGCTAACCACACATTTTTCAAAGATAATTCATGAATAATATTTATAAAAAGCTTTAAAATACAAAGCAATGTATGGCGTTCTTTCTCAAATTTAAGCTTAATTATCTCTCAAAAATGCATGGTTACCCCCAGTCTTCTTTTTGAATACCAAGAGTACTTACTAAAATCTACTTTCTCCAGATAGTTTTAAACCGCGCAAAAATATCCCTGTATTAGTAAGTATCACCGATAGGAAATCCAAGTATCTCGAGATGCGTAGAACGTATGCGCAATAACAATAGTAGGCACCGGCCTTAAGTTTTGAAAAGTAACGTAAGAGGTTTTTTTTGTTTTTGTAGTGAATTCAATATCCTGGGCATCTCCAGACTATGGTCTCATGTTAGCTTGTGGTTCATCTGATGGTTCAATTTCTATCATAAGTAGTTCAGGTGAGTATTTGCAAAGATCTCTGTTTTTCAGAAGTGTTGTGTCCTTCTCATGGTGTGGGTTACTAATATTCAGCTTTTTTGGTCATCTACTACTCAAAAATTGGATCAATGGCTATTCTACCAAAGAACAAAGAATACATGTTGCTTGAAAGATAATTATAGTTACATACTTTGGTCTGTAATTCTGTACTATTCTGTTTGATCAGCTGCTTTGCATGTAGTTTTCCATCTGCTGGTTTGTTCATGCTAATGTCATTACAGAGTGGCTTGGAAACAAGGACATTTTGAGTGTAGAGAACTTCCTTGTGTTTTCTAAAACACAATAACAAGAACTTTAGTAAACTGGAGTACAATTACTGTAAATGTTCTTTTAGTTGAAGTTTCCAACACCTCATAGATTTGTGTATTCTCAGTGCAGCTCATATGGTTGATGTAGCCTATCGTGATCTGCATAATTATATTCCTCACAATGTAGGTTAATGTGTGCCTTAAGACAACTGTAGAGGATTAATTTTGTCAGTCTCATATTTGAGGGACCTCATGATGGGAAGCATTTTGTATTTCAGCTATTTTAGCCCATTGACTCCCAGGGGTTCCTCATTGACGAGTAAACTCATCTGGCGTTAGGCAGAGTAAAATACTAAGTCTGGCTGGCTCAGGTCGGTGTGGGTATCAAAAGGTTTATGGGGACATGGTTTGACCCATTGACTCGCAGGGGTTCCCCATTGAT
Organism: Montipora capitata; assembly: GCA_949126865.1. Classification (NCBI taxonomy): domain Eukaryota; kingdom Metazoa; phylum Cnidaria; class Anthozoa; order Scleractinia; family Acroporidae; genus Montipora; species Montipora capitata. Next base: position 1,175,948 of record OX421456.1, on the reverse strand, counting down.
GAAGTAAAATCGTCTCGCATTAGACGGGGGAGTCAAAGGGTTAGGGGCAAAAATAAAAGGAGGGACTTATCTTTAGCATTGGACCAATTTATCATTATCAACCCAGTTGCTATGTTAATTTTTGTTTGTTTTACAGGGGATGGGATTTGGGATTCCAAGAAAATTAATAATGCGCACACAGTAAGTTAGCCGGTTTTTTTCTTGATACGCTGTCCTCAATATTGTGTCAAGACAAGAACTTTGAAAAGACTTGTATAAATAATTGCTTATGTTAGCAAATGGGAATGTTTTAGTGATCTTGTGTTTTGGTTCAAGTTAAGACATCATTCTTGATTGTTTAAATTTAAACTTGCGACTTTTATTAGGGTTTTGAACCTATAAGGACTTTAAGATCTACGACGATGACGGTTGTCAAAGACGTCACCTCAAAATATAACTTGGCTCTATCACAAGTCTTTCGCGATTATTCAGTCTCGTTCACGTCCTACAATATGGGCGAAGTATCCTAAAAAGAAGTTAGTACGAGTGGCTTAAGAGTAAAAAGAGAGAATGAACGATTCTCTGTTGCATGCTTACATTGCCGTCAAAACCTCAAATTTGGTGATTTCATGTTGTTGTTACACAGAAGACCGCAAACATACTTGCTAAAATCTGTGCTACATATGCAGCATGATTATATAATATGCTCTTTTAACCAATGGTATTATTGTTTTGTGGCCTTGTCGTAGTCGTAGCCGTCGTCGTTTCTTAAACTCCCTAATGATTAGACCTTCCAACCTGTGATACAGGAGAGTGTTAATTAAAAATATAAAGGTATGGAAAAACCATGAGTCCTTTGAAAAAGTAGTTTAATATTGAGTAATTTTTTTCCATTGAATGTCACCCTCTTCAAGATCCAATGGTTGCTTGCTGTATCATGATGCATTCCTGGAATTATATTGTTGGAATAATTTTGCGTTAACATAAGCACCAGCTGATGCCTGGTAAATATGATTACCGGTAACAGTCAGAACCACCTTAGCTGTTCCAGTATTCACATTTATTTTTTGAGATCAGAAACTTTTTGGTAATCTTGTGACAAGAAAAATGAAATTTTTTGTGGGAAAATAAGGAGAGCCAGCAGGTCCAGGAATGGTTTTTGTCTAAAAAATAGAAAATGAAGGGACACAGGGGCAGGGCCAGAAGTAGAGACAGAAGTCTGTTTTCCTTCATCTCTGAACTAGATGATGTCACATGAACCCATTTGGGTCAAGATGGCAGTATGCAATGATGCAGCAAGCAGAATGATGCCAAAAAAAATTTTGCTCAACGGGTGTGCCTTCTTGCAATGTTTATGTCTCTGAAAACTCACAACTATTTCTATTATTGTTTTTATCCACCATTCCATAAATAGCTAACTTAGCAAAAAAATTCATATTATCCCGAAGGCAGGGCTGAGAGGCTACCTCTGTGCAAATCTGATTTTTCCTTGTCATAAACCAGATATCATAGCACTGGCCCTGTAGTTGACAATGCTGATCACTGATAAATTAATTGATTCTTGATTAGAGCTGAACTATCAGAAATAATTATTCTTTAATATCATTTTCTAGATTGGCTGTAATGCTGTTAGCTGGGCCCCTTCTGTTTCACCTGGATCATTTATAGAGGTAATAATGTTAGAAACATTAATAGTGTTTGCAGGTTTTTATGCTATTATTATGTTCAGTGCTCTGTTTTTCATTGTTTGACTAATCCACTTGATGAAGAAAGATGACCCAGGTGAGAGTAATCCTGAGAATGACTGTTTCTGGTGACATTGACTGACGTTTCCACAACTTGAGCAGAAGTCATCCTCAAACAAGACTACTGTCCCATATTTACCCATTTAGAAGTTGATCCAGACTGTGTATAAGTCGGCTTCTGCTGTGAGGCATGCAGCCTTGTCATTGGCTTCCTGAGTCATTCTTCTCTCTCCAGCCTTGAATTTGAGCCTTTCAGCTTTGTCTTGAACACGTTCAAGCTCTCTTTTAACCTCCAAGTTGATTTTCGATTTCCTCCACTCTTCGCTGTTCCTCCAAGACTAGTTGTTTTGCTTTAATTTCCGCTGAGGTCATTAATTTTTTGCCCGAATTTTGGCTGCTTGGGAGGATCTTAAGCTTAATTTAACCGGACTCAATCCGCTAGAACCTTTCTCTGCTCTTTCGTCAAGGTGCGCATTAGCTTTCAATTTAGCTTCTTGAACTCTTTCAAGCTGTTCCTCATACCAATCTAAAGTGGTTTCGTGCTCATTCTCTGGGATTACAGAGACGAGTTCATCATTAAGGTCTTTCACTTCGATGAGATATTCTTGCAAATTGTTTACATAGCCACGAATTATAGCCTTCCGTCCATATTGTTCAATGGTTGAATCTAATTTCTTCAGAGTGTTAGTTATTCTTCTTTTGACCGCAGCACGTTTGCTTTTTAAACTCATAATTTTCATACTCACTGTTTGGGTTGTGAGTCGATTACTTTGGTCGAATCCATACCAAATTCCCAAATTCCACACCACTTCTTCAATTTGGTCGTTCTATCCGGCTTCCAAGGACCAGAAAAATGTTGCTGATACTTCAACTCAACACTTGTAATTTTTTACCATAATTTATTCCACAAGTCCAGGCAGTTTTTTACAAAGCCAAAATTCTACACGACCAAAGAAACATGACTCTATGTTCACATCTGGGTTACAAAGTGTCCTACTTACAGGTAGTTTTTCATCATGATCTGTTAGACTAACCAGTAACATGTGAAATGTCATTATCGTACACATTAAATTTGCCTGGCACATCTAAATATGGTAATTTTTGGTGTAAGTGTCACAGTGTGAAACTGCCCCAGCATTCCATGTCACTCCCCATTATTTGAGGTGGCGGTTAAAAGAGATGACCTGGCAGGACCTTCTTCCAGTCAGCAGTTGCTGCAAGCTACTGACAACATGATCTCTAGTTTGGTGCACCATGGGCTCAAGAAGGTACTTTTGAGTCATCCCTTTTAGCCAAAACCATTATTTGAATTCATCATAATAATGCTTAGTAACTAGGCAGCATTTTAACTCGGGTGTGCCAGACCCGGAAGAGACATCAAGTGTTCAAGAAATGTGGTAAAAAGAGGGATACTGATTGTCTGTTCCAATGTGCAAATTGTAAACAATGGTTCTAGTTGCATTTCACCCAGGATTTCAGATCTAAGTTCTGCAATACGCAGCCTGAGCGACTCGTTACATAATGATACCAACTGAATCAACTTAAGAGTGTATAAATTTTAATTTATGTCATTTTCAATATGATCGAATGTGACCAGTCAACATGACTGGCAAGACGAAGAGTTGCCTGGTCAACTCCGAAATCAGTCCAGACCTTGCCTGTCAACCGGCCGTTAATGTGAGCCCTGTAAATTCATCTTCTTTAACAATTATTCGCCTCAGGCT
>OX421456.1:1162500-1170000 GCA_949126865.1 Montipora capitata | reverse complement strand
CAGTTTCTTTCTAAGAATAACAAGAATACAATAATTGAAACAATACAATACAAACTCAGGCAAAGCCGAAAGTTTGTGAATAGTGATACAACACTGACGTGAATGTTGTAAACAACTTGTGAAATGAATACCTTGTAGTAGTATCACCAATGTGTTAGAAAAGCATGCATGCAGCAAACTTGCATTGGCATGTGCTCTCAAGAGAAATCGGATATTGAATATTTATCTCATTTTTGGGCAATGAGTTCCTTAAATTGACATACCGGTACTCATTTTCAGAGGCACATTAGGATTTTAATTTTAAAATTGTTAGTGATGCCCTTGCCCCACCAGTAGATTTATCTCTTTCAACCTCCGAATTCAAACAAGAAGAAACATGTACTGCCAAAGATCACATTTGTTCCAGTCAGTATTGTGGATGGTGAAACATCCAATGAAGTTTTAACAAGCCTCAGTATTCCCGACCCTACTTTAAAATCAAGACAAAGTTGTTCGGTGCACTGAAGTTATGAAATTATAGTTAGTTTGCAAAGTGAGGAGTGCACTGTTGTTTGTGTGGAAGCAAAGAAGGGTAAGGTGCAAAGGAAGGAAAAGTTCAGTGTCATGTGATGCTTGTCATAATGTCCTTAGTCCAGTTTTCAATAACTGTACGGTAAAGTTTTGGATAGCTGGAAAATAAAGAGGCAGTGCTAAATGAGAAGTAAATATAACAAAGTAGTAATTAAGTAAATTGTGTTTGGTGTAGTATTTCTTTCAAAGTTACTGTACATTAATTTTATAAAGTTAAAATTTGTGTTCATACAAGAACATGTGCTTGTATACATGTACTTTTTTACAAGCACTAGTGGTTGTATATAATTTATTTAATTAATATGGTATTAATTCATTTATCAACCCCAGCTTTTCCCTGCTACCCTTTCAAACCCTGCCTGTGCTTTAAAATAGTTGAACTTTATCACTATTAACATTTTACAGAACAATGCATGTGACCTGAATAACGCATTTTTGTGTTACTTATGAATTAGTAACAAATATGAAACAATTACTAAAACAACATCTTCCAGTCTTACGACTGAATTACATAATATTAATAAATGTAAACTAATATATATTACTAATAATATAGCTAACATAAAAGTAATGCTAGAATACATGTATGTATGCCTAGTTTTAGGAGCATAATGTACATAATAATTATATACATGTTTAGTAGAAATGACTGAAATAGGTATTCTCAAAAGACCACTAAGAAGTTGCATGTATCGTTATCTGAATTTTGCAGCACAATGCATCACGTAAGAGTCCCTGTATTTGTCACTAAGTTTGGGATTGAAAACACACATTGACTTCTTTAAGGGGCTTTGTCACTCAAAGTGATGTAATTTTGTGACACCCGAAATGCCCAAAAAGTGGAATAAAGCATTGTTGCAATAACCACTTAAAACCGTTGAACAACATAAGATAAATACAGCAAATGGAAAGAGAAGCATGGATGGACACAAATTTACAAGATTGAAACAGATTGCATTTGGGTAATCTTGAAAAAATCGGCCCTATGTTTTTCAAGTTTATGGCAAATTGCTTGCCAGGATAAAGGTCGTTTTTGCTCAGAGGTATCTTGTTTGTAATGTAACGATATCTTTATCAGTAAAGCAATTCCACATTTTCATTTTCCAGTTTTATACCTGTTATTAACTAAAGATTTCCCCGAAACACCCTAAAATAATGTGACATAGCCCCTTTAAGTTGTAGTTTCCAGACAAAATGAGCCATGATAATTGTCATACACCCCATCACATGTATCTCGTAAGGTGTTCTATTTTTGTTTGTTTTTCCACTCCCTTGGAATTCTCTCTCTCCTTGAAATTCTTACAATTCCTTACTTTGTCTTAACTGTCAGTTGCAGTTTAATGATTCCCTTTTGAGTGAATGTCACGTTACAGATCTTCTGCAACCATTCAACTGGACCTGTGCTTGTGTCCTTGCATTTTTGATGTTCAAAACACTTCATTTAATTTGTGTAAGTATCAAATGAGAAACCCATAATTTCCCTGCAATGTAATTTCAGGTTTTGAAGAAGTTTGGTGATGTTGTGTGGCATGTAAGCTGGTCCGTTACAGGGAATATTTTAGCTGTTTCAGGGGGAGATAACAAGGTAAGAAATTATTGTCAAACCACATTGAAGTGTGCAACGTATTACTGTATCCAACTTGCAGGTTTCAGTGAAAGTGATCATCACTGTTACGAAACAACTTGCCGGAGCGAAAGAAGCCTGAAAAAATCTATGCTTGAATGGGACTTGAACCCATGACCCTGCGAATGCACGGCACTTGCTCTACCAGCTGAGCTATCATGCCAACTGGGATCTGGTAACTTGTAAGGTCGTCTTGTATGCCGTAACAGGAAAAATAATGTAGGGTAGAAAATACATGGAAATTTCAAATACGTACCTATTTTTTCTGTCAATGTACATGTAACTTGTCATATTTGATGGCAAAGCTATTGTAAAGTGTGCTGACTTGGGAGAACAGCCGTCTATGCGATAGCATCTCCTAACTTTTAAACTGTACTAGCATTTTTTCCTTTGTTATTTCTGTTGTTTAATTTTTGGATGAGGCCATAATAAAAGTGGTTTATAGATGCATTTATCCAGGAATTTAAATGTATTCTTATATATGATACTTATTTTTATACCAGAAGCAATTAAGGTTACTCTTATGAAAGCACAATGGGAGGTGAGAGTGATGTGACACTCCTCCTGCAAGGAACATAAGAACCTTCAGGGGTGGGGGCAGGGGGCAGGGGGCAGGGGGCGCAGGCTGCAGACATGCCATCTCAATTTTTGGTCAGCCTTAGCATGTTCAGTATTCCTTCTCCTTTGCCGAATGCAAGAGCTGTTTACGAGGGTCCTCTCTCTTCTGCAGGTCAGCCTATGGAAAGAATCAATGGAAGGACAATGGATCTGTGTTAGTGATGTGTACAAAGGTCAAGGTCAGGAGATGCAATGATGTCACTGTGATGCCACATGAGCATGTTTAGACAGAGATCTCTTATTGAAAGAGAGGACATGACAAGTTTATACACATACAAACACCATTGGATTTCATTACTCTTCTGCTAAAATTATTTGAACAATCAGAATATCACAGCAGAGGGAGATGCTTAAATACAAGGAGAACTTGGCCTTACTATGGTGGTTGGCTGTTAACACATGAGTGTTCTACAATGCTTGAGGTCAAGGGAGGAGTGGGGTTTTGGCTTCCCCTTAGCTGTTGTGGTTGGTGACAGATCAAAGATTGTGGTATACATGTAGCTATAACACGTGATGCACAAATGAATCTATTTCACCGGCCATTTTCTTACAAAATGAGGGGCATCAAGCAGTGTTTCTCAAAGGGACTCAAAAGTGGAAATTTGTGTGATGGAAATTAGTTTGTTTTGTGTAAATGAAGTAATGTTATCTCATTTTAAATGTTTGTAGAAAGCTAGCCTAAAGATTTGAAAATAAAACTTATTGAATTTGAAATTAACAATTTATCATGGTTTCCTTCAAGTTTTGATTCACTACCCTTCCCTCCTGATGTGCAGAAACTGAAAGGTCTGCTTCTTGATGCAACTCAGAATCAAAAGAGAACAGAGTTTTTTTCATTCTCTTAAGGTGGCTCCCTAGATTATTTGCGACTACCCTCACTTCAGGGCACGAGTTACAAAAGAAAATCTAGTTAGTTTCTCTTAAATTTTTCCCTGTAGAGATTTACCAATATGATAAGGCTTATTTTTTGGGTGTCAATTTTTGGATTGGCCGTTGCCATGGCAACATCACATGTAATAACAGGTAGATACATTCTTATTTTTGGCCTAAATTCCTTTATAATCATACTCTCCTTCAGTGAAGTTTATTCTTCGCCACCTTATGGAAATGATATTGCCTGACATTTTGAAGTAGTAAAAAGTCAAGGTCGTTCAGACGTGTTTTGCCAATATTCTGTAATTTGTCACTTTTCTAAATATATTCGGTTAGCTCTGACAGATTTTAACAAATCTGACACATTTGATAGAAAATGTATGTAGTTAGAACTGAGCAAATTTTCAAAGAATTTTACCGAAGGGAACGCAAGAAAATTAGCCGTTGATTTGACAGATTTGGTCACGATGACATCACGAAAGTCAAAAAAACACACGCTGTTTAGGCTTAACACACCATACTAGTGCCCAGCTTGCATGCGGTCCTAAAACTCTAGGGAGCCTCCTTAAATATATTTTTTGGGTGGGTGATAGACTGCTTTGTACTCAAGCCAATTTTTATCATCCAGCAGCATTCGGCCAAAATAGTCCACGTGAGTCAGTCACCCGCACATCCCCAACAGGAGCAATTTCTTTTGGCTTGTCAAGGATTTTTTTTTTTTTATTGAAAGATTTTAAGTACTTGTGCACTAGAGTTCATTTATTAAAATCTAATGGCATTAGTACAGGTCGTTCATGTCATTGTCAAAAGCAGAGCCAAGCTTTTATCATTGACACTTTAAGCTCCTTGGACGCCCCCAATAATTAACAATTATTGGCCGAAGGCGAAGTGATTATCGGTGAATATTCACCGAGACGAAGGCGAGGTGAATATTCACCGATAATCACTGAGCCTGAGGCGAATAATTGTTTTAGTATAAATACACAGGTGATTATTTCAAAAAAGAGAAAAAAAAAACATTTCAACGCGAAAATCATCTTTACTTACAGTGGCAAAACAACTACTGGCAGCCATTTTGTCCGTCGAGGTGATTATCGGCTGATAATCCGAGATAGCGAGCCAATGAGAGCGCGCGATTTTGTATAATCACCTGTGTATTTATACTAATGAGTAATATCTCTGGCATTAGGCAGAGTAAAATCTGCTAATATCACTCTTGGGGAGGGAAGGGTTAAAGGGGGCATAGTTTTTGAGGGGGCCGAGGGGGCCCCCATTGGCGAGTTAAATCTATCGGCAGTTGCACAGACCACATAAACAAACCCAGGTCGAACTATTCTTCTTGTATACAGAGCTGCGTAGTGAATTGTATCTGAAAAACATTCGTTGCAAGGTACGTGATGCCAAACTAGATTTGTACCTCCCCTCCCCTCCCCTGCGTGTGTTTCCTAGGGATGTGGATCATTAATTTGAAAAAAAAAAACACATGCAGAAAGTTATACAAACACTACATCTATGAGAAATTCTATAACCTCTTTGAAACTGTTGATAAAATCACGACAAATTCTGAAAATTACAAGAAATTGACACAAATACAAAGACCAATGAAAAACGTCCATTCACTTGTTTATTTTATTAGTTTCCTAAATTAAAAGTGAAGGTAAGTTACATGTTGCCTGTAACTTGACTTGGTTTGTTTGCGCTTGTCTGTGCAACATAAACGTGCGAAAAGAAAGGCTTGCAAGAACTGGTGTCTCTAAAGGAACGCCAACAGACGTTGGAGGTTTGCTTTTTAACTTTATTTTTGCAACGTGTTTTCAAAAGAGTCCGAGTCTTTCGCATATTTTCGTCGCGTTTATACGATGCACTTAAACAATTTGCGAAGTCACAAGGCAATTTTTGCGTCTCTAAGATGTTACACTTTTCATTTACAAACTCCACTTTGAATGTTCGCAGTGCCTCACTGTGTGAATAGTTTACCTTGGATACGTTGCATTGCTGAGGAAACGAAACAAAACTAACAGAAAACCCAATTAACTTTAGCAGCAAACCCTAACAAATAAAAAATCTCCGCTTTGATTAAAACAAATAGTCGAACAAAAACAGCAAAAAGATCTCGAAAATCACTCCAAAATTGACCACTGAGTGGATGTACAAAGAGGAAAATCCAAGTCGAGTAGCGGTTTTTGGAAGTTTCGAACGGTTCAAAACTGACAAGTGCAAGTTCATAGTCTTACTGCAACCCTTGGTAATTCAGGTATCCGTTATTATAATGTATCCGGTACCCTTATCTACACCTGTGTACCTATATAAACCCTTGCATACCCCTGCATAACCTACACCCCTTAATACCCTTGTATACCTATATAAACTCTAGTTACTTCATGTATCCCGCTGTTTACCCGCGTACATGGGTATACAAGGGTACACAAGGGTTTATATTAGGTATACCAGGGTATTCAAGGGTATACAGTGGTTTATAGGACTATTACTTTTTATATAATAAGCCAAGTTATTCTCGCATTTTGATTGGTTCTTGCCTATGATCTATTAGAGGACAGACGCACGATTGACGCACGGCAGACATGGAATCTATTTGTTGGAATCTATTTGTTAAATAACGTTGAATACACTTTAATGAGGGATACATACAGTTACCCTGCAACCAGGCTGACAGTCGGACGAAGAAGAGTAGCGTCAAACTGTTTGATTTGTTTCTCCGCGAGAATCTGGTTAACCTTCCATCATTGGAGATCAATGAAAACTAAATTAGCTTGAGCTAAAATTGTCTTAGATTTTGCCTTTTTCCACGACTAAAATTTGTCGTAAATTAAAAGGGAAAGAAACTTTTCACTTGGAACATGAAACTGTATTCTGTTCCTATCGAAAAACCCCTGAAAAAGAAAAACAGAGTAAATGCTTAAAATTTGACTAAAAATTTATTATCAACCATAAATCTCTCTCCAACAAAAACAGTTTTAATTGTCTTACACTTACATTGGACTTTTACTGAAAAGGAACGAAGATCTTTAATGGGTTCCCACACGCATCATCATCATAACACCAACCAATGGTTGATCAGCAGAAGTTCAATCCACTCACTCACTATCTTGGGGACACACTGGGACAGGGGCCCGTTTCTCGAAGTCCCGAAACTTTACGTGCCATCTTCGGGTGTCACAATTCCCTTTGTATCTCAAGAACAGTTTGCTTTTTGTTACCTTGAAAACATGTTAAAAGATCGGCTTGCCAAAACAAGCTTTTGGCACATTCACAAATGTCTTTTTCGGGCCCACAAAATTTTCGAGAAACGGGCCCCAGACTACAACACCGGGAACTCCGTTCCCTTCTCTTTTTGAATAGTGTGTGGGATCTTTAAAGGAAACCTCCACTAAAATAAGGATACAACTTCAAAATATTTAACATAATGTTTACAATCAAAATTGTTCATACGTTTTCCAATGGAATCCTTTGTATCCGAAATAAATGAATTTCAAAAACACTTGTTTTGGTTTTCAAATTTCCTGGGCGCCGCCATCTTGAATAATTGTGACGTGTTATGGTTGCTCTTTTGTATTTGCACAAAGAGCTTTTGTTTTAAAACAATAGGGCAACCATGACACGTCACAATTATTCAAGATGGCGGCGCCCGGGAAATTTGAAAACCAAAACAACTGTTTTTAAAATTTAATTATTTCGGATACAAACGCTCCCATTGGAAAACGTTCGAACAATTTTGATTGTGAGCGTTATGTTAACTATTTTAAAGATATATTCCTGTTTTAGTGGAGGTTCCCTTTAACATCCCACAGAGTTTA
>OX421456.1:1140000-1157500 GCA_949126865.1 Montipora capitata | reverse complement strand
AAGATCAGAATGGTAGTGTTTTACTTGAACATTAGACACAAAAATAGGAACGTAGCCAACCTGAAACGTTGAAAGGCGCTTAAAAAGTGTCACCTTTTTTAAAGAATGTTTTCTAAGTTAAACACAGAAAAACAAGGAAAGTATAAATATAAGATAAAATAATAAAATAAGAATACACTATCGTAATTTTTTATGTACATCGGGCTCAGAACTGTCAGCGTTTGTCTCCACGATCAGCATGCGTAAATATCTGCGCATGCTCATTACGAAAGGGTTTCATTTTATTCTGGGGTTTAGCAAGACAGGAATAACTGGTCTAATGCTCAAAACTTTGGCAATATTGGTAAGTAATAATTACTTTTTTATATTGTCATTGAGTTAGGAACTGTTCCTTTTGCTTTAAAGAGCGCGGCGGTGCTTCGTTTTAGCCCCAAGCATGCATCGAGCGTTGTCGAACACGGCTAGATAATGGGATTCACGTTTCTTTGTGTATGCGTCACATGAAGGCTTAAGGAGACAACTTGTGACGTGTATACAAAGATCCATGAATCTCATTATCGAGCAATATATTTTGCAGACGGAGGGTTTACTCGGCGGAAGCGCTCTTTTGAGCAAATTTCACCCTTTAAAGAAAAGTAAATCGGGAAGTTTAATTAATTTGTGATGCCTGGTAAATATAAGATTTCAATACAAAATCTTTTGTTAACAAAATCAAATCAGCCTTTTTACGCTTCTGTCTGCACTTTACCTATGTATGCATAGAAAAATTTTGATATTATGCACGCATTGCAGACCTATGTCTTAAATATTTAAATTTTTTCAGCATGTAGGCACGCGCCAATGGACATTTTGACGTCATTGTCGATCATTGGTTCCTGTATTCTCATACATTATTCATCAAAATATGCAAAATACTTCATTTTCAACGTGGCATTCGTTGCGTAAGGACGTCTTCCAGTTTGGCCCAACGCTCTGTTTTCTGAAGGAGAGTCGGAAAGGAGAAAGTCTCCGAGCGCTGTATTTGCAAGTAAGTATTTGTTGTCTTAGTTGCATTGCAGGAGTTTTTCCTCTCGGCCAGGTTCAACATTGAGCGAAGCAAAGAACGTTGTATCGTGAAGTTCAACATGTGCTTTCAAGTCGCCAATAATGTTGCAAAATAATATTAGCCTAATAGAAATTTTTTCGTTTTTCGAAATTTCCCACGCATTATATAGAGAAAATGTTTGCGGAAAATTTCGTTAGAATTTCGCAGCACTAATTGTACAAGTTACAATTCCTGGTGCAAATGCAGTTAAAATTCGTGTCCAAGTGTGACAAAAATATACATCGTTATACCCGGCAAAGACCCTCAAAGCCATGATTTTACACTATTTAACGTATCTCTCATTACTTCTGTTCACAGGAAGATGTCGTTCACGGGAGGACTCAGACGATGGAAAACATAGCAAACAAATTGGCAATTTCAAGGTACATATTACTTAATTTAGGAACATCGGTTTTCAGAAACTCGCGCGATTTATTTAATATATTTAAAATAATTTTTTTTTCTCGTCCCATCTGATCAATTTTCTTTCTGATTTATTTTTCAGGGGATCATGAAATTGGACATCGACCTCAAGAAAGATAAGAAACCCATATGGACGAATCAGTAGGCGAGTCGACAAAGCTAAGAACTTTACTGTATCTCATTATTTTTAATGGTGGCTTAGTAACTTGTCAAAGCGTTGTGAGAATGGAGTCGCTGTCAGCTCTCAAGAAGAAGGATCATGTCTCATTGGACAGTGCGGATTAGTTCAGACAAGATGAAAGTAAGGGAGCGAAGAGGAACAAGCAGTATGCATTGGATCAGAGCTGAAACACTTAAGAGTATATACCTCTTTCTAAGCCACCATTGACAGCATTGAGTCGATCATGCCTTGAAACTATTGCAGCTATTGCAGCTAATTATTGCAAAATTGCGCGTTTTCGTTCGGAGTATTTCTTCTAGTCTCGGTGCGACTTGATTATTCTCCGGCGCCTTTCCCGCACAAAAAAAAAAAATCGAGATTTGAAAAAGTTCTAAGATGATCACTCAATGCTGACTTTCAAACGTTTATTAGAAGCCGTTAGTTAATGTACCGACAGTCTTGAAATCAAGAAGGCATTGGCAATTAGTAGGTAATAAGCTAAATTTAAACCAATCGCGCTGCATTGCTTATTTCTGCGATCAAGTACGTGCATTATTCAATAACTACCACAGACCATGACAGGCGCATACGAGAACATACAAACACTTAGACACAGGCGCGCAAGAGTACACACAAGCACCAAGACAAATGCGCACAAGGGTAGAGACAAATACTAAGACATACTTGTATAAGAGTAGATAAAGATACTAAGACATGCGTATAAGAGTACATACAAACACTAAGACAGGTGCACAAAAGTACACAAAAACACTGAGACAAACGCGCACACAAATACATACAAATACGGTGACATATGCGCACAAGAGTACATACAAACAAACAATTAATGAAGCTCGGACGCACAAAAGAACATACGCGCATCAAGACCTACCATACAAACATGTAGACACAGACCATCAGGTGCACAAGAGCATACACAAACAATAAGATACGGGATCACAAGACTACAAACAAACAGTAAGACACAGGCGCACATAAGTACATACGACGTCTAAGAAAGGGGCGCACGAGAGTGTCTTCAAACAAACATGCGCTCAAAAGTACTTACAAACACTGACACAGGTATAAACTTTCAAGACAGCGACGCACAAGAGTATACAAACAAACAATAAGACGCAAGTTCACAAGAGTATTTGCAACACGTAAGAGACAAGAACACATACAAACAGGTAGACACTGGCTCGCAACAGTACTTAAAAACTACGATTCGACCGAACAGCAGTAAATACAAACAAGACACCAGCAAACACGTGTATAAACAAACACTAAAACACAGGCACATTATAGTAAATAGAAAACACTAAGACTAGGGTGCACGTGAGTGCTTACAAATACGTAGACACAGGCACACGAAAGTACTCAAAAACAATAAGACGCTGACGCAACGCACATGAGAACAGACCAACACGAAGAAAATAACAAGCGAGCGCAGTGGATTACACCAGACACTTCAGAAACTTGGAGCTCTGTTTATTTTGTATTGCGCATTCGTGTTGAATCGCAACTTGCATTTTTTTGTTGTTGCTGTAAATTTAAGCCTACTTCGATAAATTGCCAATATCTCCTTTGATGTCTGCTTGTTGGCTAGTTTGGTTTTAAGTTATAAGAGTATAAATATCCAATGTCCAGTTTACGAGACGAGCCTTTTTGAAACTGATGGATTGGGACTTATTTGATTCTAGTCTAAAATAGGCGAAAAGTTATTTAAGGAGGCTCAAAATAGTTTCAGCACTTTCAATAAGCTGTACTTTTTGGAAGGGTTGAATCTACCCAACTGTTTTATGTAACGGCAATGTTAGGGTACCATATAAAACACCAATAATTGCTTAACAAGATGCTTTTATCTATGTTACGTGGTAAGTCACCATGGCAACAAAACAACCACGTAAAAACTTCCTTCATTTTGTCTTCAAAAGCTTACATCTCGAAAACGAGCTCGGTAACCCCCAATTTTCATTGCTAGAAAGTGATAAGCAGACGATGATAAAACTTCTGATAAAATTATCTGGAGCGGTTTCATATCCACCTACCTACACATGGACAATTTTTAAGGTGGCTCTGAATCCGCTCCAGAGAATTTTTTTAACTTTGCCATAAATTTTATCTTAGCCTGCTTGTCACTTTTCAGCTATAAAAAAGGGAATCACCTAGTTTGTTTTTGAGATGAAAGCTTCCGAAGGCAAAATAAAGGGTGTTTTTACAAAACAGTTTTGTTGTCATGGGGACTTATTTCGTCACGTTAATGAAAGGATCTTGCTAAGCAATTCTTGTTGTTGTATTTGGTACCATTACGTCGCTGTCGCATGAAACAGTTTTGTAGAATTCATCCTTTGAATAGGACTATCCCTCCTAATTGTTGAAATCTCGTTTGAGCCACCTTAAAAGACTTTGTTTTAATGTACTTAGAATAAGGGTCGTTTGGAGAATTTACTGAAATAAGTGTTCGCTATTAATGCCGACAAAAAGGCAACACCAGCCGACGCCGAGGACGACGACTTTCTGGAAAGCACTAAAAACCACAGCATGTTGTCGCTGTCCTTTTCCTGTCCGATATTTGGTTGCCAAAAGAACTACTGTTTAGTCAGGTGGCCTCTAGTAAACAATGAATACGTCAGCCATCTTACATCGCCCTTTGCTCTTCATCCTTTGCTCCTCATCCCAGCTCAAAGACGCGTACAGTAGGGGTCTGTGTCATCTGGGAAATTCGATCTGCCTGGTACGAGACTATTATCTTCTAGTGTCTGCTGGAAGTGAGCAGTAGCGATCAGTGCCGTAACTCGACACAATCCGGTGTCACTTCACATCTCTCCGTCAGGTTCCACAGAGACTGTCACTGACATATCGTCTCACACGCCACGCCAACAGAAGACGATGCCGAGATCACGTAAATATACAACATTCCAAACTCCAGCGGCGCACCAGAGATGATACTGCTGATGATAACTACGACTACGTTGACTAAAATGACGATGACAATAGTGATAATAACGACAACGTTGAAGATGACGACTACGACGATAATAAAACGATGTCGACGATGATAATAATAATGATGATGATGATGATGGTGACTAGGCCTGTCCCGATTGCGCTGGGCACTTTAAGTACTTTTTTTAGAACGTTGTGATTTTAAGACATCGTTTTTCATTTAGAGCACTCTGAGCATTCCTCCACATTTTAGGAAACATCTGAAATTTTTTTGTATTCCGGTCAAGTTCAGAGCAACATTTTATCTTGAAGAAGAGTTTTCAACAGACCAAAATTATTTTCGTGAAATTCAATTATTGAATCATTGAACGCACAAAATGTTACATTGTGGAAATTGCTTGAAAATGTTTGATGTAAGGCAAATTAAAACCATGTCAGTCTTCAAAACATGTGAAATGTAAGTATTTTCTTTGCTTGGAAAATACTCTGAACATTTGCATACAACGAAAGGCCAATTATTTGCTAGAAAATAGGCGTACTGATAAGAATCTCCAAGGAAATGTTTCAAATATTTTAGAAACTTTTGAGCACTATTTTTAAATTTCGAGCACTATTTAAGCACTTTTTTGGTGTTTTTAAAACACTATTTTGCGGTTTTTCCAGCGCAATAGTGACAGGCCTGATGAGAAGACGACAACAGTTATAATAATGACGATGTCGATGACCTTGATGATGATGATGATGATGATGATAAGGACGAAGACAATGATAACGACGACGACGATGATGATGACGATGATAATGACGACCATTACGATAATGATGACGATGATGAAAAGGACGATAATGATATAAAGAACGCGATAATGATGATGACGACGATGAGGACGATAATAAGGACGATGATAATGACGATGACGATGACGACAGCAACGGCAACAATGATGTTGATGATGATCCCGATGATAGCAGTTTCAGCAATTGATAACACACGCTCACAAACTGGTGGTTGATCCGATTGCGTATTTTGCTTTTGGCTTCTTTTCATGCGTGGACTGTATCTCCTGGACAAGACTGTCGAGTGATCATCTTATACATCTTATTCATCGGCACCTCGGTTGGCATTAAAAGCGAACACTTAAGTCACAACGACTTTTGTTATAAGTACTTAAAATGAAGTCAAGTTGACGAGACATTGTCTTGTTGGTCAAAAGGGGGAAGTTAACCAGACCGCAAAAACAAACCAAGCCTTATTTAAAGTGGAATAAACCCACAATATTATTTTGATGCTTCTATAAACCTCTCCGCTGATTGAATAAGCCTTTTTCTTCTCCTCCTCCTCCTCCTCGAGATTTAAGTATAAGTTAAGTTTAAATCTAAAGTTCTCGAAGGTAGAATTCATTTGATCTGCTGGCCGAGCTTGGAGAGGCAAGAGTCAACCCTTGATATGTCATTTGCAAAATGATTTCTTTATTGCAAAGAACGTTTGTGATGTCATACAAAGAGTAGACTTACACCTCTCACAGCTGGCTCATTGGTCAAATGACTGAGCAGTTTTGCATTAAAAAACGTAAGTTTAAAGATAAACGGCAACTTAAATTTGAATTAGAAATTTAGGTAAGATACACGCAAAAATGAAATAAAAAAACAAATCATCTCGAATTAATATTAAATTTGGCGATACGTGAAGTAGGCTTACTGATGGTTTAACTCGTAATACTTTCAATTTCAATTTCAATTTCGTGGCTTTGGAATTTTCATAACTGGCTTATTTAACGAAACTAAAGCAAAGTTTTATTTAGGATTTTCGTCGGAGCTTAGAAAAACAAGCTCTTTTTTTCGGTTTTAAAGATTAAATGATTTTTTGACCAAGTAAAAAAAGCAATTATTTCGTTTTGCACGTAAGATTTACGCACTGACAGCAACATCGACATGATGATGACGACAACGACAACGATACACAATACATAATTAGTTGAAACGACAGAACAGAACAACAACTGGCTGGAGGCAAACCAGTTGGCTATTTACAACTGCAGCCGAGTAGTTAAACCAGGGACTACCAGGATCAAATTCAATGAGTGTTCAAAACGGGTCGTGAATGTTGGATCGCAAGATTCAAGCACCCTAATCACTGAGCCACACTGCGTCCTCAGTGACGATGACGATGTTAATGACGGAACTGAAGCAAATTTTCTATTTACGATTTTCGTCGGAACTTAAAATAATTCTTTATCGCAGTTAACGTTTTAAACATTAAAAACATTAAACAATTAAGTGACACGTTAAAGCTCTCTGCGATTATGAGGATTGTTAGTAGTTAAACGCAGTTTATTCTCTAAATCCTTCAAGTACACGAAATATAAAAATAATTATGCTAGGGTTGCTTCGTATAGATTCGTTAAAAACTGTCAAAAACTGAATCAAACAAATTGATTATTTCAGTGCTTCACTGGGAATAGTAATCATTTTAATTCGGCTTGGTTTGTTTGAGTTTGTCTGTTGAAGCAATTCATCAGGCTAGAAAATTCAATAATTTTAATTTCTAGTTCGTTTAACATAGCCAAAGAGAAATAATGAAATAAGTGTTGACAGTTTGGATCAAAACTCGCCAGGTGAATGTCATGGAATGTTAATTATGACCTTGTATAGATTAACTGAAACTTATTGTAAAGATCAGTTTCTCTACTTTAGGTCACTAAGACAGGTCATCAAAGTATACAAAAACACTTAGCCACATGCCCGCAAGAATAGATACAAAGACTGAGACATAGGCGCACAAGAGAGCTTGCGAGCACTTTGACGTCGGTGCACAATAGTACGTAGGCACACATGAATACAAACAGACGGGTTGACAGAAGCACCAGAGTACACAAAATAACGAGAATCAGGATCACAAGAGCGCATACAAACAGTACGACACAGCCCTATATGATGAGTACATCCAGACACTTTCGCACTAGAGTAGATACGAACACCAAGACACAGACAATTGTAGAACGCGCAATTACTAACGCGCAAGAGTGCATACAAATTCTGAGACACAAGATGACATAATTAACTTTCCGTGAAATTCCCCTGGTTAGTTTTGATAAAGATGGCAGACAGTGATTTAACCCTCCAAACTATCAACACCTTTATCACTTTCTTTTTGACTATGTTAAATGAAGTAGCAATTAAAGTTATTGAGTTTGTCTGTTTAACTTGGTTAACTGAATTCTTTTCGGTTGAAGAGGTAAATTGCTACAAAGGGAGAAGTAGGAAAATCCAGGCTCGCTTCTTTTTTAACGCTAGTGGCTTCAAAGATCGTAAACGACTGCCATTGGGTTTTTATGTTCATTTTTGAGGAAGACCTTTTCTACTGGATATCAAAAAGCGTGGAGCATGCATAGGCGCCTACCTTTCAAGCGCTGCAAAATCAAATGCTTCGGCAGGTCTTTTCTGCTTTGCGCGAATTTCAAATTTCCGTAGTTTTTTTGTTCAGTCATTGTCCAGTAGAAACGATCATCTTAAATATCAATATGGCAAAGCTGAAAGATTTCTTAGAAACAAGTGCGAAGGCGCGCACTTTTTTTTTTAAATCGGTTTTCGGCATTTTTGCCAAGGCTAAGGTATGCGCGTAGGCGTTCTCAGAATCTTAGGTTAGCTAAATAAGGCTGGCATTTTTCCACTTGTCGACAATTTCCTAGCTTGCCATGTTGATTTAAGATCCTCATTGTATACATACCATCTCGAGCAAGAATTCTTCAATTTAATTTTTTCTGAAGTGTTGTATCGAATTGAAATCAAGTTTAGCTAGTTTTCCTTGCACGAGATAGTATGTTTTTACTCAATAAAATTTTGAAAGGCACGTCCTTTTAAATATTTTTGTCGAAAAAGTTACCAGGGTAGGCTCTGTGCAATTTGTGTTAAATTTTCCCGCCAAAAAACTTAGAAAAAGTACGGGCGCTTAAAGTACGCATGCGCCAACTTTTTTAAAAAAATATTAGTCATATTTTAACACTAAGAATTGAATACACAAAACAATAAAGTCTGAAAATGTTTATTGCATCTTTTTATTTGTTCCATAAAATAACAAGTCTCAATTATTTACTACAAAGTATACAATGCTTAATGGGTGTTATCTGATTTAAAAAAAAAAAAAACGGCGCATGCGTATTGAGGACGCCGTATTTTTTCTAAGTTTTTTGGCGGGAAAATTTGCGAAGGTTAACCAAGGTCACGTCAAATAAAAAGGATCGAGAATTCAATGATTAGAATGAATTTGTAAATTTGAATCAGCAAGACATGTAGAAAACCACCTCGCACAACAAATTTAGGTTAAAATTGCTGAAAATACTGCCATATTTGTAAAGGTTGTTGGACACAAGGGAAATTCAATTTAACCATTTGAGAAAAAGATTAGATAAATGCTCCTTTTGGTGTTTAGATTTTCTAAATGCCTGCGCCCAGAAAACTAAACACCAAAAAAACCAAAAATCGAATCTTCACTAAATGTTTAAATTCATCTCCGTTTTGCCCAACGATGACAGTATTTTTAACAATTTAACGCTTATTTACTGTAGGAGAGGTGGTTTTCTTTTAAACAAAGACAAACGGTACAATTTGCGCGGGAAACAAGCGACTTATTTCGCAAAACCTAAAAGGATTACAACGAAAGCATGGAATTTGCGCGCTTAAGAGAACTGCAATGCAATGGAACGAAAGAAAGCGGGAATTGTACCGTTATAAAACTTAAGCTTGCTGATACAAACAGTGCAACCCAGATATATCTAACATACTTGATCCTTGTAGATAAAAAGTGCCTCAGGTTCGCCATAAGCTTATTAAAAACCTAATGAAAAATGAATATTAACTTTACTCCCAAATCTTAATTAGAGGACCTCCCGGGAAAATTACTTTTCGTAAACTCAAGAACAACATATTAGGAACACATTCCTTAGGTTCCCAGTCTTCTTTTCATTGACAAAAAATTGAGAATGTTACGTGTGAAATATGGTCAATAAACACTATAATAAGAAAACTTAATGTTTTAATTTTCTTAAAATCTGGCATTTGAAAGATGCTAGGTATGGCCGAGAACTAATGTTATAAGCAGTTTCAAGCAAGCGTCGTAGCCTCGTTGCCTCGTTCGTGTTCGTTCGTGTTCGTTCGACCTGTGCCTTGTCTATTGTAAGCAGAGTAAGGGGTGGGTGGGTGGGTGGGTGGGTGGGTGAATGAACGAGTTGATAAAAGCAACTTAACCACCATAAGAAACCAGACAAACAGCAACTCGGAAATGGCCCATTGAGGAATACACCTTTTTACCGATACGGCGACATTTTGAATTCCCTATTGTTTTAAATAGCTATTACGGGATGCTCAGAAGGCAAATCAGTATGCATTTGCCCCCTGAGAATTCCATAATAGCTATTTGAAACAATGGAATACAAAATAGCCGCCGTATCGGTAAAAATGTCTTTTGGGGGTTCCAGCTTGGCAGTCATTGATGCAACGTTCATACAGATTAGGTTTGGTCCATTGTACTAAGATACAAATTTGTTTTCAAAATAATCTATGAAAAGGTTTGCGTAGCCAGGTCCCATTTTGATTCCCATTGCAACACCGAAGATTTGTACGTAGTAATTTTCAGCAAAACATTTGAGTGTCAGCAAAACATTTGAGTGTCAGAGCCAGTTACGCCAGACGAAGTAATGTTTCCGAGCTTGGTTTTTGTAACAGTACGTTGATCGAAAAAAAATATTTAAGCGCTTGGAGGCCTTCACTGTTAGGGATAACAATGCATAGAAATGTTTTGTCCATTGAGGAGAAACTGAAAATACGGAAAACTTCAGGTGCATGATTACTCTCTTTGCTGAACGATGGTAGTGATTTGACTGTGTGCCATGATTTTGTCTCAACAACTACATGCTGACCCGGGTTGTTTGGGTTGTAAGGTTTGAAATAATGCACGAGGTTCTAATAGTGATGGTGATGGTGATGGTGATGGTGATGATGATGATGACGATATTTTGAGCGGTAGCTGGCAATTCGTGTTTGGTTGGTTAAAGCGAATTCTTTGTCAAGCATAGTGTGAAGACACAATTTGCTCTGACAACCGGCTAAGGTTCGAAACTTTAGCTTAGAGATCTTTCTTACGGTGGTTAATTTACCAGTTCAACAACTCGTTTAATAAAAGCAAATTTTCGTTTTTCACTCCCCATCTTATTCTTTAGAAAGGGTCGACGGGTCAGTCAGGGAATCAGTCAGGGAATCAGTAAGTGAATCAATCAATCAATCAATCAATCAATCAATCAATCAATCAATCAATCAATCAATCAAGGCAGTTAAGGCAGTCAAGGCAGTCAAGGCAGTCAAGGCAGTCAAGGCAGTCAAGGCAGTCAAGGCAGTCAATCTGTGAAGCAAGCCATCAAGTAGTAAGTCAAGTAGTAAGTCTATCAGGCAATCAGTCAATCAGTCAAGCAATCAAGCAATCAAGCAATGAAGCAATCAGGTAATCAATCAATCAGTCAGTCAATCAAACAAGCAAGCAAGCAAGCAAGCAGTCACTATGTCAGTCAATCAATCAGTCAGTCAGTCAGTCAGTCAGTCAATCAGTGTCAAGCAGTCTGTCAATCAGTAAAGCAATCATGCAGCCAAGCAGCCAAGCAGCCAAGAAATCAGGCAAGCTAGCAATCAATCAGTCACTATGTCAAGTAATTAGTCACTATGTCAGTCTTTCAATCAGCCAGCCAGTCAATCAATCAATCAATCAATCAATCAATCAATCAAGCAGTCTGTCAATCAGTAACAATCAGTCAAGTAATCATGCAATCATGCAGCCAGGCAGCCAAGTAATCAAGCAATCAGTCAATCAGTCAATCACAATGTCAAGCAGTCAGTCACTGTCAGTTAAGCAATCAGTCACTATGTCACTGAAGCAGTCACTAGTCAGTCAATCAATCAGTCAGCCAGTCAATCAGTCAATCAGTCAGTCAGCCAGTCGATCGATCGATCGATCGATCGATCGATCAATCAATCAATCAATCAATCAATCAAGCAGTTTGTCATTCAGTGTCAAGCAGTCTGTCAATCAGTAACAATCAGTCAATCAGTTAACCAGTCAAGAAATCATGCAGTCAAGCAGCCAAGCAATCAGGCAACCTAGCTGGCAAGCAATCAGTCACTATGTCAGTCAATCAATAAGCCAGCCAGCCAATCAATCAGTGAATCAGTCAGCCAGTCAATCAATCAATCAATCAATCAATCAGTCTGTCAATCAGTAACAATCAGTCAATCAGTCAAACAATGAAGCAATCATGCGGCCAAGCAATCAAGCAATCAAGTAATCAGTCAATCAGTCAATCAGTCAATCAGTCAGTCAGTCAGTCAGTCAGTCAGCCAGCCAGTCAATAAATCAATCAATCAGTCTGTCAATCAGTCTGTCAAGCAGTAGCAATCAGTCAAGCAATGAAGCAATCATAAAGCCAAGCAATCAGTCAATCAGTCAATCACTATGTCAAGCAATCAGTCACTATGTCAGTCAAGCAATCAATCACTATGTCAGTCAATCAATCAATCAATCAATCAGCCAATCAATCAATCAATCAATCAGTCTGTCGAGCAGTAACAAGCAGTAACAATCAGTCAAGCAATGAGGCAATCATGCAGCCAAGCAATCAGTCAAGCAATCTGGCAATCAGACAATCAGTCAGTCAGTCAATTTGTCAAGCAATCAGTCACTATGTCAAGCATTCATTCACTATGTCAGTCAGCCAGTCAATCAATCAATCAATCAATCAATCAATCAATCAATCGCTCTGTCAATCAGTAACAATCAGTCAAGGCAGTCAATCAGTCAATCAATGAAGCAATCATGCAATGAAGCAGTCATGCAGCCAAGCAATCAAGCAATCAAGCAATCAGTCAATCAGTCAATCAGTCAATCACAATGTCAGTCACTATGTCAGTCAAGCAATCAGTCATTATGTCAGTCAATCAATCAGTCAGTCAGCCAGTCAATCAATCAATCAATCAATCAATCAATCAATCAATCAATCAATCAATCAGTCTGTCAATCAGTCTGTCAAGCAGTCTGTTAAGCAGTAGCAATCAGTCAAGCAATGAAGCAATCATGCAGCCAAGCAATCAGTCAATCAGTCAATCACTATGTCAAGCAATCAGTCACTATGTCAGTCAATCAATCAGTCAGTCAGCTAGTCAATCAATCAATCAATCAATCAATCAATCAGTCAATCAGTCTGTCAATCAGTCAATCAGTCTCTCAAGCAGTAACAAATTAATCAGCCAGCCAGTCAATCAATCAATCAATCAATCAATCAATCAATCAGTCTGTCATACAGTCTGTCAAGCAGTCTGTCAAGCAGTCACAATCATTCAATCATTCAAGCAATGAAGCAATCAGTCAATCAGTCAATCAGTCTATCACTGTGTCAAGCTATCAGTCACTATCTCAGTCAAGCAATTAGTCACTATGTCAGTCAATCAATCAATCAATCACTCAGCCAATCAATCAATTAATCAATCAATCAGTCTGTCAAGCAGTAACAAGCAGTAACAATCAGCAAGCAATGAAGGAATTAAGCAGCCAAGCAATCAGTCAGGGCAGTCAATCAGTCATTCATTCAATCAATCAGTCAGTCAATGAGTTAACCAGTCAAGCAATAAAGCAATCAATCAATCTATCTATCTATCAGTCAGTCAGTCAGTCACTCAGTCAATGAATCAATCAAACAGTCAATCAGTCAATCAGTCAATCAGTCAATTAACCAATCAATCAATCAATCAACCTGTCAGTCACTCAACCAATCAGAAATCAATCAGTCTGTCAATCAATCAATTATTCAGTCAGTATTCGAACAGACTTAATAGCGTTGATGCAGTTCTTCGTAAACTGTAGTTCGAATCAAGATCAGTCTATAAGTGATGTCAAGATGTCATATGATAAAGTGTTTGTCAGTCTCAGATGGCTCCGTCAATTCCAAGAACGGTCATCTAATTCCCGAGCATATGTTGGGCATTTTTCAGTAATTTTTTCTTCTCCAGGGTGGGGCATTTGCAAATGGATCAACCCAGGCGTGAGGCAACGTCAAAAACAGCGTGGCTTATTTCAAACTTAGTGATTGCTCCAAATATAGAAATTAAAAACTTGAAAAAGAATCGTTTCAGGTAGAACGCATCCTAACCACCCATCACCCCAACACCAACATGTACAAAAATATTCCAATGTTGGGCGAACTGTTGTTTCCACGTGCGAACATGGCGGAACGAAGCGAAGCTTGGCTGCGTTTGTGGGGAAAGCTTTAAAATTCGAGAAATCTTGGTTGAAAAAAGTCAAAGCTGTAAAGGTCATTTTCTCAGTTGTTAACCAATGAACGGAGTCCCTGAACCTGTAGTGAGTAGCTCGTCGTTTTCACAGAACATTGGAAAATTCGACAACTTGTGTGTAAGAATTGTTGCCTCCGCTCAGAGAAACTTCTTCAGCTGCTTGAGAATTTTGAAATAAATTTGTCGTAGCTTTCATTTCGTTGAATAATATTATTTATTATTTGTTATTTGTTGTTGGTTGTTTTTTGTCTTACACTCTTCCAAAAGCCCCAACGTCGTAATTTGAACGAATTAGCTGGGCCCACTGTGGGGTATTTGCAACATTACTGAAAAAAGACCAATGTCCGAGGGGATAAGTGGACTTGAAATTGACGGATCCTAAAGTCAAAAACCCAAACAAAACACAAGAGGATCATCGGGATCGTGTAAGTAGTTGAAGTTGGTAGTGGAGGGCGTATACTGCACGTTGCTGGTTGCAGGATATGGTTGCAGGTCATTGTTTCACCAGCTGAAACAACACAAACCTTTACCAATGCTATCATTAGGCCTAAACACTATGCTTTAGATAATGTTTAAGCCCAAGGGTAGCCTTTTTGTAAAGGTCTGGGTTGTTTCAGCTATGGTGAAACATTGACCGGCAACCCTAGCCTTCACTTTACACCATTCGAGTTGGTAGTACATGAAAGAGTTTTTTGTGGCTGTGATACACCCAATGTCAGTTGCGAGTCTGTTGTTGGAATGAATGTCGTTAGTGTCCATTTTCATCGGTTTTTGATTTTCAGTTTTCGTTGAAGTGCTAATGTCGGGTTTCGTATTTGTATTTGTCAAGGAGTCCTGTCTCGATAGGAAGATAGTCAAATTTGAGGTTAAAGCGGTCGTTATTCGGCCTGGGAAAACGAACGCCTTTTAAGAAAACTCTATTGTGAGTTCCAAAAATCGCTTGCGTAACAAAAAAAAATCGAAGGCTGGAGAGCAGAAGCAAGCGTAGTATAAATTCGAAAAGCATTCGTTGGTAGACCTATTGATTATACCTAAAAGTTGGATATATCTTAGGTTGCACTGTATCAAAACGTAAATCTTACTATAGTAGAATTCGGTGGTATTCGGTGATAGATTACCGTATTAACCCGTAATATTTATGCCTCACTCGCATAAAAAACGCGACCTTGCAGCTAACGGGCGTGACTTGCGTGCAGTTAACGCGCGCGGCTAGGATCGAATCCCCAGTGAAATTAGAGGTTGAAAAGAGCACCCTGTGGTATCTGCAAATTCCCTTTTTGAGCCGTAATGGGTAAAAAGATCCAAGATGTGACTTCAATTTGATTTAATTCTGAAATGACACCATTTTGGATAGACAAGGAAAAAACTGATCTACCATGACTCTCATTTTTTCTGTTTGTTGAATGGCCGCGTTGAATAAAACTTTCATTTCGTCATGGTTTGTAATCTGTGATCACTAGAATTTATTCCCCCTTAACTCCAAGTGACATCCAGAAATTGAATAAGTTCTGAAAACCTTGAGTGAGTATATTTTGTATGCTCGATGTCCATCTTCCTTGCA
The DNA here is from genome assembly GCA_949126865.1 of Montipora capitata. Lineage (NCBI taxonomy): Eukaryota > Metazoa > Cnidaria > Anthozoa > Scleractinia > Acroporidae > Montipora > Montipora capitata. Next base: position 1,141,996 of record OX421456.1, on the reverse strand, counting down.
ACCTATGCGATATTGAAATGGTTGAAAATATTGAGTTTGACACTGATACCACATTCTCTAAGGTCCCCTAGGTTTGACATGGGTGCTTCTTGTTGGGATGGTGGGGGAGGGGGGGGGGGATTGGTCTAAGCTTATGCCCGCGTTCTTATTGCGCTCCTAACTCTTACGTTAACGAAGCAGATATTAAAGCAGTGAGGCCTTACCACAGGTGAATATGGTAATATTTAACTGATCTAATTATGCTACCTCTGCATCCCTCTTCTTCTATTTCACTGATATGATCCTGTTCCTCTCTTGCTTGTCTTGTGGACCTCCGGCTGACGTTTCTTCCCTGCAGCAGAATAAAATGGTTTGTTAAGAAAGGCTACAACATTGTTTTCCTGCCCTAAAAATTGTGATAATTAAGATCGAGGTTTTGTTATCCACTTCTTGGAAAATATGAACTAAGTAAATTTTTTGTTCTGAGGTGGTTTCTAGGGTCCTACTGATTTTTTTTTCAATTTATCGTGGGGAAAAACTGAAATAGAGTAATTTAGGTTAAGGGAAAATTGCTATTTTAACGACGTCTCTAGTCCTAGACAGAGTAATCTTTTTCCTTGTTAAATCAGAAAGAGAAAGGAGATTTCCTATTTTCTAGGACAGATGTCAAAATGCACTCAGCTGCTTACAGGATGTAAACGCGGAAGAAATCTCTGTGGCGCATATCAACCCGTAAAATTTTATCTCGTCCTTTTTCTCTCTGCTCCTCGAATGTTCATATTTTTTATTTAAAGAACACTGAATTCTTACCTCTTTTTGATAATATTGTATTGATCTTTGCTCTTGACGTGCCTCTTGTTCCTTGTCATCTCACGAATGGAACAGTATCTAAACATGTAAGAACAGGATCATTATTTTAAGTGCATCAATTCAGGTACAGTTACCATCTTAGATATACTTTGAGTTGATTATGAACACGAAATATGTTCCGGACCGGGAGGGAAGGAAAGTAAATTGCATCACATTTTTTTAGTAAGAGAAAGAAAGTTATTGGGTTGTGTCGCCCTATCGCCTTGTCGCCCCAAGTTACGTCGCCCCAACCTAACCCTAACCCTAACCCTAACCGGTTACAGATCCTAGGTAATCTTAACCCTAACCCTAGACTTAAGTTGGGGCGACGTAACTTGGGGCGACAAGGCGATGGGGCGACACAACCTGATACCTATTGTTTTACTCATCGCCGTTTTTCAACATTTCAAACATGTAAGAACAGCTTACCGTCTGAAAACTTTCTCCAATCTTTGGATCTTTGATTAGATCTTCTCTTTGCAGCCAGTGTGAATACCTAAAAATTAAACCATAAAATAAACAGGGTTAGCCTCATTATACGATTAACTAAATTGTCGCTAATTTGCCCAAATCTGAACTAATCTCACTATGAGCCTATGATTACTCAACATACTACTATCAAATTCAAAACAGCTTCAAAAACTAATAGCTAAAAGACACTTAAAAATTGAAGTTACCTTTAGTAACATGAGATTTCGTTAGCAATTCACTTGTTCATTCACATAGCTGTCCAAGTTTCAGTGTTGGTAAGTTTGTCGACACGTGTACATAAGCAGCGGCGACGACGTTCTCTGTCCGCGCCGGATAACCTCTACACCATTAGCTTTTCCTCAGTTGCAAACAACAGCGAGAAGAAAGTCAACAGAGAGTTAATGTGACACAGATTCCAGGGAGAAGCCATGAAATGTGGAAAATAAACTGCCTGTCAAGGCGCCATATTGAATCTTCTTCCATTACTTTGGGCAAGGCGAAGTGCATTAGCATAATATTTGCAATTCAATCAAATTGTAACAAGTCGTGTTATGCTGCAAGGGGGCGAGCGCAGGTTACCAAAACAAAAAAGCAGCGTTCTAAAGACATTTTCGGTGAATTTTAAACTAAAGATGGACTGTATTAAATCAGATTTTTGGGTATTTTCATTAAAGTAAAGAGCAGGTTTACCTTCGTC